>VXAU01006071.1:39256-65586 GCA_013399695.1 Formicarius rufipectus
TGAGTCAGCTGTGAACCTTGCAAGATACTGGGTATGAGTCAGCTGTGAACCTTGCAGGTATGGTCAGTATCAGGAAGACAAGAACAGAGGTTGTGCAGATAAAATTTTGGATAAGGTTGAAATTCAGAGCACAAAGATTCCATTTAAGTTACAATTTAATTGGCTTAAAGGGTATAGCAAATGTGGAAAGACAGTGAGCTGTTTGGACTTGTATTACTGAGACTGTAGTTTGCTTCCTGTCTCAGACCTGCCATAACTGAGGACTACATTCTTCACCTGAAACATTGGATTAGGTGAGTTTTCTAAAGAACACTTCACTGCACTGATAAATGAATGTCCACTGCTGAGTCACATTCTTGTGGTCCTTCACTTAATTAAAAAAAAAATGGGGCTATGAGTAATAGTAAAAGCATTGTGACTAGTAGCAGAGTACACTGTTAGGAAGCTTATGTCAGGCTACACTGTTCCATACCAGCAAAGTCATATACATTGTGGTGCAACCTAAATCTCATACTTGAGACTAAATATACCATACACTGATCAATAACTAGGTAGCGTCAGCTCACTAAGCACTCATGCAGCAGTGTGTCAGTATTTCAAGTTGGTCCATGGCCAAAGACAGGAAGGTGAGGCCTACAAAGCATCTTGCTTATTCTAACCATTCACCTCCCATCTACTTCTTCCAAGGTGATAGTGCTGGTGGTGGCAAGAAAGCTGCTAAGAAGAAGGGGGGCTCTTTCCAGACAGTGTCTGCTGTGTTCAGGGTATGTGAATTTCTTTTTACATGAACCATGCTTCCACAAAATGATCTGAGGGCTGGAAAACTTGTCCTACAGGGAAAGCTGAGAGAGTTGGGGTGCTCAGCCTAAGGAAAAGAAAATTCCAGGGACACCTTGTTCTGGCTTGTCAACATGTTAAGGGGCTTATCAGAAAGACAGAGAAAGACTTTTTACCAGAACCTGTAGTGACAGAACAAAAGACAATGATTTTAAACTGGAAGAGGGCAGGTTTACATTAGATAGAAGGAGAAAATATTTTTACAATCAGGGTGGGAAGGCCCTGGCACAGGTTGCCCAGAGAAGCTGTAGCGGTCCCATCCCTGGGAATGTCCAAGGCCAGGCTGGATGGACTTGGAGCAACCTGGGATAGTGGAACGTGTTCCTGCCTAGGACAGTGATGCTTGGCTTGATGACCTTCAAAGGCCCCTTCCAATCTAAACCATTCAGTGATTCTATCACTCCCTGACATTTGAATAGGAATGCAAAATTTTCATAGCTTAAAACTGAAACCCTTGCTTTGTTCTATCACAGGAAAATCTAAACAAGTTGATGACTAACCTGAGAAGCACCCATCCTCACTTTGTACGTTGCCTGATTCCTAATGAGACCAAGACACCTGGTAAGTCTGTGATTATACTCTGAAACATGGGACTGATGGGAATGGGCCTGCTTAGCTTCCAAACTGACTTCTGAACCCTTTGCATGTAAAGTCCTTGCGGGGGTTGGCCTGCAGAACAGTAACTAAGTGAACTTTCTTGTGTTGTCCATCATGACTGTAAATTTTGAGCATTACATGGTCCACAACACTGACCCACTTTTGCTTAATGTGTTTACCGAACTGAAGGTGATAAAGGTCAGCTTGACTACAGCTGGTAAAATTGTTTGCTGTGGGCAACAGCATGAGAAAATCCCTAACAAATGCCTAGTTTAAGGGACCACTGCATTATTCAGGACTGTTGGGTCAGCCCAAGATCACTTACCAGTTCCTAATTATTCAGTGTTAGGAACTAATTCACTGAGCTGGAGAACTGTCTAAGAAATTGTATGTCACATTGTACAAGTTGCTGTTTTCTGCTAGCACTTGGAAAGCATTTTGATATGAAGTTACTATTTTTTTTTTTAGCTAAATAGTAAACTCTCACAAAGAGTTTAGTCTCTGAGAGCTGTCAAGTTCAGGAGTATTGTCATGTGGTCAGTAAACCGAAGTATTTGCAAAGAGTTTACCAGGGTGGGTTGTACGAGTCTAATCGTTATGAGACCTGATAGTGGTAGAAAGTGGTAGAAAGATAAGGTAGAATATAGTGGATGCAACAGGAACACCAGGAAACAGAAAATTAGCATTTGCTCAGGAAACAAAAGACAAATTTGAGAATGTCTGCCTTTCTCACTTATCTCCCTTTGTGTAACCGTGAATACTACAATCAGGGTTTAAGCAACACACATGTAACATTCATATTCCAGCTATTCATACAAACTCCTTTTCTAGTCAGTGGAGAGAAGCTGGCCTTTTAAATTGGCATTTTAAGTTATGACTCATCTGGCCCCTTATATACATCTCTCTTAAAGTGAGATGAATCACAGCCGAGAAGTTACTGTTTCATTCCACCGACTTTAAATGAAGCCCCAGTGGAAATGTCCACACCTTATATCCAAAAATGAAGAAAGAAAAATCCCACTGGGGTCTTGACAGTCAAGAAGGTGAAAAGAGGGAATTAAGGAAACTGACTAAAATTAAAAAGCATATTTTAATGGATGATGTTGCCCGAGATGACTGTAATTTTAATGTTGGGTTGGTTGTTTTGACAGATTTGACTGAAATGGAATTTTGACTTTTGCCTTTTAAAAGAAAAGTAGTACTGTATAATTCAAATTAGGAAGGAAGGAAGGAAGGAAGGAAGGAAGGAAGGAAGGAAGGAAGGAAAACTGGACATCTGATTTTTAGCTGGTTTTAGGCTCCTTATGATTGATTTTTTAACTACCTTTTTGGGTAAACCTTAATTGATTACACTGAAAAGATAAGGGTATGGACCGTTCGGTATTAATGAATGTCTAGCAGTGGATGGGAATTTGTACATAACAAAGTCATTCCAAGATGTTTATTCCACCAGTTGTACTTTGTAATACTTGGGGATAAGACTAAGTCGTACACTTGATTATTATATCCAGTAGCTTCTCCATGGACACCCCCTTGTCGTGGGGGAGAAGCTTGTGTGCCCTTTATGAGGTTGTGAGCTATACTAGCGGTGGTTTATGCCTCCGGTAGGGTCTCCCATGCTGGTCAGGTCTCAGCTGAAGGGTCAGACAAAGTGTGTCCTCGGGCAGGATGGGCTCGTCAGCCGCTCGGCAACCATCCTGGGAGAAGGACAACTCTACCTCCAAACCCGGGCAGATGGAGCTCGCTCAGCCCTGTCAGGCCATCCATCTAAGAGAAGGATACTCTAACCAAACCTACATCCTGTGGACCTCACTGTCACCGTCCAAGCTTGCTGGACCCTGGCAGATGAACCTCAGGAGTAAAGGGTGGGGCCAGTTCTGCACATGCTGTGCCTCACCTAAAAAATGCACTGTGCAGGCTTGAGGGATTCACCCACTTGAGGGATATCCAGTAGATATTTTAGCAGGAGGAGCTTCATTGCATTTTTAATCAACTGTCCTCCACAGAAATGCTAAGAGCTTCAAGTAGCCTGCTTCTCCACTCCTATGTGGTAATCTTACAGAACATGAAGAGCCAATTGCCTGGATGGCACTGCACTCTACAGTGCAACCTTTGACTATGTCCAGTGAGGAGGCTGATGGTGCTGAAAACTTTTCAGATGGTCTCCTAAAGCACTGATGTACCGTTTTTGAGAAATGTTTCCTTATGCCTTTTCACAAGCACTGGTAGCTCTCACATTCTTAGTAAAGCTCAGAGAAAAAACTCTCTGCAACTTGTATGAACTGAAGGCATGGTTTGTCACACTTCCTGCACCTTTAGCCAAGAGCTGCTTGAATTTTGTGTGGAAAAAAAAAGGGGGGGGATGGGGGGAAGTTATTCTGGAATGCTAATACATATGAAGATTCTTTGGAAGAAAAGGGGAATCACGATGGATGTATTTGTTTAAGGTGAAATGGACCATTACCTAGTGATGCATCAGCTGAGGTGCAATGGGGTTCTAGAAGGCATCCGAATTTGCAGAAAGGGGTTTCCAAGCAGAATCCTTTATGCGGACTTCAAGCAACGGTAAGTCTTCAGTTACTACTGTCTGTTACAATAAGGCCTCAGAAAACGTACAGCTCAGGAGACATCATGGGAGAGACACCCTCTGAATCAGACTACATTAGTAGAATTGGAAGGAAGTAAGGCCTTAATAGTGTCTGAGGTCACTCCAGTGTTTCCCTCTCTGTCTAGACCAGAGATTTCTTGATACGTCAGAACAGTACAATTTCTAAACTGAAGTCAATGCCTAGTGATTAAAAAAAGATGCAAAATACTTGTAGTGTAAGGAATAAAGTGCCATTATAGACTGATTTTACATATACTTTTTCAAGGTAGACTTGAGAATAAGAAGTGCTCCCATATAGAGTCACACATCCACATTGATACATCTGAAGAAATCCCTTTAGAAGGATTAGGTGCTCCTGTCCATGACACAGGATTACCTAATCATCAAGTAACCTTGTAAAATGCTACACCTGCTGTTAGCATTTGCAGAACAATATCATGTCATTTTCAGTCCACTCAAGGATTCATTGGTATCACTTTAAGAGATAGTGAGCTATGCAAGATCTGCATTTCATTTGGAATATAGCTGATTTTTGTCAGTAGTTTTAATTGGTTTTCAACTTTAATTTGAGTAGCATCCTCTGATCAGTGAAACAAGTTGAGAAGAGGTTGACCAGTTCTTGCTGATTTCTTCCTAATTCCTGGATCTGCAGACACTCCTAAGTTTGTGCCTTAATTTTATATGTAACAACTTACTGTGTTGTTACACAGTCAACAAATTCTTCTATAGACATGTCCCTTTTTCATCATGTTCTGTTCATCCAGCCAACACTGTCTAGATTTCAGATGACATATTCAACTGCTTTGAGATAGCTCAGTTTCCATCTATTTCTTGATATACAGTGGATCCTATTTTCCTCACGCTGTGTGCAACAAGTTCTTGCAACCTGTCTCATTATAGGTACAAGATCCTTAACGCCTCAGCCATTCCAGAAGGACAATTCATTGACAGCAAAAAGGCTTCAGAAAAGCTTCTTTCCTCCATTGATGTTGACCACAACCAATATAAATTTGGCCACACCAAGGTAAAGCCCTTGTGGAAGTGTAGGTATAATTAATGGCAAAATATTTTGTTTGTTGAAGGTATTTCTTGCATACAAAATCAGCCTTCGTGATGATTATAAACAAAGTACACCACTAGCAAGAAGTACAGAAAACTTGTTCTTGTGTGAGGGGCAGTACTGCGAGCCCTGGGAACATCACACTACCAACATGATCCAGTGTGGATACAACTGAATTTTCTGCTACCCATTTCTCCTGTCAGTTGAACACATTTATATCAGTGCATTTTAGACAGGCTCAGACAAGTTTGGACAGTCATTCTTTTCAGGGAATTTAGGAACACAAAGCCTATCTTCCATATCCAAAACAATGTTAGGTGAGACACTGATTCTCTGGTCAGCACAACCAAGGCAGTGCTATCTCTGGACACAAAGCCTGTCACCTCCACTACTGAACAGACATAGAATCACAGAATGGTTTGGGTTGGAAGGGACCTTAAAGGTCATCAGGTTCCATCTCCTCTGTCATAAGCAGGGACACCTCCCACTAGCCCGGGTTGCTCCAAGCCCTGTCCAACCTGGCCTTGGACACTTACAGGGATGGGGCCGCCACAGCTTTGCTGGGCAACCTATGTCAGTGTTTCACCATGTTCACAGGAAAGAATTTCTTCCTAATATCTAGCCTAAAGATACTCTCTTTCAGTTTGAAGCCGTTCCTCCTTACCCTGTCACTCCAGACCCTTGTAAAAAGTCCTCTATCCTTTTCTGTAGGCTCCCTTCAGGTCCTGGAAAGCCACAATTAAGTCACCTCAGAGCCTTCTCTTTTCCAGGTTGAACAATCCCAATTCTCTCTGCCTTTCCTCACAGCCCAGCTGCTCCATCCATCTGATCAGTTTGGTGGCCTCCTTTGGACTTGCTCCAGCAGCTCCATGTCCTTTCTGTCCTGGGACCTCAGAGCTCAAGGCAGCTCTGCAGGTGGGATGTCACCTGACAGGGCTGAGCAGCAGAATCCCACCACCCCTGCTGCCCAAACTGTGTGACCAGCCCAGGGCACAGGGGTTTTGTCCAGCCTCACCCACCAGCACTCCCAAGTCCTTCTCCCCAGGGCTGCTCTCATTCTATTCATTCCCCAAGCCTGGATTGACCCCAGGGGTTGCTCCAACCCAGGTGCAGCATCAGCAGCTGGTCTTGTTAGACTGCATGAAATTCCCATAGGCCACTGTTCAAGTTTGTCCAGGTTCCTCTGGAGGGCATCATCATGTATGCTTCTCAAGCCAGTTCTAGGGAACTTACAGACCAAATCTTGAGCCTGACATAGAAGGGTAGAATACAGCAAAGAGATAGAATAGGATATAGTACTAAGTTGAAAGTTAACTCTTTGATATAATAACTATTGACGAGCTAGATCTTCATGACCTACACTAGAGCAGGCACTAAATAACACTGCAATAATGTGATTAGATCATACAGAGTGACGTATCATGAATTACAGGAACACTGAGGATTTGAATACTGACAAAATTTCTCTAGCTGTTAAAACTTTACTCTGCAGCCATTTTCCCAAAACTGCCTTGTACTACCCTGCATCAGCTATCAATGGCCATGTATCTGCCTAAGCCTCAAACCATTTGACCCCCTTTTATGTTCTAGGTGTTCTTCAAGGCAGGTCTCCTGGGACTCTTAGAAGAGATGAGAGATGAGAAGCTTGTGAGCCTCATTACTCATACACAAGCTATGTGCAGAGGGTACCTCATGAGAACTGAATTTAAAAAGATGAATGAAAGAAGGTAATGTAAGAAAACATTACAACAGACCAAAGGTCCATCAATGCAGTGTATTGACTCAGACAAAAACCTATCCTTGGGAAAGAACTTTAGAATGGGGGAACAAAGCAATTACAGACTCACAGCTTCCTCACAACAGCTTCACAAATTCTGGCAGTGGCTGTTAAGGAATTGGACTTTGCAGCCAAACCGAGACACTTAGTATTTAACAAAGAACCTTATTTCTGGAAATGTGCTTACTGTTTTCAGCCTTCAAAGGACCCTGTGACAAAGACAGACAACTGAACAAGGCTCAGATTTGTCTGTTTTGAACATATTATCTCATCATTTCATTGGATCACATTCGTTTTGTAAGAAATTACATAAAATCACACTGCTCTCCCTTTCTTTAATTTCCTTTCATGACTATCATCTAAGATGAACAATTTGAGCTTGCACAGAGAAGATACTCCATACTTTCAACTATCCCACATCCCCTTCATCTCTCACTCTTTAAGATGGCATAAATCATGCAAAATTTAGAGTGCAGGAGTGACTGAACTGGGCAAGCCAAGAAAACTTTCTCAAATGTTGTTGACAAGTGAGAGTTTTAGCAGCAGTAAGGCTTGCATAATTGCACAGGACACACTGCCAAACGAGCTGCTTTTATTTGTAATACAGTGCAGCATTATTAAGCTCAGGCGCTTCCTGAGCCATACAAAGATTCTAAGATGTTAATAATTTTTACTGATTTTCTCTGCAAGGAATTGTCTAATCCCCCTTTGAACAATGGTCAACAACATCCATTTATAGTCAATACCATAAATATCTTTCCTTGGGTTTGGGGGGCTTTGTTTGCTTTTGTTTTAGCTTTTGGGTTTCTGTCTTAAAAAATTTCTAATATGAGAGAATTTTGACCCAAAAAGCATTTAGCTGTTGTTTCTGCAATTGACAGTAACTGCCAGATTTGTAATTTCAGCAAAAGTACTTCAAGGATGTCAGTTTTCACCCTGGTATTTACCTGAGTACTTGCATTTTCCTTGAGACTGTGGAAAGTCTCAGAGATTCGCAGTCAATATGCCAGAGGAGTCTGTCTATTTTGGAGCATTTCTCCCTCATATATCCAGACATAGCTGTCATTCAAGTTACTGAACCAACCATTCTGCAATAAGGGACTGGGAATGACTCTTTAATAAAAGCAAGGGAGCTGAGGAAAAAAAGTCTAATGCAAAAGTTCTTTGGGGTAAATACTGATTCTGTGTGGAAAAAAAAAAAAAAAGAGAATATGTTTCCAGCTTAAGTCTCACCACTGTCATAAACTGTTTTATGTGTTTTCAGAGAATCCATTTATATCATCCAGTACAATGTTCGTTCATTCATGAACGTCAAGCACTGGCCCTGGATGAAACTGTACTTCAAGATCAAGCCCTTGCTGAAGAGTGCAGAGTCTGAGAAGGAGATGGCTAACATGAAGGAGGAGTTTGAGAAAACCAAGGACGAGCTTGCAAAGTCTGAAGCAAAAAGGAAAGAACTGGAGGAGAAAATGGTGACCCTGTTGCAAGAAAAAAATGACCTGCAGCTTCAGGTTCAGTCTGTGAGTAACCCCCATTTTCAGATTCACTCAATTTCCTCTTACTTTGCTGCCCTTTCCCTTCCCTTTTTAATTGTCCTACATAAACAGGCATGTAAGAGGAACTGAGCCACCACTGCTTTGTATCTGGTCTTGTCACTTACACCTAAGCAAAGCGAGTACAATGCACATGCATTCACATCAGTAGGAATACCGGAAGTTCCAAGTGGACTCCCAGGTAAACCCACTTCACCATTAAGCAGTCGCCAGTGGAAGAATCAGATGCCCCACAGTTTATATAATGTCCTCCTCACAGTGGTGTCTGATTCTGGAGAAAATACAGGCTCTTTTCACATCTTCTGGTCATTATAATATGGTGTCAGAACAAGAGTGCTTTAAATTGTGGAAACTGCTTTTCTCTGGAATATTAATTAACAGAGACAAAAACTGCACCTGTCAGGTTCTAAAAGGTAATAACATGGCTACAGGCACTCTGGTGCAAATGGACCTGTCACTTGTTGCAGTGTCCTTTTGAATCAGTTGAGTTTTAACAGGAGTCCTATATTATTTCACACACCACTTCCCTGGGCAGGCTGTCCCAATGCCTGACCACCCTTTCAGTGAAGAAATTCTTCCTAAGATCCAATCTGAACCTTCCCTAGTGCAACTTGAGGCTTCTTTCCTCTTGTTCTGTCACTTGAGAGAAGAGACCAACTTTCCCCAGGCTCCTCTCTCCTGTCAGGGAGTTGCAGAGAGTGACAAAGTCCTCCCTGAGCCTCCTTTTCTCCAGGCTGAGCCCCCACCAGCTCCCTCAACTGCTCTTGGTTCTCCAGACCCTTCCCAAGCTCTGTCCCCTTCCCTGGACACACTCCAGCCCCTCAATGTCTTTCCTGTCATGAGGTGCCCAAAAGTGATCCCAGGATCTGAGGTGCCTCAGCAGTGCCCAGCACAGAGACAGGCACCGCCCTGGCCCTGTTAGCCACACTATTGCTGGTATAAGCCAGGTGCCCTTGGCTTTCGTGCCCACCTGGGAACACCTGGGGTTATGTTCAGCCACTGTCACCAGCACCCCCAGGTACTTTTCCAGCTTTCTATCCCCTCTACCCCCAGACTGGAGCACTACAGGGATTGCTGTGAACCAACAGCAGGACCTGCCCCTTGGCCTTGTTGAAACTCACACTCTTGGCCTCAGCTCATCGATCCAGCCTGTCAAGATCTCTCTGCAGAGCCCTCTTGCCCTGCAGCAGATCAACACTCTCACATGATTTAATGCCATCTGTGAATTTGCTGAAGGTGCCCTTGAACCCTTCTGTTGCCTTAGGAGACAGCAGATACCTCTTCTGGTATTCTGCCTAGAATACATCATAGTAGCATTAATTTATGCACAATTTTATCTGTTAACCATGTGTCACAAAATGTTTGCTATAGTAAAAGTTGCAGGCTACAATTTAGATTGAACTTGATCCTGTCCTGGCTGAGAGAGAGATTAGAGAATGATGGTAACCAGGTCAGCCTCATGTGAGTAAACTGGGGACAGTCTGACCTTTATCATTAGAGTTGAAGGAACTTATTAAAGACAGAATCACCCACCATTCTATGAAAGCTGACTTTGAAAAGCTGTATATTTTACAAATCCACATCTAAGATCATGCTTTCGTGATGGTAGCATTCCTGTTTGCTGCTTTACCTATTTTTGTCACTGATTCCTTGCAAGCTCTTTGTTATGACTGAACCCTGTGAGTCAACTGCACGGTACGATAGTCAAACCATCCAATCAGCTAAAAGAAAGTATCTCTGACATGGGATTATGGTTCACTTTCTTAGCCATAGCTGGACAGGACAATTTCCTCATTATTTAATCACATGCATTACTGTGATTTGCATAGAAAATCCTGCTCTGCTTTGGGCTATTTTCTGGATATGGCACTTGAACTACATATCTTGCCTTTTGTAATTTTTATTATAAATACAATGAGTCTTCATTATGTTCTGACAGGAGAGTGAAAATCTAGCTGATGCTGAAGAGAGATGTGAGGGACTCATTAAAAGTAAAATTCAACTGGAAGCTAAAATTAAAGAACTAAATGAAAGATTGGAGGATGAAGAGGAGACAAATGCTGAACTGACAGCAAAGAAGAGGAAACTTGAGGATGAGTGTTCTGAACTGAAGAAAGATATTGATGATCTTGAAATGACTCTAGCCAAAGTGGAAAAGGAGAAGCATGCAACAGAGAACAAGGTGACAGAGGAATTGGGAAATTATTCTTCCCTAGACAGTTTTCTCAGACAGCTGTTAGTTTTGTGGAAAGTTGCATTCATTCTTAAGTGCTCTGAAAAGAATTGAGATGTGCCCAAGGCATAGGAGAGAGGTATTTTCACTTAATCAGCTGCCAGAATTTCTTCTGTTAGAATTTTAGCTTCCTCTTAGGAATATTGTATTTTCTGTGACAGTTCAAAAAGAGTTAAGAGGTTGTTATGGCGCTTTATAGAGAATCTTAATATTTGACTATTTCCAGTCTTATGAAATCCATATATTTGTATCTCCTGTGGATAAGGGAGGGCTACTATGCTTGTGAGCAACTCAGCACAGAACAGCTATGCTGGTCCTTCCTCACATGGATTGAGAACTGATTTTGCAGATGTTAAATATTATCTTGTCATTCTTAACTGATTAAGAAGCTCAGGTCTCATCTAGGATGGACATCCTTCCCTTCCAATGACCTGATGATACAATGAGAGTTCTTTTTGACTTGTAAAGTTCAGACTATCAGTGTAACAAGGAGGGTCTATATCAAGTGGTCATCAACTCATTTATCTCCCAGGAAATGCACATGTACATCTCAACAATCAATATGAAAAAACAGAATTGAGACACATATGTTAGAATTCAGAAGTGCCCATGTGTGGGGACAGTATTCAGTCCTGCTGTAGAAACAATGCTGACAGAGCAGCAGCTACAACGTTGAGGTTCCCTCCACTGTCATCACTGAGAGCAATATTTGATCTTGTTTGCAGTTACAGACATGTTGGACATTGCTATTCTAATGCTTACAGGACATCTAGCTTGTGCTGGGTATTAGGATGAGGGAGTGTCCTCTAGGATATCACGGCCATATACACACTTAGGAATATGGACTGTTGAGCTTTCCCATTTGAGTGCAACAAATGGGAAGCAAGGATCAGGCAGGCTAATACATAGGCCTGGTGCATTTGAGATAAGGTTGCTGATGTGCAATGCTCTATTGAAGTCCAAGGAATAAGTTTCCAAGTTAAAGCTAGCAGAGACAGTATGTCTGGTAGCCCAGTTAGAAGCCCCTCCCCTCAACATGTTCCATGAGCATAGGGTTTTTTTTTGTCACATTTTCTTTCAGTTTTATGGAAAACTTGAAATATTTTTGGCTATGCTTGGCATTTGACCATCTATTTTTAAAGAACTTGAATTGCTGAGAATTTACAGCTGTTTTTATAGAAAATATATTACATGCAGGAAAGACAATTTTTGAGCAAGAGCAATTCAAGAGGGCTTTTGTAAATCCCACTGGGAAAAGCTTGCAGGGGTAAGTGAAGATCTAGCCCATGTTTCACTATCGAATTTGGTAGGATAGGGCTGAGGATCAAAAGTAACTAGAGTAAGAATTTCTACAAGTAGGACAACAGAGGTCAGACCCTCAGGCATGACACTTGCTACTGCCCTCATCACAATCAATATAAACATTCTGTGGAGAGCACTTTGACTACATCCATGGAAGAGTTTGCAAGGTGCACTCACTGTGTTCTCAGTCTGCCATTTCTCAAGGCACTCCCTCATAGAATGGATGCTGGCTGTCTGACAGGTTAAGAATCTTACAGAAGAGATGGCAGCTCTGGATGAAAATATTTCTAAACTCACTAAGGAGAAAAAGGCCCTGCAGGAGGCTCACCAGCAGACGTTGGATGACTTGCAAGTTGAGGAAGACAAAGTTAGCACACTCATCAAAGCCAAGACCAAACTGGAGCAGCAAGTAGATGATGTAAGTAAAAGGTTTTGGGTTGTCCATGTAGATGTTCTGACAGATTAGAAGAGACTGGAAATCTGTAGTTGGGAGTATGAGCAACATCAAAAGTAGCTGAGCCCAGCTCTAATAAATTCAGCTAATAAATCATGGATAATTCACAGGGAATTGTGGAATCCAGTACATCTTTCATGTTCATCACTGGGTATGTCAGCATTGTAGACTTTTGTGAACTGATTTAGACCATTATCTGGAGCAGGACACCTGCAACAGGTTGAAAGCTGCTGCATAGTTATTTGTATGTGCATATACTCCAGGAAGTTAAGAATACTTATTTAGCAATCCATATACTAAAGACTGGAAAATTTTAATTTATGGGTTTTTTTCAAAGACTTGTATTTAAACTGTGCATAGCCAAGCTGTGGATAGCTCAGTGACAAAGCAAATCACCACAACACTTCTGATCTCACGGTGAAAATGCAGCACAGGTGGAGATGCCCTGATTGTTTTCTCTATGCATCAATTTCCAACTTAGTTAGATTTTTAAAACAGGAATAGTTACCTTCAAAGTAAAAGTTATGTGTTTCAAGGTATGTTCTATGTGTTTTAGCTTGAAGCATCTCTGGAACAAGAGAAGAAACTACGAATGGACCTTGAGAGAGCTAAGAGAAAACTCGAGGGTGATTTGAAAATGTCTCAGGATTCCCTCATGGATCTGGAAAATGACAAGCAACAGATGGATGACAGGCTAAAAAAGTATTCCACTGACTTCTTATGCCCTGAATTTGGAAATTCAGGTTTTATCCTAACTGTACTGAATTTGCCTCCTTGTTCTTTAACAGAAAAGATTTTGAAATTGGCCAGTTGCAAAATAAAATTGAAGATGAACAGGCTCAAAGTTCTCAGCTGCAAAAGAAAATTAAGGACCTTCAGGTAAAGTCTAAAGAGTTATTAATACTTCTAGTAGCAAGAACAAGTTTCTTAGAATTAATTGATATTTATTCTTAGACCAATTCTACAAAAATATTTTCCCTCACATGAATAACCATTATTATGAATTCTCTGTGCTATTCCCACCTCAGGGTACTTTTACAGTAACTCTGGCCTCTAAACATACATAACCATGTTGGAAAATTTTTAGGTGAAGATTGTGGCAGGCTTTGAAAATGCCACTGACAATCTCTTTTCTAAGGAAACAATAGAATGTGGCACGCCATGTCACGATCTGGACAGAGATCACCTTCTAAATGCAGAGCCAGGAAGACAGCTTTCTTCAGGGCTATTATCCCATGACTCCTCATCTCAAAATTTCTTCCATCCTGTTTGCTGATGGAGAAAGGACATTGCTTTCTTTTGGCTTGACATTTGAAAAATTTTTGAGAAACTTGCATTCCTTTACATTTTCCAATGACATCCCCTCTATTTCTTCAGAAAAGTGCAATTCTAAATTCTTCACAAAACAATAAATCCATTCTGAGCTATAGCATAAAATGGTGTATGAGGTTTTGCATTCACTATTGTTCCAAAACTGAATAATGCATTCCTAGGACCCAATTTAGTGAAATTTCTGATGGAGCTTCTCTTTTCACACTTATATAAATGGATGTCAGCATTTGCTCTTTCTTTCTTAATGATAAGTTCAGATCTGTCTATTCAGAAGAGTTCTTTTAATCAATTAACTCTTGCAGGCCCGTATTGAGGAACTGGAGGAGGAAATCGAGGCAGAGAGAACCTCTCGCGCTAAGGCCGAGAAGCATCGGGCTGACCTGTCGAGGGAGCTGGAGGAGATCAGCGAGCGGCTGGAAGAAGCAGGAGGGGCGACGGCAGCTCAGGTGGAGATGAACAAGAAGCGGGAGGCAGAATTCCAGAAGATGCGCCGTGACCTGGAAGAGGCCACGCTGCAGCACGAAGCCACGGCCGCCGCCCTGCGCAAGAAGCACGCGGACTGCACGGCTGAGCTCGGGGAGCAGATCGACAACCTGCAACGCGTGAAGCAGAAGCTGGAGAAGGAGAAGAGTGAGCTCAAGATGGAGATCGATGACTTGGCCAGTAACATGGAGTCTGTCTCCAAAGCCAAGGTTGCTGCACAGAGAGAAACATTTCTCATCATCACCATTGATGTTCTGAACAATTAGATGAGCTGACAAAGATGCTTTCTATCTCTTCACAGAGCAATCTGGAAAAGATGTGCCGAGCTCTTGAAGATCAGTTCACTGAAGTCAGAACCAAAGATGATGAACATGTGCGACTAATTAATGATCTGAACACACAGAAAACACGTCTACAGGCTGAGAATGGTATATACCTTGATTGAGATGTAACAGTCCTATGCCAAGTACTTAAATATGCTGCCTGATTGCCTGTATATTTTGTAACATGTTCATCATTCTGTGATCTGAACAAAACTTAGAATGTAGAATTCTTTCCTGGTGGGCAGCCATGAAACCCCACACAACAAATTAGAAAATCAAACCAAAAAGAAGATCTGTCCATCAAAATTAATGTGTGAGTTTGTGGTTAGTTCATCTCCTTTCCTCTGATGCCAGTACAGCATTTTTCTTTGACAAGTTTTCCTATTGGTGGAAATGATATTGCTTCTATCCCTTCAATTGACCACAATATATCTTGTAAACACTTTCAACATGACTAGATGCTCTCATTCATTTGTTTGATGTCTCTTATCCCTGTCTGAAAAAATCAACTTTTTCTCATTAGGTGAACTCACTCGACAACTGGAGGAGAAGGAGTCCTTGATTTCTCAGTTGACTCGAGGCAAACATGCTTTCACTCAGCAGACAGAAGAGCTGAAGAGGCAACTGGAGGAAGAAAATAAGGTGACTTGCTTTCATTTGGACCAACAAACTGTAAAATCAATAATGCAGTAAAAAAAAATAAATTAGATTTCTCCTCAGAGACAGATGTAGACATCAGAACAGTTGATAATATGAACTTTGCCTTGAAGTACAATACAGCGAAGGGAGATTAGAAATTAAATTAGGAAGACAGTTTAAGTTCTTCTCATCATGACTTATGAAGTTCAAAAACATGCAAGAAGTGTGCATACCTTACTGCTACTGAGGTCTGAGGCAAAGCAAACTGCAGTAACCAGAAAAAGGGAATAGAGCAGGAGTGCTTGCAGCTCATCTGTCGCTGGATTTATTCTGCTGCCTGAAGCATTTGGTGTAGATGTGCTTGAAAGGTAGTATCCCAAAAAAGATGGACAAGCACCTGACCCTGTTTAACAACATCAAATCTGAAACCCAGAATCCCTAATGCTATTCATTTTCCTCTATTGCTCTAGCAACTGCAGCTCATGGGCAGGGAAATAAGAGGTTTAGATCAAACTGCAGCAAAAAAGTCCAGTCATGAACTGTCAGTGTTCTGACAACTTGTATTGTTTTAACTCCCAAGGCCAAGAACGCCCTGGCCCACGCCCTGCAGTCCGCTCGCCACGACTGTGACTTGCTCCGGGAACAGTATGAGGAGGAGCAGGAAGCCAAGGGGGAGCTGCAGCGCGCCCTGTCCAAGGCCAATGGAGAAGTGGCCCAGTGGAGAACCAAATACGAGACGGACGCGATTCAGCGCACGGAGGAGCTTGAGGAGGCCAAGTACGTGGGGATGGCTTGGAACAACTAGAAAGCTATAAGTATAAATGAGTATAACTGAAGGAAATCTGAATATGCTTGTAGCTGGCATATGCAGAGCAGTGTGCATTGTAATGTATTAGGAGTGAAAAGGGGAGTGAGTAGACATCTAAAGGAGGAGTAGGAGCCAAGGCTTAACAGTGTCTACATAAGAGAATTCCAATGCATTAACTATTGAGTTCATCATAGTAGTGGAAAAATCACACTGCCAATATTGAAAGTGGATTTTTGGTCCTTCTCCATGCTGGTACAATATGTACTTGGGTACGTATTCTCCCTCCCTATGAACTACTCCAGACTGCTGCATCACCCCAGCCTCTGAGCACCACAGCGTTCTATGTCGAACTATCCACCCATCTTTCCCATTCCCAACGCCCTTCATGTTCATTTTCTGAGGAGGTCAGAATTTCCCTTTTCTCTGTGGTGATTGTCTTGTTCTGCAGGAAGAAGCTGGCCCAGCGCCTGCAGGACTCAGAGGAGCAGATTGAGGCTGTCAATGCAAAGTGCGCCTCACTGGAGAAGACAAAGCAGAGACTGCAGGGAGAAGTGGATGAGCTGATGATTGATGTGGAGAGGTTGAACGCAGTCTGTGCAGCATTTGATAAAAAGCAGAAGAATTTTGACAAGGTTCATTCAAAAGCCCATGTCAGATCTGAACAGCATTAGATATTTGATAGACCAGGACAAATTCTGGAATTGTCAAAGTTCTGCACTCACAGTAAGATAAATTGCATCTTACCCAAAACAAAGTTATGGTAAAGAACCACATAATGGGACATATGGGAAAGATAAAGTCACCTCAGATGACCACAATAAATGACAAAGTAGCCTTCTGATAGTTTTAGAAAGCGCTGTCTTCATAAGGGAGACTGGCAGGATCCATATGTAGTCTTTGGTCAAGCAGACTGAGCAAGTACTCACATGCCAGATATCAAGCCTTGACTTTTACCTGGTGCTACTCTGCCAGCCTTGTATTTGGGTGAGACAGAGCCTAGGACTCATGTATAGTTTCAGCCTTCATTGCCTTTACTAGCATTTAAAAGAATCTACACTGTTGGACCAAGTTATGGATGTTGCACAGCTCTGTGACTTGGCCTAGCTTTGTGTGCGTGAATTGATTGAGCACAATCAAAAAAGGATGCCCTTCAGGGCTGTGATATCAAACTCAGGATGGAATCAGTAGGGCGTGGCCTTTCTTGGTAGGCTAAGTCTGGGACCACTGACTCCTGCAATAATACAAAGGCTCACACATCCTTATTCAGACCAACCACATGGTGTCCAGGCTGGTGTCAAACCTAACTCCTGCCTGAAAGCTTGGGGCATGCACCAGTGATGGCTGAAAAGGGAAAATTTAAGTAGATTCCAACTAAACAGCCAGAACATCACGGTGAGTTGATTGTCCCAGGCAGAGAACAGTCTAAAGCAAAAGACCATAAGATAGGTCATGCCTTTTGGGTTCTTGTAAAGGTGCAACGACAGGAGTGTTGCACAATGGGTCATTCTTATGCTTCTGTTACTCCAGGTCCTGGCTGAATGGAAGCAGAAGTGCCAGGAGAGTCAGGCTGAGCTGGAAGTTGCCCAGAAGGAGTCTCGTTCCCTCAGCACTGAGATCTTCCGGATGAAGAATGCCTACGAAGAAATGCTTGACCAGGCTGAGACAGTTAGACGGGAGAACAGAAACCTCCAGCGTAAGTTCAGATGTCTGTCACCTGGGATCCACCATGAGCCCTAAGATGCTTTCATATTTCTGGACTGCCAAAGCTCTGCCTCTTCCCAGGGTTTTGTTTTTTATGATTTTCCCACAAAGGTGGCAAACGTCTTTCTTGTTCAGCTGATCATGAAGTCATCTGCAAGCACATGCCCGTAGCTCATTACAGCATCCTACTTCTTCCTTCTTCACACCATCATAATCCCACACATGGATAGGGACCAAGTTAACTGAATAGACAGAAATTACGATGATTCTAAGTTTTTTTCATATTACTTCAATCACTGTCACTAAACAAAAATCTGAAGGGCTATTGTCTGATGATTATTGGATATTATAAGGTCATGCAGCTGTGGCACAAGGGAATGGCATTTAATAAGCAAACTAACTATATCCAGGAAATATAACTCAGATCCTTTTTGTGAGCTGAATGGTCACTGAGGTTTATCTAAGAATAAAGAGAACAATTAAACAGGACTGTATCTGGAGATGTAATTTCATTAGCCAGAGGACGCTGACATTATTTTCTGAGCTCACTCCAGTTGGACTTTCTCATTTTCAAATTGCACACTGAACTGGGATGAGGAGGTTATCAGAAATAAAGATTGCACTTGAGAGAAGACCTATTAATAGCTCAGTTGGTTAAAACTTGATGATAATAATGCCAAGGTCACAGGTTCAATCCCCTAGGCATTCACTTAAGAGACTCACTCCTTGTGAGTCCCTTCCAACTGAGAATATTTTGGAATTCTGTGATTTCTCCTCACTGCTATATCCCATTACATCAGTTCTCTTCCCGAAGTCAAAGAGAAATTGCAGGTGCCACTGATAACATTATCTAAGATGAGCTGAGTATGTGTTTTCTGGTTGCAGAGGAAATCTTTGATCTGACTGAACAGATTGCTGAATCTGGAAAAGCAAATCATGGGCTGGAGAAAGCAAAGAAACAAATTGAGCAAGAAAAGTGTGACCTACAAGCAGCATTAGAAGAAGCAGAGGTAACTGCCCTCAATAAAGGGCTTGCTTTCAGAGAAATCAATGGAGAAAATTTAAATATACATTTTATATTCCTGTTTTTTCTTAAAATGTCCCAAAGATGCAGTAAGAGGGCACAGACAGACCAAAAGGCATCAAATAGCACTCCTTTTCTATCATAATGTGGCATTCCTTGTTGTTCTATATCATGCACAAAAAATCTCAGTCCCAGTCTAAAATTGAGCTCATTTTGTATCATCTATTTGAATTTGCTCCCATGGAAAGCTGAAGAAAAGTCAGTTGTATCTCAAAATGCTGCTAATTATTTTTCTAATCTAATTAATCAAGGATATTTTCAGAGAAGGTCTAATCAATACTTAAAAGTTGTCTCAGTGTCACCTCCTGCTCAAAGCAAGCTGCATGCTGAAGAAAATTGAGAGAATATTTCTTGAGTTCCTTCAATTGGAATGAATGAAGGTCAGTAACATGTTCAAAGTGGAGTCAGTTATTAGGACATGGGTTCTGATGAACATGAAGAGATTGCTGGGGATCAGCTGAATCTTGGAGTATACTGTCATGTTTTGCTGCATACCAGGTCCCACAATTGCATGATTTCTACCTTCCTTACTGTCTTTGGCTATCCTTTAATTCTCCATTATTTTAAATATTACTTTTTTTTGTCAATCCTTCAGCTCCCTGTTGTCTGGGTTCTGCCATGTGCCTTGTCTGTCTTTTGGGAAACATTTAATACTTTTGTATGATCACATCTGATTCTCCACAAAATGTCCTTGATATCACTTCATGAGCAGTACATGGTATACCTAGGGCCTACCTCAAACACGGAATTAACTTAGGTTGAACAGGATCTCTGGAGGTCTTTAGTCCAACCACCTGGTTAAAACAGGGCCAACTTTGAACATACATTAGATTGCTCAAAGCCTTGTGTAATTGATTTTTATAATTTTTAAGGATGAAGATGTCATAATATTGCTGGACAACCTTTTCCAGTGTGACATCATTCTCATGGGAGAACATTTTTATCCTCATATGCAGTTAGAATTTCCTTTGTACCAACTTTTGACTGTTGCCTTTTGTCTTTTTGCTGTCCACCATGAAGAAGAGCCTCACTTTATTTTCGCTTTAACTCGCCTTAGGTAGAAAAAGAAGTGTAAAACAACTGACACATCTCTAGATCTCACTAGAGATGTGGGCAATAGGAGCAAGAGGTATTGATAGTGAAATCCATCTGCTCTGATTTAGACATCTTAATGTCATCAGTCTAATCCTGAATTTGCCACTGTAGGTTCATTCTAGAATCACAAAAGGGATCTCTGGAGAGTCTGTTCTTAAAAGGGATGCCAGGGCTACATCAGCTCTTTCATTCTCTGGATGTGCTTATTTCTGTCGGCTGGTTGTAAAGACCCAGCTTCAGGCTTTTAACTCCTTAAGCTAGATGACACCAGTACCAGAGGGAAAACCCTGTGTGGAAAGTGAGCATACCCATGCAGTCACTGGTGTGGGACTAAGTGTGGAGACCCTAAGCAGAATTCATTGTGAAGATGCAAGACAAGGCAAGATACTTATGAGCAGGAGACTTGGCTGTCCTATTTTATGTCCTCATATGATTTGTTATCTCTGCAGTGTCAACATAACCCTCAGTGCCCAGACCTTGTGGCATTGGAGGCATTTTCCTAAGAAGTATTATTCCTAAATTACCATATAATATCCAGCGCAGGTACAGTGACTCGAGTATGGGCTAGCAGCTTTCTCAGGGCTGGGCCTTTTCTAGAGGTCCACAGTAAGGCAAATACACCTGCCCTGCTGGCTGCAAAGGGTCACATTTCTGTACGAGCATTTCCCACCAAAGGACACTGCACAGACAAATGATAATATTTCAACCCTGACAGGGCTCTTTAGAGCACGAAGAGGGAAAAATCTTACGTGTTCAGCTGGAGCTGAACCAGGTGAAGTCAGATGTTGATAGAAGGACTGCAGAGAAAGATGAGGAAATTCAGCAACTGAAGAGGAATCACCAGAGGGTATTAGAGTCTATGCAGACCACACTGGATGCTGAGATTAGAAGCAGAAATGATGCTTTGAGGCTGAAAAAGAAGATGGAGGGAGATCTGAATGACATGGAAATACAGCTGAGGCATGCCAATTCTCAGGTTGCAGAGACACAGAAGCACCTTAAAGCCGTGCAAGGGCAACTCAAGGTAGGGACCACAAGGCTACTGTACCACAGGTCTTTGCCATTCACTCTGCTTGCTTCTGAGTCTCATGGTGCCTTCCCCTCCTAAGGATTCCCAGCTCCATTTAGATGATGCTTTGAGAGAGAATGACGACTTGAAAGAACAGCTCGCCATGGTAGAGCGCAGGAACAATCTGATGACAACAGAAATGGAGGAGATGCGAGCCGCTATGGAGCAGACTGAGCGAGCTCGGAAGGTTTCTGAGCAGGAGCTGACAGATGCCAGTGAGCGAGTGCAGCTGCTCCACTCACAGGTATTTCATATCTCCTAGAAAAGGAGATTACCATGGGCATGTGGGAGTGGCACAAATGGGATAAGAATGACCAGTCTTCTGACTGTCCCTACAGAACACAAGCCTCCTCAACACCAAGAAGAGACTGGAAGTGGATATTACTCATTTACAGAATGAAGTTGAAGATAGCATTCAGGAAGCCAGAAATGCAGAAGAGAAAGCAAAGAAAGCAATCACAGATGTGAGTCCTCTTGCATGCCTCCCTTCTATTTTACACTTTAGAAAGGCAGCAACCAGGTGGAGTAGGACCAATTCTTGAAGAGAAAATATCTGTGACACACAATCCCTCCCACATGGACTTCATGTAGCCCTGCCCTACTGCTTATGTCAGAAGAAATCTTTAGAAAGGCCCTCATGTCCTGCTAGCAGTATGTATTGGAGAGGCATCCCCTCTCCCTTTCCCCAAACCCCTTTACTTTTGCTTCCAGAATAAATGTAATAGACGGAATAGAACAGATGGTGGCAAAATTGTAATAGGAAAAGAGTTATTTGAACTGAGGCCTGTTTAGACACAGGACAGAAAACCAGAAATTAAGACAAAAACCATCACACTTCTATACAAATGCTAGACGTGTAAGAAATAAAAAGAGAGAATATAAATGTTTCATTTAAATAAGGCTACAGTTCCACAGCATCAGAAAGCAACACTTAGGATCATCTAGGAAAGGTATATGGAAACGAAACAGAAAATAGTGACACTATTGCATCAAGTCCTGGTGCACCAGTGTCTAGACGTGACTGCCCACCAGCAGCTTTGCTGCATGTCTCCTTGACGTTTTTGCCCTGCCATGCTGGAGACACCTATCCATCCTGGGTCCTGAAGATCTCAGCCAGCACAAGGTTTTCACTGCAGTTTGAGGTACTTGGGGTCATCTCATTGGCAAAGACTGCTGAGCAGTTTGGCAAATTTAGGCAGGAAACAGCCAGACCCCCCAAATCACTTGGGAGCCAAGAGAAGCACAGTGCTTGCTGGTGATACTTCACGATACCCTTAATTTTCACTGACTTAAAAAATAAAACTTTGGTACTGAGCCATTTGCATGCCTTAATTTATTTTCTTCATGTAAACCCTGCCTGTTCTCCAAGGTGGAATAGTTTTAGAAATACAGACTTTGAACAACAATGATCCTCTTTGTGTGACAGACCCTTGGCATGGCCATGGACACTGACTAAGACCGTGCAGGGCCACACACCAGCATGAAGCTGGGCCTTGCCCTTGGGGACACAGGACTGCCAGGATGGGGGGGTGTGTTTCTAACAGAACTATGCTCTACAATCAGGCAGCCATGATGGCAGAGGAGCTGAAGAAGGAGCAGGACACCAGTGCCCACCTGGAGCGGATGAAGAGGAATTTGGAACAGACAGTGAAAGATCTGCAGCACCGCCTGGATGAAGCCGAACAGTTGGTGCTGAAGGGTGGAAAGAAGCAACTCCAGAAACTAGAGGCGAGGGTATGGTGAAGACTTGGGTAGACTGAAGTGAAACATTGCACTGTGGGCAAGGGACTTGAGAATGATCTCATAAAAACTGGGTGGCAAAAAAATGAGGACAGATAAACAATAGAGGAACACAGACAGTAACTTCTATCTAGTAACTTCTATCTAAGCTTTAAAAAAACTTAGCTGGGGATGAACTTGAACTGGAAAACACAGCCCAGACAAGAAGGAGATCTCAGTCTCAGACAGGACAAGCCTCGGGAACTGTTCAATGTGCAATAGAAGCAAAAACCTAAAAGCAAAAAAAAGAAAAAAATGGGCTTCGTTAGGAAAGGCATTGAGAACAAGACAGAGAACAACCGTGCCGCTATACTAAATATACCATGTGCAGTTCTGGTCTCTGCAACTCAAGAAGGATCTGAGGGGTGAAGCTTTATGAGCATTCACAAACAAGACTAGGACTCTGCCATTTGAAGAGATCAGGACATCTTCACTTGAAGATCAGTTTACAATAAATAAAATGAAGTACTTTACCGAATGGGCAGTGAAATTTGGGAACCTGCTGCATTGGGAGGTTATAGAGGGAGTTGATAAAAGGCTCACAAAAGGAGTAGAAATCAGCAGATTTATGGACATGCTTAAGGGAACAGGCATAGATATGTCACACCTTACACGTCTAATCAAATGGCTGTGGAAACTGGACAAGAGTGAAGGGAGTAGACAGCAGTCAGGTTTCCATGCTGTCCCTCAATAGGATATGCTGCTGCCACTCCCACAGGCAGAGCACTTGCCTATTATTACTGTGCTCTTCAGCTGTTTCTGTTCCAAAATACAGCACAACTGACTGGGAATTCAGTACTTTTGGCTTTGAAAGGGAATATCCACAGAGAAATAAAAACATCGTTTTTCAGGTTTTTCTGATACATGCAGCAGAAGAGAGATGGAGCACTGGGAGGTTGTTCAGGACTACTCATGAGGATAAGCTGGAATCAAAGATAAATGAAACAGACTTTCACCATTTGCCTGGTGAACATTGATAGAATCCTCCCTTCCCTGTTTAAATTTCCTCTTCTCTGACAGATCTAAAACTAATTTTGATTATAAATGTTCCAGGTATGCACAACTTACCTTTATATATCCTTTCATAAATAATTATGGAGTCTCAGACTACTAACATAGCATGGTGAGAAGTTTTTAGCCAGTCTGGACCCAAGAAGTAGCTATAGGAAGCTGTCCTGTTCTGTCCGCGACTTTCTCTGTAGCCTTAATTCACAGAATCCTGTTTCTCAGGATCCTGCAGCCAGATCAGCAGCCAGTCTTGGCAGCTCGTTATCTTCACCATGATTCTGTGTTTCAGATTAATGAGTTAGAAAATGAGCTTCATGCTGAGCAGAAACGAGGAATAGAGTCACTGAAAGGAGCTCGCAAATACGAACGAAGGCTGAAGGAGCTCACTTACCAGGTATTGCAAATCCTCTGCCCTCTTACATGGATCACCTCAGTCCATCTTCCAAAGCTGACTTGATTTTCACTTCCTACAGTCTGAAGAGGATAAGAAAAATATTCTCCGGCTCCAGGACCTGGTAGACAAGCTGCAGTTAAAAGTGAAAGCATACAAGAAACAGACTGAGGAAGCTGTGAGTTCAGGACTCTTTTCAGTGGGCCCTGGGTAGAGATTTCCAGAAGGTCTGGACTCTGTAGCTCATTTGACAGGGCAGCTATGGCCACTGCCTTTGAATATTGTTTGTTTTATAAAGACAGCTCAGAACAGAGTGGGTGTAGCTGTATCCTGGAACTCTTGTACTTTTGGAGCCACACAAGCCAATTTTTCCAGCTGGAATTGAGCAGGAATAATTGTTCTGTCTTCTAAGGGGTCATATTGTTGATGATACTACATAGAAATGCACAGAGTGCTGGCAATGAAGGGTACCTTTGAGGCTAAAACAGGTGACATTACTGTGGCATAGCCACAGATGTTAATGGTAACAGGGCAATGTCATTTGTGTCCATGTCACTGATGGTGCTGTCTGCCTTTCAGGAAGAACAGGCAAATGTTAACCTCTCACGATGCCGCAAGGCCCAGCACGAGCTGGAAGAGGCTGAAGAACGAGCCGATATTGCTGAATGTCAGGTTAACAAGTTACGAGCCAAAAACCGTGACATTGAAGGCCAGGTGAGTTGGAGCCATGCAGATAGGTACCATTTATATGCAGCCGGTGTCACAAAGATCTCTGCGCAAACACCTGGAATACATCCATAGCTTAATCCTCCCACTCTTTCACTGGAGTGTCTTCAAGGGTAGAAACTGGCACTTATTCAAAACCAGTGCATCTTGAAAGTCCTTTTGGTGCCTCCCTAGAGTCAGTCCAAATATGATCACCTCTAAGAATCCAGGTCTTTCAACAGAATTGGGAGATAATAGCTCTTGATCAGTAAAATGGCAGTACATTGCAATAACCACAAACCTGAAAAAAGCCCACAAATTATTCAGTTGCTCCAGTATCCTCTACATTATCTTCCTTTACTTATATTTAGAAATCGGAGAAATGAGGCCACTGATCAAAGCTGAGAAAGGCTTCCTCCCAGTAGACTTCAGTGTTTCCAGAAGATACTCAGTACTTTCCTCAAGTAACTCACTACTTTCTTCAAATAACTGTGTGTGTAATTAATACATTTATCCAAGATAAAATAGAAGCTGTGAGAAATAAAAATAAACCCGGGTGATGGTCTGGTGAATGTAAGGCTTATTCATTCACTACAAGATGAACAGTGAGAGTCTGTAACTGGATGCAGCAGGTATGGCAGTTGTTCCCAAACTCCAGGTTATGCCCTGTGCGGGGAGAATGGTACCTAGGCCAATGAGAGCACATTCCTGTCTTTCTTCTCAGTTTTGACTTTCCTGATTGAGAGAAGCTAACAGGACTTAGGAAAAACAGAGATATATCTGTCAGGCTGTAAGAATATGTCACTTGAGCTGGTCTGTCCTGCTGCCTCCCCTATCATGACCATGTGGGGACTGGGAAAGTGACTCCTCCGGGCTGTGTGTATATGTGTGGATCTGGTAGGAATGGAGCGGGTGATGGGGATCAGCTGTGCAAGTGTGTGTGCGTGTGTGCGAGGGCGTGTGTGTGCGTATGTGTGCATAAGGGCATGGGCGAGTGCGTGTATGCTCATGTGTGCGTGTGCATGTGTGTGTGCACGTGTGTGCGTGTGTGCACGTGTGTGCACGTGTGTGTGCATGTGTGTGCGTGCGCGTGTCTGTGTGTGTCTCTGTGTCTCTATATATCTATCTGCGTGTCTCCGTGTCTGTGTCTGAGTGTATCTGTGTGTCTCTGTGTGCATCTGGGTCTCTGCGTCTGCGTGTCTGTGTGTCCCTGTGTGTGCGCTCTGTGAAACGTGCTGCGTTGTGGGGAGGGAGGGAAGAGGAGCGCACCCGCTCCATGCATGGCCGGGGGACGGGGACTCGGAGCGGATCTGCTCCGTGCAATTGGGGGGGCTGGCGGATGGGACCCGCTCCCCGCGGTGCGAAGAGGGGAGGGCTTTGCTCCTGGCGGCGAACCTGCGATCCCGCACACGGCGGCTCTGCCATCCCGCACACGGCGGCTCTGCCATCCCGCACACGGCGGCTCTGCCATCCCGCACACGGCGGCTCTGCC
>VXAU01006071.1:66752-128531 GCA_013399695.1 Formicarius rufipectus
GTGAAGGGGTGCGGGGTGAGGGCTGTGCGGGGTTAGGGGGTGCGGGCCCGACCCGGGAGTATCTGCCGTCGACCTGTGCCCGGAACTGCCCCTGGGAGCAGAGAGAAGTGGCGAGGGGATGCTGTGACCGGGGTGCCCCGCACAGTCTTTTGCTGAGCTGCTCCTCCTTTCCAGGAGAGAACACAGTTTTCGGAGCACACTGACAGCTCCAGGGACTCATTGTGAAGTGTCCTGAAATACTCCTGAACTGAGTGATCCCACATACTGATCCTGCTGCTGCCCAGCATGCCAAGGCACAGGCAGTGCTGGCTTCAGGGCTAAGGTCATGCCGGGCTGTGCTGCGTGGCCCAAATGACAGCGAATGGTTCTGGCTGCTCTCATGCCCATTTCTGTCTCCAGGCACCTGTGCCATCAACCCCGACCCGCTGGTCACACAAGCCAAGGCTCCCTGCCTCCTCCCATTCACATTTAGCACATGGTGGCCATCCCTCCTGTGTCATTCTTTTCTCCTCAGGTATTCATCTGCATTCATTGTTCATTTATCCTGTGTTGCATTTGGGTGTCTATCATCCTCCTCATGTGTTTTATACCCTGTCATTACTGCTGGCTGTAACCTGTGTGCCTTCTGACAGACCATTTGTCCTCCAATTCACATTCGGGGTCGTTGTGCCATTCGAGGCTCTCTGGTGTGTTATTTGCTGATGCCCCATCAGGCAGTGGTCTACCATCTCTGCCTGTCAAGCTAAGAAAAATAATCTTGTTTCATTTCCCAGCTCCATGGCTACCACCCATTGCTGGCTCTAGCTTACATCTTCTACAGCGTGGCATTGTCTGCTGTCAGAGATCAATGTGGACAGCCAGATTACAAACACAGCAGTCTGTGACTTGAACTTGTTGTTTTGTCCAGCCCCCCAAACTGCAGGTCCTGCCCACACTCGCATGTGACACGATGCAGTTTTCATTGCACAGCTGCGCACATTGGGACCATGTCTGCCCCAGCCAACAAACAGTGCTGTGATAAGCACAATGCCAGCTGACAAATCAGTAGATTAGCAGGATTTATCCTTTGTTAAGTACAAACCCCTTCTCAATAATCTTATTTGTACATAAACCAAGAAAAAATAGAGAGAATGACAAACAGCTCTTGCATGGGAGTTTTGTTCTGCCGGCGTATTCTTGGGGCTATTTTTTGATCCATTACGGTGATGGCTGAAAACATATTTTCAAAGCTGAAAGAAAAGCCTTTGTCTGAAAATTTCTTTGCACTCCTAGAAGCATCTAGATGTGCTTAGTAGTTGTCATGAGATCTATAGAGCCCTCTGAATCCTTTGCTTGTCCCAGTATACCAGAAAGGGAGAGGCAGTAGGGGGACCAGATACATGAGCATGGTGCAGGAGCCAGCACTGGCTGTGCCTTGGCACACTGGGCAGCAGCAGGTAGGACCAGTCTTGATGCAGAAGTATTTCAGTATAGAAGCTTGCTAGGTGTGAGGCTACATTAGCTTCACTGGCTTTCTTTTGTGACCACAGACCATGTCACCTTAAAAACGACAGCACACTCGTCATCTGTTCTTCAGAAACTGCTCCCTGTTCAGCCATGTATGTCCACACTCCACACAGAGAGATAGAGAAGGCAGGAGAGAGGTGTGGAGCCTCCAGAGCCCAAATACCGGTCTGTGCTCAGCAGTACCAATAGCAACTTTAGACTGTTCCTAGCTCAGGGATTTTTGTATTTCTATATCTCTCTGCTTAGTTCTTTGTATTCAGTTTATAGGATATGCAGCGGTGTTTCAGCATTCTGAAGAGAAGCAGGCAGTTCTGGAAAACAGGAGGGACTGAAGGGACCAAAAAAAACCAAAAAACACACCAAAAAAACCCAAACGAAAAACAAAAAAACAAAACCAAACTTAAAAAAAAGCACAGAAAGCTTTAAGATACATGAAATAGAATAACTGATTGGTTTTCAAAATAAACTTTATTTCTTTAAGAACAAGAAATAAATTATTTTTCATTTAGTTGAATCTGAGGTAATGTGAGATATAAATACTTGTTATATTAAGAAATAAAGGACAAGATTCTTTATTTTCAAACAGTAATAAATTAGCTGATTAAGAGAGCTGGAGCTATGTCATACCTCAAAGTATACAAAGGATAATTCTTGCTGGTTTGCCTATCTGAAAAGTCAAAAGGAGAATTAAAATGCTGATTTAAAACCATGCCATGCACACACAGAGCTCATCCCCTCTAGGCATGGTGCCTGCTCTTCCTTTGCGATCCCGAGGGAATGGAAAGAAGTGGGATTCACTCCACTGGCCTACCAGATTCTCTTTCAAGCCTGCAGGACCTTTTTCTAGGAAAAGGGTAATTTGTGCTGAGAGTTACTGCCATTTTGCTTGTGTTTGTGACTGACATCAGAACTTGCTGCAGAAAACAGATTTCTCAGGTTTATCTAATTCACCTCATATATTTGTTTTAATTCTACAAACAATAAAACCTTTAATTTTTTCAATCTGAGATAAAACAACTCCATACATAAGTTCAGACAGGGTGTGGCAGTTTTGACCCAGTGTTCGCCCAACCTCCAGGCCCCCCCCTTTCCCAGTGGGAAAGGAAAAGGAGAAAAGAAAAACAAATAAATAAACACAAAAACAACAACGAAAACAAAACCAAAACAAACAAACAAAACCACAAAACCCCACAAAACAAACAAACAAAACAGCTAAGAGACATAACCACAAAACAAACTCACAGTGGCTAAAATACTTCAATTTATTACTAAGATAAGGGCTAAAGAGTAAGAAATAAAGCAGTCTTAAAAACACCTTTCCCCTGCTCCCTCCTTCCAGTGGTGCCAGGGAACAGGGAGTGGGGGTTTCTAGTCGGTTGTTACTGCCGTTGCTAATGTGAAGTCTACCCCTCAGACAGACTTCTGCCCTGGCCAGAGGACAAAAGGAGAGAAGGAAAAACCAACTACAAAATCGACTTTCAGCAGAAGTGAAGCAGCTTATATATATTTGCACATATATGCATATATATAGGGAGAGGAAAACAGAGAATCTAATCTCTACATACATACACACAATAAGAACAATAAAACAAGTTTTCACTTTCCTTCTCACCAAAACAACCATCAAAATAGTCAAGATGACTCCTCCCAATCTCTCTCCAGACCAGACCTGACCAACTGCTGCCTTGCGGCTTATTCCCACTCTAAGGGGTGACCACAGGGCTCTGTCCACTATCTGGCCAGAAGAAGGACTGCCTCTGACTTCCAACTCTCCCTTTTATATCTGAGCTCACATAGAAATAGTTCCTAGTTCATATGTCATATGACCTGGTCTCCAAGGAAGGCGTACAGATAAACGATTACCGAGGCAATGGTCTCATATTGCAAACCAGAAATAGTCTTTTTCAACAAAAGAAGCACATTATGTACCATGAGAGTGCTGCAGCATAGGGACAAGGTGTCCAGAGAGTCTTCATCCTTGGGATTTCCAAGATACATGTGGACAAAGCTCTCAGTGACTTCACCCAGCTTTGAAGTCAGCCCTGCTTGGAGTAGGAGATGGGACTTCAATGTACATTTTTCAGTGATTCAGCTGGACTCGCTAATCTAGGAGGAAGCAAGTTGCATTCAAGGACTGATCAACTCACTAGAAAGGCCAGGACCACAGACTTGGTACAAGGCACAGGCAGGTCAGGACCATGCAGGGAGCAGGGAGGGTGGGCTGAGAAGGACAGTGTGGGCATGAGGCCTCTTTCTCATGCACTGTCCAAATGAACCACCTACTTCAAATCACTTACTTCAGCCCATGAGACCTCAAAGTGGTGATTTCAGGGATAAAGTGCCAATCAACCTCTTTTTTTCTGATATTTTTACAGAATAGATTTGTAATCTCCATCGTTGGCGATACTAGAAAGCTGTCTGCACATGGTCCTGGTTAACATGCTCTAGGAGGACCTGCTTGTCCAGGGAATTTGTACCAGGTCACCTCCAGCATTCCCTTCCAACCTCAACCAGTTTCTAACTCTTATCTGTGCTGGTTTAAAGTAGGAGAAAGCGAATCCAACTCAGAATGAGATTGCAAGCCAGAATAACAATTTAATAAAAAGATCACAATAAATACACTGATACAGAAGGAAAATCCTTTTGACCCATAAAACCAGATTGTCTAAGTTTAGAGAACTTAGAAAATTTATAACTAAAACAGAGAGACAAGTCTCCTTTAATTTCAAAACAAATTTTAATTAAGGTATGATAAATGGAAGGATAACAGTTCCTAGCTATGATATATATATATGTATATATGTATATTCAAGAGAAAAAAACAAAACAACCAAGACTGAACCAATAAAATCCCTGAACCAACCCCCGCACTCCACACACACACACAGTCTGTCCCATCGGGCACAGCCGGTATTTACGGGCAGCAAGCGACGAGACGAGTGACCGATGCTGGGGTGCCCCCAGGGGTTGGTGGATGGGAAGAAAGGNAAAAAACAGCAGGAAAGGCAAAGAAAGAAACCAAACTCAAGACAGGTTTCTCTCCCCGCCGTCTCTCCACTGCCAACTGCGAAAAACCAGCTTGTCCGCTTCCCCCCCATCCTAAATCACGGGTCATTTGCTTCTTTTGTTAGAGGCAAATGGACTGAGGTAGGCCAATTCGCCCCTCATTCTGGCGGTGGGGGAAGAAAAAATTCCATTAGATTCTGAAACTATAACACAGATGTACACCCCAACACAGTGGGGCACGAGCAGAATGGAGCTTGCCAACCCCTGTGTTGAGCACCACGTGGCCCCGATGAGTTCAAAGTAAAATAAGAAAGAAGAAACCTGCTGGTGTGGATAATGGTTGCTGTCTGGTTGAGAGTGGAAATCACAGTTCTCTTGAGGTTCTGGTCCTCCTCTGGATATGACAAGACTGCCCCCAGTCCCAAAACCCCAAGCTTATCTATGCTTGGGCTAAGATGGGAAGGCCCAATCCCTCCCTCAGGGTGGGGAGTTTCACAATGGGTGATTTACTCTGTGAGGTCAATCCTGGCATATTTTTGGCATCCCTGATGGCCCCTGAGAAGACATGACCCCTCACGTGGGGGTGAAGGTGCTGATGGCTCCCTGGAGGGGAATTATCACACCTGAGTCATTGGTGTGAAGACCGGAACACTTCCTTATCTCACAGAAGTTCCTAAACACCCAGTTTGTATCCTGAGGGGTCGGGTGTGCCCTGGGCAGCTGCTGCAAATGGTTCATTGGGAGCAGTTCATGAGAAAAATTATATAGAGGGTTTAGAATACACACCCACCCAGTGACAAACTGATCCTGGCTACTAGAATAAGGACATTATCTTAATTTTAATATTGTGTCCATCTCCAGCCACTCAGGTTCACTCACAGGAGCATGTTTCTTTTCATGTATTGGTACCTCTGACTCCTGCTTAAACACCCAAAATCCTAGAGAAATTTTAAAATCTGAGAATAAAATTTCTAATAAATTGTATTCCAATTGAAAAAAAATGTCTTGTGTGTATGTTCTCCATGTATGGTTTACATGTCTGGAGTTTTCTTACAGTTACATTGTTAGGATGTCACCACTTGTTTTAAATTTTCCTGATCATATTAATCTGTAGCCCCAGACTATTGCCTTTCTGAGGCACTGGAGTATTAGACCCGTGTTATCCTTTCGTTCCACAGTGTTGGACAAGGGGTCACAAATTAGAACCATCCCCACTAGTCAGAGAAACACACTGGATTTTCAGAAATGCTTCTTTCTGCACTAATTCTGACCACAGGATAAAACGCTCTGGATACTTCCTTCCTCTCAGCTATTTTCTGGGTACCCAAACCTCACTAGATATTTGAAGTAAAGATCATTGTAGTTTTTTGATACCAGTATGGATCCCTGCCCCAGATGGTCCCTACAGCCAACTTCACAGTCTTCTGGGCAGCTCCATGTCCAGGTGTAGCTTGCAGGAATTTGGGAATAGTGATTCTACTTTTTACCGCTCACCCACTGGTGTTGGCAGAGAAGTGGAATAGCCTGTAAATATAAGCAAAGGGACTGGAGACAGTCATCTGTGGGGGCTGAGAAGAATGTGGAAAAGGTTGGCCACAGTGAGCAGGGCTGTGCTGGGGCTTTGTCAGAGGTGAGTGGTGGATGTGTGGCATCCATTTACAGAGAGTTTGCTGCCAACCTGTTGATTGTAAATGTGTGTCAGCAACAGGAGATTTTAATAATTAAAGCTGTCAAGGGAAAATTAATGCTGAGTTTCCAAGAGTTTATGGGATTGGATCCTCATCTTCAGTACTACTCAGGATGAACATAGTTGTTGCCTAATTCTTAGAGACTTTCCTGCATGAGTCATTGTTCCTGAGAGAATAGCAGCTTTATACACAGATGGTTGTAGAACAGAGACACCATTGAAAGGCAAACACTGAGACATCTATGTCCTGCAGATACAGGCACACACACACACACAGATCAACAGTTTTATCCACAGAAAGTAGTCAATCCTGCTCAGTGTGTTCAGGCAGAATCTCTACTCTTTCATGACATAAGAAATCCTCGATGGAATTCAAGTAATGAGCCATTCATGCTGAAGAGGAAAGCTTAGTTGTCAGGGAAATATGAACGTTCAAACTAGCACACCCTGAGGGAGTTTGCCCAGAGGGCTGCCTGGTTTGATTGCTCTTCTTAACTGGCCAGAAGCCTAGTTCTCCATGAGATCAAAAGAGAAGATCAGATGTTCTGAACTGAGCGAGCTGTTGTAGATTATCTGACAAGGCCAGATCATACCACTAAGACTGATACTAAACCAGAGAGAGGATGTTTGAAGGAAGGTTTGGGCTTTTTCTTCAGAGTCCTCTTGGGATGTTTTCCTGCTTTTCCAGTGCCACTCCATGTAATTTTGGACAAGTCCCTTATAACCCTTAATTTTATGCCCACATCTTCATATGCAGGTAGCTTTTACTTCAATGGTTTAGGTTTCGACATCAGCCCAACTCTTAAGTCACTGTGGGTGGATTGAGCAGATAAAACAGGCAAGGGACAGGTTCCAAAATATAGTACCTGCACTGGAAACCCTTGTTGCAGAATGTTATGGCTGCCAAAATTTGGCATGGGCTCAAACAACAACAACAACACACACACACACAAAAACCCAACCCAAACCAAAAAGCCACAACAAAAAGCACAAACAAAACCAAACAAACAAAAATAAACAAACAAACCATACCAAACAAACAAACAAAGAAAAAAACCAAACCAAAACAAAAAACCAAAAAAACCCTACCCTAAATAGTGGAATACTAAAGTATGTATTAAATACAAGATACCTTCTCTAACTAGGGAAGACCTGAGCCATCATTTGCTCCAAATCAAGAGGATGTTCTCAGAAATGTCTCTCTGTACCTGTCTTTTTCCCTAGATTTCTGCTATATGATATTGGTGGAGACAGGATAATAAACCAGGCAGTCTAATCCAGAACTTTGTCTTACCTTGTTGTATAACACTTTGAAGCCGAAATCCAAGTGGTCACAATTTGCTTGTTATTGATACTGTAACTATAATTTCTAGATAATTTCTTCTTTTCAGTGACTTTTCCATTTAGCACGGGAAGGTTAACCATTCAGTAAACCCAAAAACATTAAACATTCTATGACCAAGTATTTATAGAGCTGGAAGAAGAGAGGACAAGGCTACAGTATGTGCTCTAATGAGTAAAAATGTTTTGGAATCATTGAGGTGGTCTAAAGTCAGGCTTGTCCTCCTCTTTATGAGCATATTGACCACCATGAAGTGTCCTGCATGTTTAGTTTGCAGCAAGAGGAACAGCAGCAAGATGGACAGCTCTCATTTGAAATTCTGTAGGCAGCTAATAGGACCCCACGGCTGTAACTGAGACTGTTCAGAGCCCCAAAAAGACGGAGAAGAACACTGAACTGCTGGAGGGAAGGCTTGGCATCATCCTTTCAAACAGGGCTTAGTGACAACTGGCTGCTGCTCACTTCTCTGAGGAGAAGTGTCAGACTTATGAGTCACATTTCTATGACCAATTATGTGCCTGTCATGTAACAGGGTGGGACCTGCCCTGCCTCTCAGTAGGAATTATGTTGACTGGAAGCAGGCTGATGTTATTGGAACAGTTTGTTATTCTCAGTGCACTTCCAAGAAAGGAGGTAAATGAAAGCAGTCATCTCTCCAGGTGAATTATCCTGTCAGGCAAATCCAGTTTATCCTCAGGTGAATCACAAGCTGTTCATGCAATATCACTGTCCATTTATAGACAGAGACTAAATTTGTTTATGTCTAACTAAAACAATCCATACAGCTCTCTGCACTGTTAAGATAAAGATGACTAAACCTACCAAGGAACTTCACAAAGTTTTACTATGACCACAGCCAGGCAGGGCACTGCACATTTGATCTCTTTTTAAGAGCTGATCTTGTTCAAGTGGAGTTCCAAGTTCAAGCAGAACCACCTGAAAAACTTCTAAAGGCAGAAATCTAGGGTAAAGCTGTTCTGTACCCTTTAGTGCATTTTTTAATTCATGTATGAATCACATATTTGATCATATGAACATGACTCATAAATTTGAGTCCTCCACTTGGAACATTTGAGGTCCTGGAAGTCTGAATTTCCAAGTTCAATACTCAAAAATCCCTAAACTTCTCTGTACTGTCCTGCTCTCTTATTCAGCCCATGCATTCTCTGGGAGTTGCTGACAGAAAAGAGACTACAGTAGATGAAATTTTGTTCTGAGCTCCTGTATCTGTTCATACATCTTGGCTGTTCAAAGCACCAAGAATGGCCCCTTCCACCTAGAGCTTTTAAGCATTTTAACAACTGAAAGTATCTTCTGTGTACAGGCTCAGAACATTTTCTCTCCAACAATTAAACTAATTTCTGCTAGTCATTTAGACTTCTAAGGTCATTTAAAGATCCAGTGCTACATGTGGTTTTGTTTTAGTCTGTTTCTTTCCTGATTTCTGGCCTCATGAGACCTGATGCTGCTGCTTTTTGCAAACAGGTATGACAAATCAGTTAATCACATGAATCTCCAGTCCATCATGGTTAAAAAGTACCTCCATGCACCTGTGCTAACCCTCTCTCATTGTGCACTCTGCAGGATCTGTTCAGTGAAGACAGCTGGAGTCACTTAGATCTTTTTCATGGGCTATACAGGTTGTCAAATGCTGCTTTAAACAAACAAAACATTGACCATGCTGTTCCTACAGATGTCAGATGTGAACCTTCTTCTGGTTACTCCCAAGATGTTCTTAGATCCCTCTTCAGGGAATCTGCCCATCTGTACAGGGCTTGTTTTAGTGATGTCATTTTAAGCTCCAGGTACAAGGTGTGAAATCATGGGATAAGCTGTCTTTGACTGGATGACCATATTGGATGCTCTCTGCAGAGTTATATAAATTTGGTTCTTTCTTATTCACAGATAGCATTTCTTGACACTATGGTTTGTTAAGAAGTTAGATGGCTAAGGCTGAAGTCTTCACCCAGGGCTCTTTGTTGCCAAGACAGAAAGAAAAAATCCCTTTCAAGATGTCACCCTAAAACAGAATATGTTCATGTGATACTAATTTAGAACTGGTTTCTTATTGCTAAGTGGAATACCCTTCTAGAACAGATGGCAGAATGAGTATGACAGTTGTGATGGCTCAGGAAATAAATTCAGAAAGATCTTGCAGACAGAAGGATTGTTATGAACATTCAGTCAGACCTGCTGTGTACTGCCCAGGGAACACCTGCATCCATCTGATATTCTTTAGCTGAGCTGAAACAGAAGGTAGGAAACAAAGCTGAGACTCAAAATGGAGCAGTTCATCCCAGTGCCTGGTACCCTTGTAGTGGTAAATCTGCATATTCCTGGAATGGCTTCTATATCTCACTGTGACTCTGGCTCTGGTATCTTACGCTAGATAAAAAAGCTGCCTATGCTCAGAACTAATTTTCCTCATAGAGAACAAGCTTGTTCCCCTTTAACATCCTTCACAATATAGACACTACATGATGCAGAAGCAAACACTGGCCCAAGCCTTTGGAAGAGCTGCTCTCTGGAAGAAGTAAAGTCATCCTGCAAGTTGAGGAGAAGGACCAAACATGACTCAAGAGAAACCAACAGTTGTGATTATTTGCACAATGAAACAAGGACCTGCTCAAGAGATATTTGCCTCCAGTGACTAAAACGCATCCTCTGACAGGAACACAGCCCTTCTACTTACAGACTGGACTTTTGTACACAAGCCAAAGTGAAGTTGTGGTAAGAGGTTTAGAAAGAAATTTTAAAATAAAAATCAAGTTAGAGTTTATGTTTGGGCTTGCCTGCTGAAAAGCTGAAGTTTGTAATTTCTTCAGGGAGTAGATAGCTCTAGGATTGTAACCCTGCTAAGGGTTTCTCATCAAGAAAGTTCAAGCAAAGAAAGACAGGAGCCTGCAAAGATATCAGAAAGGGAGACACTAAGAAAAAACAACAAGTTGGAAGTAGAGGAAAAAATAGCAGAGAACAAACTGAAGAAAACATCATTGAAGCATTCTGTTAACATCAAACATAAGAAAAACAGAATTTAAGCTAAACTTCATTATTTTACAGTAAAACTCTAACCTATTTGGATCTTAGTTACAATGTAACAAAGCTGGGTCTGTATAAGCTGAAGAAAAATATGGGAATTGTTTTTGTTTCAGTTCTTGCCTTCTATAAATGGCATTGTTAGAGAATACTGCTGATAGATGTACCTGGATGTGTGCCATGACATCAGGTCTGTGGGGTTTTGCCAAGCAAGGCACAGCTGGTATGATAATACCACATAATGGATCATAGAACAGTAGTTATCAGCTTAAATGCTTATAAAAAGGGGATGATTTTAAGCAATTTACCACAATTCATAGAATGAAAAATAGGACTGTGGAAACTAGTCTGAAAATTATTTAAAGATTCCTAACAAAAAACCCTGAAGAGCTCAGCTCAGATTGCTTCTGTCTAAATGAAGGACAACTACATTCAAAGTCATCTTCTGAAAGGTCCAGGAGAAGAGTAGTCACTTCAGAGAAATAGATACTGTAAATTTCAAAAATTCCAGGAAGAGATGGGAAAAAAAAAAAAAAAAAAAAAAAAAAAACCTGTACACCCCCAAGCCAGGAGGCACACACACAATACATTATGGACACAAAGGTGGTAATTGTTCTGAACTCACACCTCACCAGTTATTGCAAAGCAAGAACAAATCAAAAGGAGAGACTAGAGGCTCTTCCTCCATTAAAAAAAAAAAATAAAAATGGAAGAGAAAGAAATCTGTATCTTTGGAACAGAACAGGCCAAACAGGAGTTAGTGGGCAGATGGGGTCTGTGAAAAGGACTGAGCTCCCAGCAAAACACAAAATTTTACAGAACTTGTGAAGTGGCTCACAGAAGCACCTGCAACCTTTCCACTGGGACAGAAGTTGATGCATTTGCCTTGAAATGCAAGACCTGCCCTGAAGTAAATTGCACAGACGCAGACAGCCATAGGCAGGTGAACACCTGACTGTCATGCACTGCAGTAGGACATGGACACACAAAAGGGGATGGAGTTACAGACAGCATCACACATAGGTTGCAGTCACATGAACAGCTGCAGGCTCAAACATGCAGCATGCAAACAGGCACTCGTGTAACAGGATGGGACAACAGCTGAGTGGATGCCATGATGGAATATGGAGGCTGTTCTGTAATGCACACAAGGAGAATCCCTGGCACTGATCTCATGCTCTCCAGAGCAACATGCATGGCTTATACAGGTGTACACTGTGTCAAATATCCCTAAATGGAGAATCTCCTCAACCCACAGAGAAGTGCTTGCTTTTGTCAAGACTTACACACTCTGGACTGAGGCAAACTGTGGATCTCAAGTTTTGTGAGCTGCACACATTGTGAGGTTTTGTCACATTCATAGTGGACTGTGTCATACACAGTAAAGTGAGTGACGTATACACAGACAAATACTGTCCTATACCCGTGTTTGTGTGTGTGTGTAGTTTGGAGTCTGTCACAACTCCTGTACTGCAGTCAGCCTCTCCTGTGGACAAACATGGTTCTCAAACACATGCACATCAAGTTCAGTGCTCACACATTTGCATGCTCCAAAGGGTCTCATAAATTCACTGGAAGGAGGCACACGGGACCTGAGAGGCAATCTACAGAGTGAGTCTCAGAGAAGTTGTGGACATGTCTGCTGGGCATGTCTGACTCCCATCAGCCAGCAGGAAGGACACATCTCATTGATGTCTGAACTCAGCTCTCCATCAACAGATGACAAAAGGACGATGGGTGGCAGGCTTGGACACAGCTGTGGGACAGGCAGATCCAATGCCTTTTACCTCATCTCTGCCACATGCATGCTGGCGTGATTCTTGCACATACTGAAGTGAGCCTATCCCTGTCCTCCACATGCCACACATACTAGTGATGGGTCCAATATGTGCAAGTCACTGTGCAGCAGGTTGCACTAAGAGGGATAAGGCCCTTGTACACACCTGTGGTGCAGTGAGTCACACCAGTCACTGATTCTTACAGATCAGGGCTGGGTGTCTCGTGCACAGATACACACAGGCACACACTGCCAGCTTACACACAACCACACAGATGCACGCATGCAGCAGAATCTCACATGGTTGTCCCATAAGCACACATAGAGGTCAGTCTCCTGTATGAGCATGTCCCACCCATTCAGGGGAAGTCACACATATATGGCACAGGTGTGAATCACAGGCAGCTCAGCCTCAAGGTGCATGCTTACATGCACATTGTGAGTCATACTCACAGGTGAATCTCTCACATGCACACAAGCGTCTCCTGCATAAGCAAACATATATACACTTTCATACAAGGTTGAGTTTCTCACCCGGAGTTTTGACAGTCTCAAACACAAACACACAGGTACGTGTCCCATAACAACACATCAAGGAATAGCACAGTCACTTAGCTTTATGTGCTCTGCCTTACAGGTACTCTCTGCACATATGAAGACCTCAAGTGCTCTGTGCACAAGTCTCATAACACGCACGTGTTCACACACACACATACGCAAGTGGAGTGGATCAGGCAGCCCACCCTGCAGCAAGTCACACATGCATGTGTACTTGGGCTTCATACATACACCTGTGCTTGTACAGGTATATGTTACGTATGAGCAGTGAGTCAGGTGTGCATACCTGGACAAAGCCACATACACACATTCATACACTCCTAAACACAGGACTGGCAAAGAGCAAAGTCAGGACATGTGTACACAGACAGATGTGACTTACCCAGACAAACACATGAGTCGCACACATGCTGCAAAGGGAGGCAGGCAGGCACGCCCAGAGCAGGTTATGCACAGTGTGGGTGTTCATAGACAAAATACACACAGGGTGGTGACTCACACACTTGTATGTACAAGTGTCACCTGGATGCGGGTGTCACACACACACACAGACATTGCATCTCTCACATACTCAGAAGTGTCACACAGACCAGAGTGCCACACAGAGGTGTCTCACACGTACAATTCACACATGTGCTGCAGTCAAATGCATGCATGAAGCAAGCTGTGCATTTAACCAAGAGTTGCAGAGACAAATGCACTTGAGGATGTGTCACACAATGTCTTCCAGACAAAATGGATTTCACATCCTGGGGTATGTGTAACAAATGCACATGCAGTCTCAGACATTCAGAGATGTCTCACACAGACATGAGTCTCTACGAATGTTGAAACAGTGTCCCAGACATTGCAAGTGTTACAGACACACACGGCGCCTTACAAATCTCTCACTGGGAGGTGACAGACACACAATGTCTCATGCTTCAGACACAGTGTCTCACCTAGCACCTTTCACAGATACACACGGGTGTCTGTCACAGAAAGGGTGACCGTCATACACACGGAAGCCTCTCACAGACCTACACGTGGGTATCACCAACGCATCCATGGGATGACACAGTGTTCGTCACACACAGACACACACACAGACACACACACACACAGAGTGTCGAGCACACCACTGACACGCTGTCTCTCGGACGGTGTCACACACAGACACACACCCACGAGGTGTTTCCCGTGCACTCGCGCACACGCGGTGTCTCCCCCTTGTCTCTCAGTGTCGCACTTGGACTCGCTGTCCTGCCCAACGTCAGTGTCACACATGGGGAGCATTCTGCGCACCCGCGTAATCTCTCCTCCCCCTGCTTCCTTCCCTCTCCCCTCCTCCCCTTTTCCCCTCTCCTCTCCTCCCTCNNNCCCCCCCCCCCCCTCGCCCCCCGCCCCTCCCGGCCGTGCCCGTGGGCGCGGCGGCCGCTCCGCTCTCGCTGCCCGCGGGGCGGAGCGCCGGTCCCTCCCGCAGCCGGAGCGCCTCGGGCGGCGGGCGCGTCCCGGCGCGATGTCGGGGACCCGCTGCCAGGCGCTGTACCCCTTCTCCGGGGAGCGGCACCGGCAAGGGCTGCGCTTCGCCGCGGGGGAGCTGATCACGGTGCTGCAGGTGCCAGACGGCGGCTGGTGGGAAGGGCAGAAGGAGGACGGGCTGCGCGGCTGGTTCCCGGCCAGCTACGTCCAGCTGCTGGAGGTAGGAGCGGGGCCGGGGCCGGGGCCGCGCCGAGCGGGCGGCGGGAGGCGGCCGGCCCGGGGATGTCCTATGGTGGGGCTGCCCGTGCGGGGGGCNGGATTTCACATCCTGGGGTATGTGTAACAAATGCACATGCAGTCTCAGACATTCAGAGATGTCTCACACAGACATGAGTCTCTACGAATGTTGAAACAGTGTCCCAGACATTGCAAGTGTTACAGACACACACGGCGCCTTACAAATCTCTCACTGGGAGGTGACAGACACACAATGTCTCATGCTTCAGACACAGTGTCTCACCTAGCACCTTTCACAGATACACACGGGTGTCTGTCACAGAAAGGGTGACCGTCATACACACGGAAGCCTCTCACAGACCTACACGTGGGTATCACCAACGCATCCATGGGATGACACAGTGTTCGTCACACACAGACACACACACAGACACACACACACACAGAGTGTCGAGCACACCACTGACACGCTGTCTCTCGGACGGTGTCACACACAGACACACACCCACGAGGTGTTTCCCGTGCACTCGCGCACACGCGGTGTCTCCCCCTTGTCTCTCAGTGTCGCACTTGGACTCGCTGTCCTGCCCAACGTCAGTGTCACACATGGGGAGCATTCTGCGCACCCGCGTAATCTCTCCTCCCCCTGCTTCCTTCCCTCTCCCCTCCTNGCGGCTGGTTCCCGGCCAGCTACGTCCAGCTGCTGGAGGTAGGAGCGGGGCCGGGGCCGGGGCCGCGCCGAGCGGGCGGCGGGAGGCGGCCGGCCCGGGGATGTCCTATGGTGGTGCTGCCCGTGCGGGAGCCCTGGCGGCTCGTATATCGCTGCTGCCGCGGACTCTTCAGCACCGCTGTGCCCTGTGCCGCGGGCAGGTGCCCCGGGTGGGGCTGCTGGGCGCTGGAAGAGTCTGCGGCGCTCGGAGAAGGAGCCGCCAGCTCAGCCCCGCTCCGGCAGCCAGAGCTTTTGGTACCTGCAGTCGTAGCCGTGGGCAGGGCTCAGGTGTGTGGCGAGCTGCGAGCTGCTCCGGGCACTTAGGTTTTCACAACCGCTAAACAGTAGCAGAAGTGGCTGTGGTGAAGCAGCCTCTGTCAGTCACTCACGAGGACCAGATGCAGGGCGAGTAATGCTCCCTCCTCCTCCCCTCTCCCCTTTCCATTCCATTTCATTTCCTTTCATTGAACATCTCATGGCTTTATGTTGTGGTATAGAATCATAGCATAACAGGATGGTTTGGGTTGGAAGGGATCCTAAAGATCATCCTGTTACACCCTGCCTTCCATGGGCAGGGACACCTTCCACTACACCAGGTTGCTCCAAGCCGCATCCAGCTTGGCCTTGAACACTTCCAGAGGTGGCGTAGCCACAGCTTCTCTGGGCAACCTGTGCTAGGGCCTCCCCACACTCATAGGAAAGAATTTCTTTCTAATATATAATCTAAATCTACACTTCTTCAGCTTAAAGCCATTCCTCCTTATTCTGTCACTCCATGCCCCTGTCTGAAGTCCCTCTCCCACTCTGTTGGAGGCCTTTTAGGTACTGGAAGATGCTCTAAGGTCTCTGTGAAGTCCTCTTCTCTGCTTCTGTTGCAACAGTTCCCCAGCTGGCTGCAGCGACCTTGCTACCATTTATGTGGCATGGCTCAGGGAGCCCCAGCAGGATTAGGGTCAATTGCCCAGACCCAAAGGACTTTCTGTCAGAATGCTGAGAAGTTCTGTTGACTGTAGTTGTTTTCAGGGCCCTGACAATTGAGGCAACAGTTAGATTCCATCTCAGGACTGCTTGTACCTGAACGTGTTTATTGCTGTCTGTCCCACGCAAACAAGACACAATGTGAATGTAAAGTATATGTCCATGAAGAGTGCCTTCACAATCTCTGCACATGAAATCTGAAACATCTCATGCACCAAAGCAAGAACCTGCCATGACCCCATCAGTCCTTCCCTCACTGGCCATGGCCTGTTGTCATTTGGAGGATGTGGGTATGGCAATGGTCTCCAGGAGTGTCTCTGTGCAGTGACTGGGCTGAAGCCATTAGTAGCACAAGATTTCTCAGGTCAGCTTCTGTTTAATCTCCAGGTTCCTAAGGACCAGCCTGCTTTGCTTATATGTGTGGCTGACAATGCCCATCTCAGGTTTTGCATGCACACCCTCTGGGGAATCCAGAGAGGCAGGAATCAGAGCCATGAGCAGAACCTGCCCAGCGGTTGCATGTAGAGCAATGTTCTGTGAGCAAAAGAATCTGTGCAAAAGAACATTTTGCCCACAGATTTGGCATTTATCTAAGTGAATTAAAAAAAATTCTGAGATGGTTCTATTGAGTTCCTGCTTCTCATTATTACCTGGACAGACAGCAAAGTAGGAGCTACAGGAGTGAGGCCGGGGACTTTTCTGTGCCACTAAAGCACTTGGGATTTCTTTTGTTAGTTTTAGAATGTGGCAGTCCTTTTGTTCATCAGTTTTGCCACATACAAGATCATTTACTGAGCTATATGATGGTTTGTGGTTTCACATATTGCTAAATCTTTGCACATCTAACCAGGGATTTAGGAATTGTGTGAAGCACAATTTTTCATGAGAGGTGACAAACTCTGCTCAGCAAAGGTAGGTGAGAATTACTTCTGCAAACACCTTAACTTCACTTTCCTGTCATCTTCTTGGAAATTCCTCTTTCCCTGCTTAAGTCTTAACAAGTTCCACTGGTCTCGGATCAATGCCTGCAGCCCCACAGATATGCCCTTCTGACCTTTGGCTCATGTACCAGTGAAAACTTGGCTGAAGACCAGTTATCCACACAGCTTGGCCCCTTTTCTCTTGAGCAAACTTTCCAGAAGAAGGCAAGAAAAATGGCAAGTGCTGAGTGTGTTCACTCTGGCATGTTTTCCTTTTCTCCAGAGATGGTACCTGATAAGAACTATGAGCCAGAGTTAATAAATATGTCAAATAAGAGCTAGTTAACTGAATATAGCAAATTTATAGGATCACAGGTACTTGGCACACATCACAGTAGATACGTGAGAAGGAGGAAGCTCTGTGTGTGTCTGTCACTCGTGGCTCTATGCAGGTAGCCTTTCCCTTCTGTAGTGGTGGTCTTTCCCTTGTGTGCAGGTATGCAGCTTCCTTGAGGACCTCATCTAACAAGAGAAATACTCTCCTTCTCTGTCTTCTGATCTGAGTCCCTGCCCAGTCACACTGACACTGGAGCTGACTTCAGAGAGGTGGTGATAGCTCATGTCTAGATGGGGCCATGGCCATGAGTCTCCTTTCTGTACCAACCATCCCTTGCATTGGCTTTGGGTGGCCCTGGCCCTTCAGTAAGGTTTAGCACTATGTCCTGCGCTGAATGTAACCACACATTGTTTTGAAAGAGGAAGATGTTACTCCTCGCTCTCATTTCTTCATGCCCAGTTCACTCCAGCAGGTACCTGTGCTTTGTCTGGAGCCTAGAGGAGAGCTGGCTATGTTTTCTGCCACAGTAGTGACTGAATGTAGCTTGTGGCATTGTGCAAGGCATGCCAGAGCTGACAGTGTTTGCCCTACATGGCATACACCTTTTCTTCTCTCAGCGAAGTCTGTCAGGTGGCTGGGAGCTACCAAAAGGAGGTGGCCTTCTGAAGCCTTTGTGGCTTGAAACCTGCACTGAGTTTAGACAGGAAGGATGGATTTTATCATTCATAGGGCTTGATATTTATCATCACTGGGATCTCCTCTGACAAAAGTGGTCTAAAGTCTGTGCTGAGTTTTAGTCCTGAGCTGAAAGAGGGAAGTGAGAAAGGTGTGAAGAACATCAGAGAGCAGAATCTTTCCCACCCTCGAGTGGTGGTGCAGGAGCCAGCCTGCGGCATGCTGGTTCCTGCCAGATGAAGGAGGAGAAATGACTGTTTCTGATGCTGTCACTGAAATGGGAGGAACCTGATGCACCAACAGCACCTGCATCTCCTCACAGGCAGACAAGCTGCAGCAGTGCCAGCACTGATGATCCAACCGGCTCCACCAGGAGCTGAGGATGGGGCAGCTCTCTTGCCTTACAGTCAGTGGTAGCTCTTGGCTCTCACAAAGAAAACTGGGTATGCATGGTTGGTGGATAACCTGAACAGGCTGTAATGACAAATGAAGAGTTGGGCAGCTCTGAGAAAACTATGAAGGTGGTTTTCAGGAAACAAAACCCAATGCCAGAGATGGGTATTCCTGAGGGCTTTGCTACCTTCTGAGTTCTCTTGCCAGTAAAAATGTGTTTTCAATTCATTCATCATGGGAGATCAAGGAAAGAATCAAAAATGTGGTAAACATAGTGCACAAGAGACACAGGTTGGTAAAGAGGTAAAGATGCTTTGCATCCTTTGGTTCCTGCTCCCATGGCTGCTGCAATCCCACAGTGGTGAGTTATAGGAAAACAGCGATGACTGAAGGTTCCTGCTCAGGGTAGTGAAGGAAGCAATGAGAGCTGGAGGAGCATGTGGTAAAGATGAACCAGAAGCAACACATTTCTGTGAGCTCTAGAGAGGGTACTGTTGTCATGGAGCAAAAGTGATAGCATAAGCCAAAGGACTATCAAAAGCAGAGAGCAGAGTGAGCAAGGGTATCTGATCAATAATGGGGTTTCATATGGTTCCCTTAGGTTGGGCTGGTTGAGAGCAATTGAGAAGGCTACTGTGGTCTTGTTCACAGAATCACTGGGTTGGAAGGGACATTGGAAGTCAGTCTGGCTTCCCTAGCAATGTCCATCAGGTTTTCAATATGTACAAGGTGGACATCAGAACTGTTCTGGATAATGTGTTCCAGTGTTTGACTGCTCTCACACTTTTTTGTTGTGCCCTTTTAAAGGGATTTTCTATGTTTCAATTTGTGCCCATTGCATCTCATCCTTTCACTGGATATCACTGAGAACAGTCAATCTGTGCTTTCTTTACTGTTCCCCTCCATAGGTTTTTATTCACATTGACAACATTCCTCTCAAGCCTTCTTGTGTTGTTGCTAAAAAAGTCATGGTTCTTTTAGCCTTTCTTTGTTTGACAGATGCTCCAGTCCCTTAATGATCATTGTGGCTCCTTGCTAGGCTCTCTCCAGTATGTCCTCATCTTCCTTGTGTTGAGAAACCATGTAGCAGTTTCTTATCTTGTTGTGTGCTTGCAGATAGTAGGTTAATGGAGAAATGGTCCCTAACCACTAGTTCTGAGCATGAGAATCCATGGACATGAGAGGAATCCTGAAGACTGCTGCCAAATTCACCTGATTTTGCTTTGACTGAGCTTGGTCTGCGCAAGTTTGTCTGCAGTGCTTGGGTTCTGCTTGAGTAGATACCATCAGCTTCAACCCTCACCCCTCCTTTGGTGATTAATAGCTGTGGCAACCACGAGACCTGAAAGTCAGGAACTTGGACCCATTTCTCCCTCTGGTGTGCTTCATATTTTTGCCTGACCTTTTGACCGCTTGAACAGAGCCCTACAGGGCGCCTTGGTACCAGACTGTTGCAGTTCCAGGTTAAGCAATTGTTCTTCCCAGCCTGATGCAAGAGGGAATTTGTGCAGATGCAGAGGAGAAGCCAGTAGTGCTGTGGTGAACACTGGTGTAGAGCCAGTGGAGTGTGGTGTGTGATACACTGAGGGATTTATTAACAGCTCATGTTTCCTGCCCTGAGGCTGATGCCTCTTCATGCCACCTGCATCACGGATGCTTGGGATGATGGTGTACATAGAAAGATACAGACCTAAGAGCAACTTATTTCCAGTTTGTGACAACCTTATGGTGTTGATGCCTAAAATCCTGGAAAATAGGCACTTCGAAAAACATTAATGGAGAAGGATAGATAAATACCTGTATTGGGAGCTTCCACAGAGGCGTACAACACCACAAGACCTATACACGCACCCCTGGCACTGTGATATTATGTTTGTTATAATTTTCCAATAATTAATATATAAGATATCTATAACCAACCCTGATTCCCATTTCCTTTGGTGTCCCACCCTCCAGAGTCTGAAGCATTGCCCCCCTGGAGCAACCCCCCAAGGGTTCTGGGCTCTTCTTTTGTTTTGTCTTCAGGTTATCTTGAAAGTGTTTATGCAAAACACCATGACCTTCAGAAAGCTTAAGCATATGTGAGAAAATTACTTTAGTGACTCCTAACACCACTTAATATGTAAGCAAGAAAGCTTATAATTCTAAAACTCTAAAGATATGCAAAATACACACCAAACCTTTAGGCATCAGTGTAGAGCAACATAGATGTCAAGAGAGTAAGGTGGTGTTAGACCTCAGGGGTGTGTATTCCAGGAGGAGCAGCATGCGACCATTTGGAGAAATCTCTGTTGCTTCTGCCTTTTCTACACAAGTGATTTTTGAAGGGCTGGGGAGATGTGTCATTCAGTCACATTTGCAAGCGGTTTGTTTTAAATCTATTTTGGACCTTACTTTTTGTATTTGTAGTTAGCTAGAAATCACTTACATAAGCAGCAGCAGCAACACATGCAAATTTGCTGGAAATTGTCAGCACTTTTTATAGCTTCAGTCATCCCACAGATGTAAGTCTCTGTATGAAGCACAGTGTGTGCTTCCAGCATGGATGGAGGTGGCTCTGGAATCTGACTGAGCAAGCAAGACTGAGTAGGACTGCAAGCTGCCACTGATCTTGTTTGCACTTTCCACAGCTTGATTTACCAGAACCATGAGGCAGTTAGGAAGGAAGGAATTGTGCCCTCTCTATAGGGCGTGATTCACCTGCAAGTGTTGGATAGAGTGTTCATTGCTTCCACTGCTGTGTGATACTGGGTGGGTAATTTACCTCACCTAACCCAGCCTGGGAGAGCCACCACGTGGACAAGGAGATGTACAAACACTTGAGCCTGGAGGCTGTGGCACAGCCAGCTGCAGAAGGCACGGCATGGCACAGGCTGCTTCTTTCGTTGTGCCCAGGGAGCCACAGAGAAAAAGGGTTAAAGGAATACATAGGAATTACAATGCCTCTAATTTAATTTGTAATAACAGAGAATGTGTAGAGGATTTCTGTGCCAAACTGTATCTTGGATAGCTGATAGGATCCAAGGAGACAGTGTGCTTAGAGAAACAAGAAACTGCCAGCTGATGAGCAGGGGGAATTCCATTTCATGACAAAATTCAACTTCTAAACATTTCTGTGTAACGGTATTATGAAGAAACCCCTGTTTTTAGAGAGATTTTTTTTTTTTTCACCATAGTGATGGAGCATATTTTTTTATTTAAGAAAAACCCCAAACCATTTTGTCTGAAAATATCCAGCCAGTCCTAGAAATGAGCATCACTGCACCAATGCCACAATGGGATGGCTGTGCTGCCATAGCAAGGGCTGGAATGGGCAGCTGCTGGAGCTATTGTCTGTCAACATGAGCACTCTAGAATGCGTATTATACATTTGAAAAAGAGATGATGTTGGTACCTGTTACGACAGCTTTTCCTGTTGACTGTGCAGAGGAAAATAAGGTTGTGTATGGAGAGCACCTGGATGCCTGTGTCCCTTGCACACAGTGATGGTGCTTTGCTTTCTCAGAAGGTTCTTCTACATCCTTGGAGTTTGTTGTTTCATGCTCTCTCATGCCTCCATCTCCCCACTCAAAAATCAGCTTAACATAAAATTCATGGAGAACCATAAGGACCGAGGGGATGCTCCATGGAGCAAGTAATGTTCCAGCCTGTAGTGTTGTGTAATGGGAGAGGAACCTGGTGCTTAATTTGGTGGGCTAAGGCTGAACCCTTCTTTGTGGCCAGGGAGTGTGCACAGCATTGTGCTCAGGACACTTGCTCCAATGCTACAAGCTGAGCAGTTCAGCTACTCAGCTGAGCAGCTGCCAGGCTGGAACTGGTGCTCCCTGCCCAGGGATGCTTGTGGCACCATCCTGAGAATCCTGGCTGTTCTGCTTCCCCTGAGAGATGGTGCTGAGGAGGAGCATCACTGCCAGGCTGGGACTGATGTTCCTATCTCCTACCTAGGGATGCTTGTGGCACCATCCAGAGCATTCTGGTCATTCTGCTGCCCCTGAGAGATGGTGCTGGTGAAGCAATCATAGCTGAAGTGGGGATGGCATCTTCTTCGGGTGTGGAAGGACGGGTTTTATTCTCTTGGTGCAGGGTTGGCTCCCTAAAGAAGGCAGAGAGGGAAATTTGCACACCTGTAGATGGATGCTACTATGTTTTGTCTCAGGGAAAAGGAGAAGTTTCCAAAGTTCAGTGCTCACAGGTGCTGAGGCTGGTTTGTTCTGCCTGATTCAACAGCAAATCTTTGTCCAAAGTGAAACATTTGTGAGACAGGAGTGACAGTGGGATTGCTTTGCGGTTTAATTTCAGTGTCTTTTTTCTATCTCTAACTTTCTGTAACTGTATTTTTCAGAGTTTGAAACTTGTGATCATCTGACCATTGACATTTCTGGCAAATATGAATGAAATCAAATATAAAAGAAGGAGGAAATTATGTTTTGCTACCAGAAAATCATTCTTCAGTCAAGTTTTCTGGGCGAATTTAAAGCCCCAGGAGACTTCATCCTGCAATGAAGGAGATGTGATGCTGTGGTTCACAATCTCTCTCCTATAAGACTGATGTCTGTTATGTAGCTCATGATACTTGTCTCAGACTGTTGAAGTTATAGATAGAATATAAAAACTGAATAATGCCATAAATAGCCAAAATTTCTGAAGGAAAGGGTCTTAAAGATAGATGTAGCACTTTTTGTGAGCTCTTCTGTCCCCTGCACAAGTTGGGGTGTTGCAGAAGTTGGACTTGTGGATGTTCTCACCTGCTACAGTTTTTATAATCACACTGTTGGCCTTACAGAAATTGTACAGGACAGAATTTTTAAAGATGCTTTTTTTCTTTATCCTTAGCAAAAAGATATCCTCATGGGAGGCTTAAACTGGAGGATCTCTTATGGCCTGTGGGTTAAAGAGACAGTCTAAACAGTCTCCCTGCAGATGTCTACCTTCTAGATGTGAAAGATTGAGTTGCTGTGCACCTGCATGGAAAGGGTGGATATGGAGTGACAATGAAAAATGTGGATCAATTGAGGATTTCTCAGTTCCCTAAAGAATTCCCAGCTCATTCTATGCTCTGAATGGGGCACATGTCCTGCAGAAAAACACACAAGTGATTTCTGCAGTGGTAGGCATAGGGAACTCTTAGTCTCACTTTCCTGCTTGGGTACAAAATGGACCTTCAGTGCCTTGAGTGTTGTGCCACGAGCACTGTGTGCTTAACATACTGCACAGCACTTTATACTGAATGTAGTTCAAAAAGGCACAATAAGCATAATGAGAAGATGCCAGATACTTGGTATTTTCTGAAAACAAAACATTATTTTGGTATCCAAAATGGAAAATTTGTCTCTGGAACAAGACCAGAAGGTTCTGGCAGTTTGGTGGGATTTGATTTTCTCTACTTATTTCACTTTTACTTGTGTGATAATAAATAACTCACCAGAGATTAAACCTTTGTTTTATTCCGCATAATTTCTTTTCTTCCATGATTGCTTATGCATACGGAGCCCATTACCAGTAATGCACTCTAGTGCTGCATTATCAGAATGTGAAGTGTCTGAGTATGTGCTCAGGACTTGGTTTTGTTGTTGCACTGACAGTTGACACCAAGCATGGTCCCAAAGATAGAATGTTCTTCTGTTTTGAAGAAGTCCCACAGTAACAGCAGCAAGTATATGGTGCTGCAGCATTGCAGATGGTATCCGCTTTTGGAAATGCTTGGGACTTTTGCAGTGGTTTTCACTGTGGCCATGCTACAACTCGGGGCAGCGGGAGTTTCTCATGTTGCATGTGTTCATCCTGTTCCTATCCTTGACAGAGCACTGGGATCCAGCCACTAGTAACTTGTGTCTTGGAGTATTTGACATAAGGCACTGATATTTCTGTCTCTGATTTCTGGCACTTCCAAGAAGCACTCATTCTGAGCAGGTTTTTCAGCATCCAGCACTTCTGGGCTGTGCCTTGCTCCCTGTGCAAACATGGCAGGTTTACTGGAAGATTCCAAGAATCTGGAACTGTAGTGCAGTGGCTACTCCCTGTGTTCTCATTTTGACTAACCCTGCATGGCTTGTATTAGCAGACAGGAAGAGGGGACCTGGGTAAATCTGAAAGCAGCATAATTGAATTGATGGTCCCCACACTGTGCTTTACATGCTGTCATCAGTTCATGCCACTTCAAAGTGTCATTGGCCACATTTAATTCCATGTCACAGTCCTTTTATTGGTATGAACCCCTTAGTGTGCAGAACAGCGTGAAACCAGGGACAACAGTTTGCTCAGCTACTGTTTTCCAAGAGCAGTGTGCTTCTATGAGTATTTGTCTTGAAAAATACAAATATGCTTTAGTGTATTTTGAATTCTTTGTGTTACGCCATTGTGTAAAACATTACCTGTTGAGAGGACCTGCTGTACAGGGTTGGTATGTGTCAGGATTGTTTGCAGAGCAGGAGAGCAGGCTAAGCCCCTGCAGCAAGGAGTCAGGGATGGGAGAGCCCCCTGCATATCTGCCATACCTGCAAAAGTGCACTTGTTACTGAGAGAGAGAGCAGGATGTACGCTCCCTGGAGTCCAGACTCCCTGGCAGCACTGCCTGCCATGGTCATCACCCAGGGAGGCACTCCTTTTACAAGTGTATGAAATAACAGAAAATTTTTTGCTTGTACTAGTAATCCAGTTTTCCACATTGTGCTATCAAAGTAGCTTTTGTATTAGCCTAGTACATTTGTGGGTTGCTTTTTTGCTGGCAAATTCCAGAAAGGGGTGCCATGGCTTACTCAGGATCTGCCACTCTGCATTTTGTAGAACATATCTGGCAGTGGAACAGGCCAGTGTCTTTTCACATACACCTTTGTCAGCATTTGTGAACAGTCCACTCAGTACTCAGTCATCAGTATGAAGTACTTTGAAGTGAATTTAGGCAGACTGACAGATGAATTTGGTCACTGATCTGTGAGCTCCTCAACAGGTGCAGGCACAAAGGTCGAAAATCTTTCTCTGATATCATTTGAGATCTGTCTGGAACTTTTCCTAGCTTCATAATTGGTAAGTGTAGATTGTGCAGGCTGTTCTTGAGCCACAGATATTCCCAGTGTGATGCTGGCAGCAAAAGCACCATGGTCTTCCAGTGACCACCAAGTGGGTTTATTGCACAGATCATCCAGCTCTGTGGCACTTGCAGTGGTCTCCTGGACCTCTCCTGCTGCAGCCTGCAGGAACAGAATCATTCCAACATTAACTTGCTATCACTTCTTATGCCCCTATTGATCAGTTTTGTGCCTCTCTTCTGCCCTGTAAGTTGGTTTTCCTTGGAGGAAAAAAACCCTCAATAACAGGTAATTAGAAATAATAAGTCTTGGGAACACCTGGGATTTTGTATCACGGAATGGATCAGACCAAAGTCTGTAGGGAAAGTGTGTGATTTTTCTGTGGCTGTTCTACAGAGTTCTCCAATGAGATATTCTATGATTTTAAGCAAAGAACACTGCCCCAGCTTGTGTTGCAGGCGTGGCTGCAGTGCCACGTTTCTGTCATTCGGTGGCAGAGAGGATAAGGTGAGGTCTTCCCCTGGTGCTCTGACCCACATGGGTTCCCAGGATTGCTCAACAACCTGACATTATTGCTTTGCTGTTTGTTGGGTTTTTTCCTTTAATGTTAATCTGAGATGTTACACTTGAGAGGCAGCGGGCGTTGGCCGAGTGGCGTAGGCCCCCGCCTGTGGAGCGGCTCCTCCTCTGAGGACACCGGTTCCAATCCCAAGGAACTCGCTGTCGCCGTCCGGGCTGCTCGGCCGTGGCAAATGAACCTCAGGAGTAAAGGGGGTGGGGCCAGTTCCGCGCACACTGTGCCTCACCTAAAAAATCCATTGTGCAGGCTGAGCCCAAAATCTTCGTTCGCGAAGTCCAGCCAACAACAACAAGCAAAGAAGGGATACAGCTGATGTGAAAACTGCAGAGAATCTGCCCAGTCCAGCTGCTGGATCCAGATGGTGGTGATGCTGCCAGAGATGGGGCAATCTGCAAGGCTTTAGCACATGACAGAGAGAAAGCAGGAGCTCCTATGGGCTGGATACACGGCCTGGATTTGTCTGGTGGTCCCATTAGCACAGAATCATAGTCTTTGAAATGCCCTCTCATTCTTGGGGAGTCCAGCAGTGTGTAAAAGGGAGAAAGGGGTGAGAGAGAGGAAAGATCCGAGGCACATCACAACATAACTAAAAGTCCCAAGCCACTCTTCCAAAATTTGCCCTTATCTTTTACTTGGAATCCTGATTAAAAACTCCTTAAGATCTGTTAGCTCAGGTCTGAAAGCAATGGTTTAGTGCACCTGCAGTCTACTTCCTGGCAGTTCAGCACTGCCTGTGCTCTGCACAACCCTTCAGCCAGACACAGGCCAAGCAGCCCTGAGACTGCTTGAGAAAAATGCAGCAGTGGAGCGGAAAGTATGAAGCAGCAACATGGGCTACAAAGGGCCAGTTTTTGTGGAAGACAGAGGGAGGGAACAAGGATCTTTGAGCTTGTGGACATTATTTGGGACATAAAAAATACCTATTGGATTCCAACTGTTGCCTCCATATGTAATCTTTTGCATTTATAACTAGTGTATTTTGTTTCTTGTGTTGTAATATGTTCTTTGAAGACTAACCAGAGTTCATGTAAATAATCATGTTGTTGTTGTTGCTGGCTGGCCTTCGCCAACGAAGATTTTTGGGATAAGCCTGCGCAATGGATTTTTTTTTAGGTGAGGCACAGTGTGCGCGGAACTGGCCCCACCCCCTTTACTCCTGAGGCTCATCTTGCCACGGCCAAGCAGCTCGGACGGTGACAGCGAGTTCCTCCAGGATTCAGACCGATGTCCTCAGAGGAGGAGCCGCTCCACAGGCGGCGACTTATACCACTCGGCCAATGCCCTGCCAAAAATAATCATGTATAACTTGAACATATTGTTGTTGTTGGCTGGGCTTCGCGAACGAAGATCTTGGGCTCAGCCTGCGCAATGGATGTTTTAGGTGAGGCACAGTGTGCGCGGAACTGGCCCCACCCCCTTTACTCCTGAGGCTCATCTTGCCACGGCCAAGCAGCTCGGACGGTGACAGCGAGTTCCTCCAGGATTCGAACCGGCGTCCTCAGAGGAGGGACCGGCTCCACAGGCGGCGACTTACACCACTCGGCCAATATCCGCCGCAACTTGAACATATATGCAACACACTTCTCACTTTCCTTTTCCTGAATTGTCTGAGGAGTGAGTGGCATCATCTGACTTTTGTGGTTGACCTTTGATGTGAAGAAGACTCATTCTTTTTGCTTCTGCTCCTTGCCTTATGGCTTATCTCTTTCTTTTTTGTGCAGTAGTTTTCTCACCTCTTGACTGCTTCCTTTCTCCTGAAAGTCTTAACAGAAAAGAATTTATGCTTTCACAAGCGTTCTTGTGATGGTGTAGCAACAGGTATCATCAGCACTCCCAAGAGTACCTTACACATATGCTTATACCACCATGGCTATAGCATTGCTAATTAAGTGTATTCTGTCATTCTGCTTAGTTTTACTATGGTCTCTATAAGCACTTTCAGAATGTTCTTTTAAATTGTGTCTGGATCTGCTTTGTCTTCCTGATCCTTTCTAATTCACTTATTAAACACTTTACTCATGTTTCCAAAACAAAACCTGCAGCTGCTGTGTGCCCCCATGCTCCTCCTTGAGCCATTGCCACAAAGTCCAACCCACAGTGATGAACTGGTGCAGTGAAGAAGCAGTTCCAGTTACTTTAGAAATGATGTTTGGTCATAGAAGAGGCAGTATCAAGATCTGGCAAGATTTTGGTAGTGAGATAAAAGGAATAATTGGTACCCAGGAGTTTGGAGGAGAAAAAATGGAGATGAGGAGTGACAAAGTTTGCAAGATGTGGCAGTGAATGAAGAAATAACAGTTTGATTTTGGTACAGATACAGCAAAGTGCCATGCAGAAATTGGACAGAAGGGCAATTGTATTTCCGAGGGGTGAACAAATGCTTAACTCGAAAAGGAACAGACAGAAACTAGGTACATGGATGTATCTTGCTTTGCAGTCCTGGAGAACTGTGTGCAGAATTCAGTTTAAAAATGCCGCTGAGGGCTGTGTGTGCAGCACACAGCTGAGCAGCTCCAGCCCTGCTCATGTAATGAGCTGCCTGAGCAGCAGATTTGCTTCTCCTGTGCCAGCTGCTGTATAATAGGACTAATTCATTACCCAAGGCCAAGTAATCACTCTCAATAGCAAGATTTAGAGGAGAGTGTATGACTGGTCTCATTGCATTGCAGCTGCTGATGATCACAGTGCTAACTGGCACCATATGAAGACTGGAGTTATGGGATGAAGAATAGAACTTCAGGTATTTCCAAAAAGAAGTCATGTTTAAATTATCTGTAGGTCCCTTCTGGAAAGTAATTTTGCAGTGACCCTGAATCAGTGAGTGCCAGTGCACAGTTCTTCTGAGCTGCATTGCTCCAGAATTTGCAGACTCCCTCACTCCAGCTCTCTGCTCTTGGCTAACACCATTTATCAAGTCTGAATATGAATCTTTGGTAAGGAACAAAGCTTTCTCTAAGTGCTTGCCAGAAACATAATCATGGTCTATAATTCTTCTTAGGGATGGTACCATGGCAAATTCTTCTGCTGTGCATCTTGCGGGAAGTGCTGGGAATGTTGAGAAGGAGATTTTGCTGGTGCAAACCACCATTCCCGTCATGCTGTGATCACTGTGGCCAGTGCTCTGTGCTTCTTGATGTGCACCAAGCAAAATGCTGTCTGCCTCATCACAGGAGTTAGGATAGGACAAGGCATCTTCCAGCATGTCCATGATACTCCCACTTGGGAATCTTGTCAGTTTGGAGGTGGTACATCTCAGAGCTGGGATTTTCTGCTGGAGTAGGACAGGTCTTCTAGTCACATCGGAGCCCCACATACAGGGAACCCACAGATAAACCACCAGCCAGAAGTAGCACATGAAAGAGAAAAGGAACTGGGAACTGCTGAATGCTACAGCTGTGACTGCATTTTTTACTCAAAGTTATGTCAGAGAACTTGATGCCAGGCCTTCACTCAGTAATGCCCAGCAAGTTCTTTATGTCACAGTCTTACAGGATTGCATGCAGGGACTGTTCCTTCTATTTGCCCAGGGGAGCACAAACTGATCTGGGGAGTGCAGGGACTCCTTGTGACTCCTCCCTTGTGACCATGACCCATTGGCATGGTGTTCCATGGCTTGCCTCTCCAGGCCAAAAGCTGCACCACCTGTATCTTCTGAGATAGGTTCCTAGTTTGCAACTAAGCACATAATTTCAGATACACAGATCACCTTGTTATGTCATTTGAAAGGGATGTCAGATGGGCAGCTGCCCATATCTTGGCACTCCTGGGCTGGCCAGCTGCTGGTGTGCCTGTAGATCCTGGGGCACATGGAGAGAAAGGTTTACCCAAACAGCAGCCAGTGGCTGCCACAGCTGCAACACCACAGAGCTCTCCTTGGGAAGAGCTCTTCCGCCTCACTGTTTTCCTATCCATTTGCATGGGGCTCAGAGTCTCTGCAGTCAATGGGTCTCATGTCTTCTTCTGAGCTGACTATGAATAAGCTCATCCTTCTGTCTGCCAGCATTTGGTCTGCCAGCAAGTCAGGGGAGGTGCTGGTACTAGCCAGAAGGGCTGGTGGGAGGGGAATGCTGAGTGCCAGGCATTGGGTCTAATGCAGCATTGCAGCTCTGAGACTTACAGCTGAAAGACAGTGATTTTGGTGACACACCGAACAAAGCCGGCTGCAGTGAACAAATTGGCTTTTTGCTAGGCAAGATGTAGATCTCTGGAAATGCCTTTTTTGTGACTCTAAGATCAGAAGCATACTAGCAGGGATAGCTGTAGTCCCTGTGTTAGCACTTATTAGTGCTCTGTGTATGTGTCCCTAATTTATGCAGTGGCCTTAGAGCTGCAGGGCTGAGCCCCCTCCTCCCTTCCTCGTTCTGCTCCAAGCTAAAGGCAAGACTGCTCCAAGCTCCAGTGCCCTCACTGGGATCAGAGTGCGTGTCCTGGCAGCCTGTGCAGAGCTGCTGAGAATCTCCAGCCTGCTCCCAGAGAGAGTCAGGTCCTGGAACAAACAAATCCCAACATTCACTTTTGCTTTCAGTGATGGAGGATCGAGTGTTCGCCTGTGGTTAGAGGAAAGAGAGCTTGAAAGCCCTTTATTCCTTCCTTGCCATAGGAGAGAAGTATTTTAGGGAGGTTGATGTGGCTTACTGAGCCCAGGCTTTTCCCTCCCTGTGCTGGGATGGGATGTTTCCTCCTCACCACAAAGTGAGAGCCTCATACTGCGTTTGCCTTGGAGGATTCACACTTTAACCACCATGCACCTTCATCCTTCGATGCACCCCACCTTTGGAAGAGTTAAAATCAATCTGAGCCATGGGTCCTTTACATGGAAATAGCAGTGATACTGACTACCAATCTTTGCTTTGCTCTGAGTGAGGAAAGATGTGAGGATTCTTGCATTAATCATTTTAGCAGTGCACCTCTTGGTGGTACCCACCCGGGGTGCACACCTGTACCTCCCCCAGAGAGATGCAGGATTAGCACCATGGCAGTTTGGCTTAGATGCATCAAACAGCTCTCATGGGGGAGTTCTACTGCCAGGGATGACACGTGACATGTTTTTCGGTCATGGTTTGTCATTGTCCCTCTGTTCAGGTGGCATGCAGTTGAAGGACTGATATCCTCCAGCTTCTTATGGTTTGAAATGCAGTGCAGCTAAAATCCTTAAAAACACTTACTTTTTCCTTCTTTTTACTAATTTTAACAAATAAGGTTGCAGCTTGGCCTTTGGTAGGCTAGGCATCTGGTCCACAGGGAGTGGTGATTGTTGCTCTCTGTCACTTAATGTGTAACTGCCTCAGTTGTCTTGTTAGAATAATTCCAAGGAGCGTGATTGAATTACTGATCATCACAATGTAGGACGCAATTCTTTCCTCTTTTATAAGCTTTTTCTATTATTTATGATGATACCTCCCTTGACAACTTCCACATTTTATTCTCATGATGAGAAATGTATTTTTTACTAAATATGATAAATGCATTTATGAACCTATAAATCTTCGTTGTTATTAATTTTCCCCTCTCTCTGCTAGGCCTCAGCTTCAGCAGTAGGAAAGCAGTATCTTCAACTGAAGGACTTAAATATATCACACCAGAAAAACATAAGCAAGATCTGAAAGGTGTTCACACTAATTGTGATCTCAGTTCTGTTTGCTATCTAAAGACTTTTCTTTTTCATTGGAGATCATGGAATGTTACATTTATTATTTTTGCTCAGAGTGTGCTGAGAAAATGTCTTTCAGCTCCAGAAATTCTGAGCACAGTCTGAGGAACAACAACCACAAGTTACAGTGTCATTGCAATTCTCTGTATTGTAAAATAGTATTATTCTGAAGAACAATAATATTCAGTGTGTTGCCATGGTGTATGAGTGTGTGATTAATTAGGCACTAAATTCAATGCATTTAACCATGCAAGACAACTTACTAGAGTCAGGCCAAAACCAGGATAACAGCCCAGATTTCACGCAAATAAAGCAGGTTTTATTTTATTTCACATAGTGACATCCTGCAGTGCAAAATTCACTGAAAAAATTACTTCTGCAATGAGACCAACTTTTTTTCCTTAATCCAGTCAGTTACAGAAACTTGGCATGAACAACACAGAGCTGCTGTGGTAGGAGCACCACTGCACTGCTGACACCTCTGGAGTGCTAGGGACGGGGGGGGAGACAGACACTGGTCTGTGGGGGCTTCTCAGGAGGGCAGCTCATGAACAGATGCCACAGGCACAGCGATCCTGCAGATCCCAGGCTGTTGCAAAACTTTCACTATTCCCATTGAGTAACAAGTACAGCAATATTTGGAGCCATGTGAAGGGTGTTTGGGCTGTGACAGGTGAAGACCTATGTTGATGATGGAGAACTGAGCTGCTCTGGCCTCCCCTTCAACCCTCCTGTGCCTTCTTAACCCCATCTGCACTCAGCAACAGCCCCATGATTGCTCTCTTGAACCTCCCTTCATGTGCCAGTTCAGCGCTCTGTGTTGATGTTTTCATGGAATGGCTTCTGTGTGGGGTGAACTTGTGGAGCCACCTAGAACCAGAGCCTGTTCAGAATGAACATGAAGGGCTGGGACACGGGCAGGACCCTGCTGTCAGCTACCTCACTGCCTCCCCTGGGATTTTCCACTGTGGCTGCAGCAGCTGGGATGCTGAATATGTCCTGTGCTTCCCTGGGTGGGCACTGAAGCAGTTTGGGCACATAGATAGAAAGGTGTTGCAGATGGCACCAGAGTCAGACTTCTGACTGGTCACTAACATGTAGGTGTTCTACTCAAGCAGGTTATCTCCACCTCCCAAGAGAGGTGTTCAGCCCTTCTGTACAGATGATACAGTAGATGCTGATTTCTCCAAAGGGGATGAATGTTGGTTTAAACCTAGCAGGAGCTGCCCCAGTGGAAGAGGCCAGCTCTTGGGGATGGTGTGGGCAAGGGCTCCTCCTGGTAGCTGCCATACCGTATGGGGCTGTGCAGCAGGGCTGTATGTGTGTGGTGTCCACCAGCTCTTTTATAGTCTCTGGTAGAGGAGAATCAACCACCAACCTCCTGCAGCAAGTGATCAAGGACTGATAGACATGGCTTCAGTTTCCTCTTCCTCAGCATGGAGTTAAATACCATGTTTAACATCTTGTTCCTCAGGGAGTGTGGGAACTGCTGGCTGTGCCTTGACTGTCCTTCTGCTGTGGGGAGCTGTCAGTGAGTGGAAGAGCCACCATAGTGTCCTGGGGGCAGCAGGTTTCCCATAAGCTTCAAGGCTTGTTTCTGCTGTGGTGGTTCAGTGTGGACAGGTGAGCAGTCCTGGAGCAGGATCTTCTCAGTCCAATATGCTGACATGGAAGAAAAAATTAATCTTTGTTTCTAAGCTACAAAACACTCATATTCCTTCACGGCCAACTGAGGAGGAACATCTGAGTTCAACCTCTCTCAATGCTTTTTCAGATGTCCAGGCTGAAGGAGATGGGTCCTTTTTTTCTTCCCAGTGATCAGAGAGCACCAGCCTGCCTGGCCTGGCTGTGGACAGCTGTTCAAGTGTGGTCTGCAGTTCTGAGTAGAGGCAAGATCATAGAGCAGCTCTACCAGTGGAAGTACTTGTTCTCAAACAGGCTGTATGGCAATCCACACAAGGAGCTGCACTGAGGTGTAGTGTTCATGTCTTGCCAAACTGTTCCTCTCCTGCTAAGTCAGAGAGCAGGAGCCTGGAGACGTTGTTATCAATCTGTAGTTTGAGTCTAGTGTCTGTTCTGCATTGTCCTGCTTCTTTCCTAGGCATAAAGCCAAGGTTTGGTGTCCAGGAGGTGGGACCTGTCCGCAAATGCAAAGCTGTGCTCAAGTTCCCCATTCCTTCCTCCACAAACAACACTGCTGCAGCAGAGCAGGGAGATGCAAATATGTTTTTCCAAGCCAAAAAGTGGCTCTTGGGTTTAAATTAAAACAATTTTCCCAAAATTAAGTGGGGTTTTTTTGCCCCAGCTTGCATCTGGCTCTTGGGTTTGAATTAAAACAATTTTCCCAGAATTAAACAGGGTTTTTTTTGCCGCACTTTTTTTGCATCTCTCTGAGCCCAACACAAGTGTTCAGGCAGGAGAGTGCAGCCCCACAGATGTCACAGAGAGGTTTGGGGCTTTGCAGGAAGTCCCAGAAAGGAAGTGGTACAGACAGTGAAGTGTCCTGAGCAAGGACAAGCTCCTGACAGAGGAGACCACAGAGTAGTGTGGCGCTTTGGATATTGAGAGGGTGCTTCCATGACTCCTGGATTAGCTGTACCAGAAGCTGTGCCGCAATACTCAGTTTTTATTTTGCTCTCCACAGGGTAGCAGTTTGTTACCAGGAAATTTCTGACCATTTATTTCTACATCAAGTCTAGACTGAAAATGGGCCTCTACCTTGTTCACCAAAGCACAGGAATTAAAAATCCTGTGGCCTTAAAAATCCCATCTAAAGCAGTGGGATGTAATCAGCAGACTTAACAGAACTTTCTTGTTATGCCTAGGTTTAATTCTTCTTTGCAGTCACAGGCTGCAAAATACCTCAACTGCAAATGCTGCTGTTCTTCACATGTAAAAGTTCGCAGGAGTTCATGTGAAGAGGATTTATAGTCTAGGAATGATTTTGAGGTGATGATGTCCAGGCATGTGAGGCCAGAGGCAGTGCCAGATGCTGAGAAGAGTGTGGTGGAGGAGTGCAGGGTGGTAGGACAGTTCCTTCACTGGGGTGCTGGCTGGAAGTGACATGGGCAGCTCCACATTGCAGCCTCATGCAGAATCCTCAGAAGTTGCAGGCACGTGTGTCCTGCAGTGCCTGAGGGCTTTGGCAGAGTCCTCTACGGACAGCGTACATAGTACAGATCCAAGGTCATTGATCCACAGAATCCTTGAATAATCCAGCACAAGTTTCTATCTGCAACCCCATCAACCTCCATCTGAATTATCAGGTCTTTTTAAATTCAGTGACCTCATGTCTATGTGAGTCAAGTACATCCATTTTTCACTGGCATTTCTGATGGCCTACTGGACCGGCCCCGAAGGTTGTCTGGCTTCATATTTCAAAATGGGTTGGAAATTCCTCTTGCATTTGTATTATAGATGAGAATCATCTGGATCCAAAGGGAACATGACTGATCTGAGAAGTGATGGATGAACAAAACCAAACCCAGGTCTTCCACACCCATTTGGAAATGGTCTGGTTTGCATGTCTGGAGTGAGCTGTTACTGGTTTGATTGGTGGTAATTGAATAACTTGTATTTGTTCTTAGACACCAGGATCAAAGAAAAGACCATGCCACAGAACCTTATTCACAATTGCTGTTAGTCTAAATTGTTGCTCTTACATTGGAGCCCATTACCCTCGTAACAAATTTTCCCCTAGACAGCAGAAAAGAGGTAGAGTTAAGCCATTCTTGGGAACCATGTAAGTCAAGCATCAGAGGCCTGTGAAAGAAAACAATTTCTGATATTATTAAAGATTTCATTGAGAATGCCTTTAGAAAGATTGCATCATCCCCACCCCAATTGTTCTTAACTTACAGATTCAAATGTTGCTAAAGTAGCATTTTGTCATATTAGATTTTGTATTCATTATGTCATACATTAAATATTTCTATTTTTACATCAAACACATCTATTCCAAGCCCACTCACAGTGGAATGTCAGCATAGTGTTATCTTTGGCCACAACTGCCCAGCATACATACATGTATTTCATACTCCTTTGCTCCAGGAAGGCTCAATAATACCTACATAAGTTCTTACAAGCAGTTATCTGGTATATTCTTAAGGAAGTTCAACCTATACTGTGGCTTCAATATCACCTCCATCCTGAGCCTTCCGTCCTTCAAGTTAAATCCATTTTTCCATCTCCTGTGAGGGATAGGAAAATAAACCACCCTTTTTTCAGCATATTGATGACATATCTGAGACACTCCCCTCTTACTCATTTCTGCCCTATATTAAACTACTTTTTCTTCCAGGTCATTTTTTCTAGATCTCTTGTTTTTACTCTCTTCTGGACTAGACAGCTTTTTCATATCTTACAGAGTGAAGCTCAAAACTTGACAGATAACTCCAGCTGAGGTCTCAGCCAGTCTATGTCTCTCAGGCTGCTGCCTTGTTTTCCTTCCCAGTAAGTTGTGTCTCCCTAGAACGGTGTACAACTCCTGATACCTCTACAGCCCCACTTTCACGTGGGAGCTGGTGTTCAGGAACATGCAGGTGATCAGATTGATTTAATATACATATCCTGGACAAAATGATGCAGGTTTTTAATTATATCCTGGTTACCTGCTCTGGCTCCTTAAAAAATTGTTCAATAATTTACTCAGTTATTTTTCTAGGAACTGGAGCTCAAGTAGCTATTCCACAACTGTGTCCTCCTTTCCCCATTTCTCCAAGCCATACAAAGATCTGTGTTGCCAGAACTCTCCCTTCCTGATTTTCCATGAATTCTCAGAGATGATAAGCAAATGCTCTGAGATTTATGAGCCAATTCTTCAAAAGTCTTAGTATAAATCTATGAATCTCAGGATTTCTCCAGCCTATTCCTTCCATATTGCAGGCTGACATCTTTGTTGCTGGTATTATCTGTGATAACCGTTGGATGATGGATGACTTTTTTATTAGCAGTTTACTTTTTTAATATCCTGAACATCTATGGGTACTCTCTTTCTCTACTGAGCTGCAACTGGTTCTTTTGCATGGTCTTCTTTTTAATGCACATTTATAGAATATTTCTGGTTACTGTTAATGCTTTTCTGCTGATTTTATCTGGTTTTGCACCTACACTTATCATAAGAATAACTGGCAGCTTTTTTAATTTGAAGGTAATCTAAAAGGTTCATCCCCTTACATGTGTAGCACCAGGCACAAAAGCTTCCCAGTCCCAGTGACTTCTGATTTTTCCATATTATAATTATTCAAATTCAATGCTGCAGAAAGAGGGAATTAATTATATCCTGTAAGGGATGGAAGTGGAAGATAGATATTGAAATGCCCAATTCCACAAACAAGATTTACTCACTAGATGTAGACCAGTCAAACAGATAGGTTTTCTTTGTCTGCTTTGAGAGGCAGCATGTCTTGACGATTCTGGAGGACGCAGCAGGTCACAGTGTCTGGACCATGTTGGGCATGCATCTTCATGGCAGGATAGTCCCAGGGATTCAGATGCCAACCTTCTTCCAAATGGCTACACTCTGTTCTCTGCTCTGTGATGAGCTTTGTCTGTAATGGCAACTAAGTCCCACAGGTTTGGTGCTTCTGGTACCCTTGGAGTAGCTGCAGGAGCTCAAAACCAGAATCGCGTTTCTGCTTTGTTGTTGTGGTAATAGACAGTTTCTCTGTTTGCTTGTTCTTTAGATAGTGGACTCAGGCTGAGGCTCACTTCTCTTCAAACAGCAAAAGTTGTGAATTGCACAGAAACTACAGTATTTGGTGATGAGTTCAGCACTGAATTCTGTACTTCTATGTCTCATCCTGTGTCAAAGGGTGATAGTGTAATCACATATTGCATCAGGGGTGCACGTTGCTGACTAGTAGGTCACCAACAGAAGAGCTGAGCTTGAGAAAGAGAGGGAGCCTCAGGTGATGTGTCCACATTGCAGTTTACAACCTCAGCTGCTGCTCCCGGAGCCCATGGAAGTCCTGCCAGGAGCAACCACCACCTCCATCAAAACGTCTGTGTGTCCTAGGCACACCACCCAGGTATTAACTGACCGTTGGCATAACCATGCTTTAACATTGGACTTTTTAATAAAACTTCCTTTATCCTTTTTTGCTGCATAAACAAGTTTGAGGTCATGCAAAAATGCATCCTCAAACGTCCAGCTGGGAGTTTGAAGTCTGGTAAAGTCAAGAAGAGAACAGAGGATCTAGAAGGGAAATGTGTTGGTCTTAAATGGCCAGTTTATTATTTTTCTTTAAACCAGTGTTAGTGAGATAGAGGACTGACTGGGAAAAGAGAGCAGATGGAGTGGACCCAGTGACACTCGTTGTGTTCTTCCGAGGATGTTCAGTTACTTCATGGGGTGAATTAAAATTCATCAATAACTGTTTTCAGGGCTTTCCCCCCTGCTGTCTGGTTTTTTGCGCTGTTTTTTTCTACTTGGATTTTTTCCAAGCTGAATATTGAATTACTATTTCCTGTGTGTTTCTGCCTGCTCCACTTTCCTGCTCATATCTGTCCCATCTACTGCCGGTCATCTACCGCCACTGTCTCCCTGTCCTGGACCTGCTCAGCTGCCGCTGTCTCCCAGCACTTTCCTTGAGGTCTGCCTTTGCCATCCATTGTCTCTTTAGTCCTCTCCACCACTGGCAGTGTGCTGCTTGAAATGTTATGGGTCATCCCAGGACTGAATGAATTTCACCGCACAAATGCGGTGACATGGATATTGCTCTCAGATGAAATGTTTGTATGGTGGAGTTTCATTAAAAGAGATGAACTTGGTGAGACCTGAGCTCCCTTCACCTTGCAAAGTGCCAGGAGTAGCAGCTATGAGGACAAGAAACTGAGGTTTTTCAAATGTTCAGAGGCAGGCCAATAATTAGAAGGTAAACATGCACATATCCTTTAATGTCAGCCAGAGATAAGAGGCATCATTTCACTGAGGATTGCCTGGTCTAGTGAAATGGCTGCTCACATTACAGTCCTGGGAAGGCTGCATGTGGGAGAAACAGATGGGGGTCCTCTGCAGGTGTCCTCCTCCAAATCAGAAAGGCCAGAAGAAGGAGGAGCCACTGTGCAGGAGTGCCAGAGAGGGGGCGGCAACTGCAGAGAGTACATGGTGCTGCTGGATCGGTGTGAACCAGTGTGGTCCTTTCTGGGAGCAGGGGGCAGAGAGGATCGTGTAGTACTTGCAGAGCATTGGAGTCCCTCTGCTACTCTGCCCACCAAGGGCATCTTCAGAGTGCTGCATTACCTGTATGTCACATACCAGTTGGCCTCAGTGGTGCCACCAAGCAGCTGTGGCATGGCTGTTCAGACCTTCCTGTGGGAGGGAGTTGGGACAGCTAGGAAGCAATGCATGTGGTCATGCTCAGTATGTCCTGCCTGAGCAACCTGCAGAGTTGCCAAGCCTGGTGGAGACAGAGGATTTTTCCTTAGCAACATCTCAGTCCTCTCTTGGGGTACAAAGGCAGCCTCACACTTGGCATTTTTATGGAACAGGCACCTGGAAAAACGCTGTAAAGGCAGTAAATGTAGGTGTTTCCCCTCTGTGAGATGCCTAGCCCAGCAGGAGTCTGTGTCATCTGCAAGGAAGAGCAAGTGTTCTGCACTGCAGCTAAAGCTCCCAGTTCTTCCCATGCCACCCTGTCCTTCCAGCAGGAATGGGCACATAGCCCTGCTCTCAGACCAGCAGTGACTACCTGGCCATCTACTTGTCCATCTCTCTGACTGCCCTTCTGTCTGTCTTCTTGTCCATCTGCCTGTCTGTGTGTCCATCTGTCTGTCCAGCCATAGCAGTGGGCAGGCAGGGATCCAGGGTGAGCCACGGCTTCATACAGGCACTCCTGGCAGCCTCATTCAGCCTTACCAAGGTGTGGGAATGGTTTTCCTCCTGTGCTTTCTTTTGTTTTTTGTTTGTTTGTTTGCTCATTTATTAAGATTTGTAGCAATAGAAAAAATAGAAAATAATTGTGGTGTGTTTATGAGTGTGCTGTGCTGCAGAGTTACAGGAACAACAGTCACATTCCCCAGGCCTGAGAGAGATTATGAGGGAGGGTGCAGGAATGTGCATCTGGCAGCACTTTGCATCTTGGCCACTGTTCATTGCTTTCTCTGCATCTGAAGTTCCCTAAGTTTTGGTTGTGGAGGGCCATTGAATGAGGTTGGGGCTGCAGAACAGATTTCCTCTGCAGGGAAACACCATTCAAGAAAAATTGAGGGTGGTTGTAAATAGAAGGTATCCATCCAGGCTGCCTGCAAAATCAAGGAGTGTTATTTAGGGATCTGCCCTACCACAGCAACAGGGGGAAGCCAATTTCATTTTAAAGTAGAGGAAAATGTAGCTGTAATATGCCAAAACATTAATAGCTTTGCTTAAGGCCTGTGGCCAGGAACAGAATCTAAGTTAACTATTCCAGATTTTTTTTAATTGCATAGGTTTTGAGATAATATTTATAACAAAATTATCTTATGAGAAGTGCAGAATATTGAACTCAAGGTTCTCAGGCACCTTGTCCTAACATTCTTCCTAAAAGAGAGAAGGATATTTACAGTTTTTTTGGTTTTGTTTGTTTGTTTGTTTGGGGTTTTTTTACTAGTTAAAGATAAATGAAATGCCCCATCACTGGAAGTGTTCAAGTCCTGGACAGGGCTTGGAGCATACTGGTCTAGTTGAAGGTGTCTGCCCACGGCACCAGGCTGGAATGGAATGAGCTTTAAGGCCCCTTCCAATCAAAAGCAATCTGTGATTCTGTAAATAGAGATAACTAACCAAGATTATTATTTGGACAATCTCAGAATGTCCCTTCATTAAATTCTCTTGAGAAGAGGAATGCACTAACTCTGGAGATCTGACCAGAAACTTACCTATGATGCTTTAGCTTGCTTTTCTAACTTAGAGATATGTTACTTGCTCCAAAATGTTTCTGTAAATAGACATTTTTTGCAGATGACTGCAGCAGAGTGGAGGTTGCTGTGCCTTAGCTCTGCTCTGCATGCTTGTGTGTACATGTGTGAGGCAGTCTATAATGTAAGGGAGAATCCATTCCTTCCTAAAAGGTCACTAAGTATTAGTTGTTATGAAGTGATTTTATTGTGTCCAAGAAGCTGCAGAATGCAGCAATCGAATTGGGCTTATTAGAACCACAATGATGTATGAGAAATGAGGCATGGAAAGGCATGTCCTGGCACAGCCAGGAAAAGATGATCATGAAATTACATTGTTTGGAATTACATCCAATTGCTGGAATTGCAGAGGATGCTGCAAGAAGAGAGGATGCTGTGATTCCTGGGACCTGTGGAGCACAGTGGAGGCTGCCATGCTGCCGGGAGTGCCAGGGCTGCCAGAGGGGTCAGCAAATGGCTGGGCAGCCTGCAGGAGCTCACAGGGAGCCAAGGGCCCCCTGCCCACATCCAGGATGGATTTTATTCCAGGAATCAGGGGAGCAATGCACAGTGCAGTGCAATGCAGAAAATTCATGCATGAGGTCATGAGTGGGCCTGAAAAAACTGCAAAACGAGCAAGGCACAGGTTTCTTTACCATTCTTTCATTTCTGCTAAGCTTCTATTCAAGCTTTGTCCTATTTAAACGGATACTATAGGCCACCTTTGGAGACCAGGTCACATGACATAAAATAGGATGGAATACTTTACTTCCAAGTTCATATAAGTCATATGACCTAGTCTCCAAATAAGGCCTATAGCTAAACCATTACAGAATCATAGAATCATTAAGTTTGGAAAAGACCTCCAAGATCATCAAGTCCAACCTTTGACCTAATTTCCCCATGCCCACTAAACCATATTGTGAAGTATCATGGCTACTCATTTTTTGAATCCTCCCAGGGATGGTGACTCCACGACTGCTCCAGGCAGCCTATTCCAATGCTTAACCACTCTTTCAATGAAGAAATTTTTCCAGAGGGGCTTGGGGCTCCCTTGCAGTTCTCTGTGCATGTGATTGGTAGCTTGCTGCAATGTCTTGTGAGATATCCAAGCCTGACACTGCATCTGATCCCAAAAAGCCATCAGTGCTGCTTGGCCCTGGTCAGAGAGAGGGGACATGTTCCTGCACACAGGTGAGTGTGGCGGGCCTGGGGCTTCCTGGTGGGCTAGTGAGGGTGTGTCGTGTCAGTGCAGGTAGAGAGAGCACTTAACCAGGCCAAGCTTCCTGCAGCACATGGGCTAAAGGCCCCACAGAAAAACATTTGGAATTATTCCCAGATGTTCTGTTTCTCCAAACTCAGCTGCTCTCATAAACATGAGGATCCCAAAAGGCAGCTGTGCTGCCCAGCTCTTTGCCTGCCCTCAAGCCTGCTGTGGGTGACTTTTTTACCACTGTTTTCCATGCCAGAGCCCAGGGAGAGGGGTCAGACAGTGAATTTAAATGTCTTTGGGAAATTTCTTTTTGTAACTGCTTCCAGTCACCCTTGCAGGGCAGAGCACCTGGAACAAGCAGTGTGCCCCCAACTCACTCGCTGCCTCCTGGGTCTCTGGCCATCCTGCTGATGGGCCACACTCCACAGTCACTCAGGGAGGAACTTGTCCCCACAGCAGGTCATTTCAAACTGAAGACAAGCAGTAATGCTGCAGCTGGCCTGATCTGACCTTGTGACTCTGTGTGCTTCTGTGGGTGACTCTGACAGTACAAGGTTGGCTCAACAATGGCCTTGTTGTCCCCGGATGCCCAGGACAACACCGCCCTTCAGAGTGCTTGGCCCCGGGGCTCTGCATTGTACCAGATGCTGGTGTCAGAGATGAGTGACTCATCCACCCTGAGCAGGCTGAGGCTTGTAAAGAAATCTCTCCAGCCCAGGTTTCCCACAGCAGTCTCAGGCATGCAGTTTTGGGAAAAAAATAATAATTGAGTGGGATACAGCAACCAGAACAGCTCTGGGGTGGGACTCCAAACAAAGGATTCCCTGGGCTTTTATTGCCTTGCAATCCACATACCCATTCCAGTGGCTGTTTTTGGGCGCAGGATCTCTTCCTGTCCTCTGGCTCCTGCAGAGCAACTGGCTATCCCCCCGCCTGGTGCCTCAGGTCTGATCCCCCTTGCCAGGGGTTCCAACCATTCCCCTTCACGGGCACAACCTGCAGCTCTCACTGCAGTTGCCCCCTCCCTGAGCTGAAGCACAGGGAATCCCACAACAAGGGGAGGAGGGCTCCTGCCAGCTCCCAGGCTGCCCTGGCACGGGGCACATCCAGCCCAAAGTTGGCTCTGACTCATCCCCAGCCTTTCACCTTCTTCTGCCCATTTCTACCCTACCAAGCCATAGCGCGACTCCTGCTTGGAGGAATTCTTAGCACCCAGGAGAGCCAGCTCCTGGCAGCTTGTGGCAGAACTTGGGTCTCTATTCCCATTGAAGGGATGGGGCTGTGGCTCAACATGGTTCGTATCAAACTGTCATATCTGGGTGGGCTGAGTATACAGCATGAAGAGCTTTGGCATAGAAACATGAAACTGAGCTCAGGGCAGATCTGGATCTCTTGAGAAATCAGCTTTGTCCCAGCTGGCTACATGCTGTTATTTCAAGACATTGTGATAGGGAGACAGCATGGCTTCATTTTCTGATGATAGAAAGGTAGCAGGGCAGGACACTCAGTGTTCTGCTTGTTGGTAACCCAAGCTGACTGTGTTCTGGAAGATGAACCATTCCTAGATCTCCAGATTCCATACCCACTCTGATAGTGAGCAAATTAGATTTCCAGTGTTAACTCTCTGAACAGAAAGAAACGGTGGTGCTGAAAGAAAAATAGAGGAATGGGAGAATGCTAATTTCTGTGTTTCTCTTTGGGAAGATAATTCAGAAACACTCCTTCACAGCTACAGGGAAACTGGCTGCTGGAAGGGATTGTTCCATGTTTGAGAGAAAAAGTAAGAGGTACCATTCCAGTCCTTCCTGGCATTCTTGCATTGGCCTCTTAACTTCTTGTGGTTCATATGCTGACATCCCGCAGGGGTCTCCAAGGCCAAGTGTTGATGTCAAGATCTGCCTCTTCTCAGTAAGCAGTGCCTTAGAGGACCACAGTCATCAGCCAGGGTATGGACAGACAAATATGATCACCAGCTGCCTACTTGCATGTGACTAGCTCATTGAATCCTCTTACCCTTCACTGGTTTCCTCCCTTCCTCCACCTTTGTTCTTACCCCTAACGATCCCTTGTCCTGTAAAATACTGAGATGCTCTTTTTCTGCATCCCAGTATCAGTCTGTTCCATGGTCTAGAGAGCTTTTCCCGTGAGTCCCTGTGATCATTTTCACTCCAGACAATGGGGCTGATAGCTCTCACCTCAGGGGTGGCTAATGCATAGAGTCATGTGCCAGACTGGGAGAGACTGGGAGAATCCACAGCACTGAGCACATCTAGGCAGAGTTCTGTGTTTGTAGAACTAGTTTATCTCTGTTCCCATTCTCCCTCTGTGTTCTATTTCTGTTCCTCTGTGCTCCATTGTGTGTGGAGTTAGGCCCTTCACATAATCACAGATTCCTTAAGAATGGGAAAGCCCTCTAAATCCAACCATTAACCCAGCACTGCCAAGTCCAGCAATAAACCATGGCCCTAAGCACCACCTCTACATGTTTTTTGAGCACTTCCAGGGACAGGATTCCACCACTTCTCTGGGCAACCTGTTCTAATGCCTGACTGCTCTTTCAGTGAAGATTTTCCTAGTATCACAGCAGTCTGTCTACTTGACCTCTTGTTGGCCTTCCCAGGCCACGTTGTAGAAGTTCCACCCAGCAGTGCCAGCTGCTTGCTGCTGCCAAATGTGGTCACATGCAGCTTCTTTCCTGTCCAGTCTCACTCTGGCCTGCCCATGCGTGGTTCAGATGGAATACACAAATGGGCCTGCTTAGAAGGGATTGGACAGATTTGTCAATTAAAGACTTGTCTGTTAGCACAGACCCTGTTATTTCCTGGGGGTGATTCCTGAGCTTTCCTGTGGGTGCGTGATCCTGGCAGGGATGCTCATGTGTATGCAGCTATGCATGTGTTCTAGGTGAGCTTTCTCACTCAGAACAGACTGGCTGCCCATGGTACTTGGCACCTTCTGGGAGAGTGGTACTTTGTTTCCCCTTAAGTGGTTGCTCTGTCAGCACCGGGTCTCTACACCCTTGTCAGATAGTGCTGAATGCTGTCACAGTGTTGTGCTCATCCCCGTGAGGGCACGTGGAGTGCTGATGAACAGGAAAGGGATGAAGTGACTGGGAGCACGCAGAGCTCAGGCAGAAGCGAGAGGTGAGCAGGCTGGTAAGCTGGGCTGTCCTTTGCAGACTGCTCTCACCCTCCTGCACACCTGTAACTTCCTAAATGCCTGCTGTCAAAGGTTTTTTATTCTCTTTCTTGCTAACCACTCTCCTCAAATCAGGGCCCAACTCCCATGGTCTTTCCCCACATTCAGTCCCCCCTCCCCTTCTTTCTTACCCTTCCTGCTTCTTTCACCTTCCCTCCTTAGCCAAAACCCACTAGTAGCCATTGCCAAGCACTTCCTCAGCTGCTGCTTTGCCAGGGAGTGAGCCTTGATTGTGGTAGGATCTGGACCAGACCTGGTGCCCAGAGTCCCATGCAACCCACTTCAGGGGCCAGACTTAGCTGCAGCTCAGTGCTGTGGATTCTCCCAGTCTGGCACATGACTCTATGCATTAGGCACTTGTTGGGAAGGAAGGGAGAGAACTGAGCTGCACTGCAGTTACTCAGATTTTTCACTTCTGGCTAGACTACCCCTGTTTTTAAGGGGTCTGGATGGGATTTCACAGGTCAGAGAATTTCTCATCCCACACATTTTGGTCTCTCACACAGCACCAAGGCAGACAACATCACCCAGTCTGACTCCACAGGTCATGTATCCTTCAGAAACAGTTTGTTTTTCTCTCACTTAGAGTACTGACAGAGAAAAGTATTCCAGTCCCAGAAGGCTTGTTCTCTGCTAACACAGTGCTGTTCATGGATATTACCTTAAAGCAAAGTGCTGGGCACATGCCTTCACCACAGCGAGGGACCTGACTGGGAGAGAAGGAAGGCTTTTGGCACTTATGGATCTGGCTGGAGAGCAGGCAGAGTTGGGTGGGAAGTGTACACACTGTGTTCTAGAACTAAATGGGAAAGAGAGGGTTGTGAGCCATGGGACAGCTGGCCATCAGGTCCTCCTTGTCACAGCCATGGTGGGTGAGTCGAAAAGTTGCAGCAATGGCATCCAAGGAAACAGCAGCTGCGTAGAGATGCTGAAGTTATTTAGGAGGACGGAGTGAAGGAGACTGGCAGGACACAGAGGATACTTATTAGGGCAAGGAGATTTTAAGACACAAAAAAATGAGAGCTGTCCTGCTAGACTGGCATGTGCTCAGAGAGGCCCTGGCACTTGGCCCAGACAAGGGGACTGTCCTCTGTGGCAACAAGGGCTGGTTTCACAGGAGACTGGAGCCAAGGCCAATGCCTGGAGCAGAGGAATAGTTGAGCTGTAGGGCCGGAGGGCAGTGACATGGGCTGTGTGGTGCCCTCAGGGCCACCCAGGGTGGTTGACTTGTCCCCAGCAACTGTGTGCCATCCGATTCAGCCCAAGCGGAGCTGTGCTGGTTGCCATGACAACAGAGACGGGTCATATGACCTGTTCCAGTTGCTATATATAAATTTGTTTCACACAGTGTATATGAGTCCATGGAAACCAAATGTTGAGCAAGAAAGATTGCATAAAAATGAACAAAATACAGAATGACTCAAATTTCAAAGGAGAGAGAGGCTGCTGGCGGTGCCAAGGGTTTGGGGGGGGGCCACAGGCTCTCCCCTGAGCCTGGACATAGGCTGGTGTGGGTACACTCATGCCTAGCCTGGGACGGGTCTGTGAGCATCTATCAGTGCTGGGATCTTTATGCCACACTTGGGATGGATATGAGAGTTGGCCTTGTCACCAAGGGTCTTCATACACATCTTTCACTTAGCAAATCCTGTTTGCAGCATCAACTGAGGTCAAACACAGATCCCACTTCTTTGACTGCACCGTATAGCATCTTCCAGTACCTGAAGGGGCTCCTAGACAGCAGGAGAGGGACTTTGGACAAGGGCCAGGAGTAACAAGAGGGAATGGCTTCAAATTGACAGAGAGCAGGATTAGATTAGATTAGATATTAGGAGGAAATTCTTCCCTGTGAGCGTGGAGAGGCCCTGGCACAGATTGCCCAAAGAAGATGTGGCTGTCCCATCCCTGAAAATGTCCAAGGTCAGGTTGGATGGGGCTTGGGGCAACCTGGAGTAGTGGAAGGTGTCCCTGCCCATAGCAGGAAAAAGGGGTGAAACCATTCTGTGATTCTATATTTCTATGTCTGCCTTTTCTGCTCCATAACTTGGGACTGACTTACACCTTGTCCAGGTTCAGTGTTCATGCAAAGGACAGTATTGACAGAAACATGAACTCAGTAATACCAGTGCAGAGCAAGCCCTTCCCTGCAAGAACAGAGGCTGTTCTGGGCCAGGTTCATGATGTGGCCATTTTAACATGTGTCTATGTGTTGCTCCATAGAGGGAGCTTCCCCTGTTCATTTTGCCCAGGTTTCTGCCACTGTTGATCCTCCAGCACTGGGCAGGACACTTCAGGGTAACTGCTCAGCTGCGTTCTGTGGCCTTTCCTTGTGCTGCTGCATCTGATGCAGAAGCAAGTGTGACTGAGCAGGTGCCAGCAGCAGGTGGCTCTGATGACACTTCCCTCCAGTCCTTTTCCACAGTCAGAGAGGTTCCTCTTCAGTTGCTCCAAGGCTGCATGTTCTGCTGAAACAGGATCATAAAATCGCAGGTGAATTTAAATTGGAAGGGACTTTTGGAGATCTCTGGTTCAATCCCTTGTTTGGAGTTAGATCAGGTTGCTCAGGGCAATATTTGGATTTGGGGTTGTTTTACTTTGCCTGGGGTTGTGTGTTGGAAGGAGACTCTGGCCTGAGCTATGCTGGAGCATGGTGAAAGCTGACACATCTTCAAGGTTGCTCAGGCTTGTAAACACACAGATGTTTCCTCCCTAGGATCCCTCTTTGAACAAGAATGGGGATTTCCTGCAGTGTGAAAATGGGAAGTCATTTTCCTCTGTTGAGCAAGGCAGAACTTGCCTCAGGAGGTCAGGTCAGCTTGGGTTGAACTGATGGGTGACACTCCCTCTTGCCTCACTTTGCTGCATGCAATTCTTTCTGACTTTTTTCCGCCATCGGGAGGGGATCAAACTGCCAGGTGGTCTTCCAAAGGAACAGACTGAGTTGGGCAACTGCTACAAACTTGGTCGAGAAGACCAAGAAAAATAAAATAGTAAGCAAGTCAGAAGAGGTGGAGTGGGAGAGGCAGCCCACCACCGCCCTGCTGGCCATACTGCCCTGTTCTGAGGTGGCCCAGTCAGACAGCAAGTGTCAGGGCTCTGATGGGTGGGCCTGGACTGTTGCTCTTCTTTGCATGGAGCATCCAGGATATCTGATCCATCTGTCCTTCTCTTCAGACATGCTTCTAGACCATCTGTGTTTAGCAGCACGCAGATCAAATGCTGTTGCCTGGTCAGGGTTGTAAGGCTGGGTGGTGGCTCTCCTACTCACATGGGTTGTCCTCTTCTGGACATCCCTAAAACAGTGCCTATGGATGCAAGGGAGGGGGCACAGGTAATGGTCAGGTTCATGTGCAGCACATCCTTCTGCCTCTGTGCTGATGTCCTGGAGTAGGTGAGTTAATTCCATGAATCTTTTCTTATTCCACATGCTCTACCTTTGTCACCTCTCTGTCACATGGTTTGATTCTGAAGAGGTCCAGTGGCCTTTCTGCTTTGAGATGTCATTTGCATTTGCTGCTCATTTCTGCTTCCTCTCTGCTGTGCATTTTTCAGAATTCTGTCCCTGTGTTTCTGCAGTCAGCAAATGAAACCATTGTTTGGCAGGTAGAATGAGGCCTGTTGTGTGTCTGGGTCTTGTCTACCTCCACATGTACCCCTGCTACATGCAATTCTGAAATTCTGCATCCTAGGAAATCTAGTAGGAGAAAAGTGCTTGTGTTGTTAGATCTGAATCTTTTGAGACACTCTGGTCGCTTTTCCAGGCATCAAATACAGATGCAGGAGGATTTCAATGAGGTTGCATGTTCTCTGCTCTGCTCACATTGTTCAGGTTTCCTGTTTCCTCGACAGCATGTTCCAGAGATCCTTTTCAGGTTCAGATCTGCCTGTCCACCACCATGATAATAGCAGATGGTGACACTCCCAGAAATGACAGTAAGGGGAGTGGTCTGAACATTTCTCAGCTCAAAGGCACTGTGGGAGTTGGAAGGTTTGGAAAGCAGAAGGGATTGCAAGCCCACCCAGTCTGAGCTGTGGCAGGGGTGTCAGGGTTCTGGCTTTTTCTCTTGTTGGAATAGAGAAGAACTTCTAGAAAGAGGCACTTAATCTCGATGGAGGAACTACAAGAAGTGCATAGCTCCCTGGTAAGCCCTTCTACTTGATACTTACTCTCATGATCAGCAGACTCTTTTCAATCCAAGCCTGTCTGTTTTCAACTTCCAGTCCCTGCCTGCTGCTCTCTCTTTGCTGGTTCACGATGCTCCCTTGCTGATAGGAAACCTCTTCTTCGTCCAGACATCCTCTGTTGGGATTTACTGTTCTCATAAGCTATCCTGGCAATAATTCTCCTAAAATAGGAGCAAGAAATCAAAGTAATAGCCCAGTCTTGCTAATCTGTCTAAGCAAGAGGTGTCTCTATGGACAGATGCCTCTAAACATTTTTCTTATTATATGTGGCTGGGTACAGTGTGTGCCCTGGTGGAAGCTAGATTTGTTAGAGCTCTGAAGCCTGTCTCGTGATGCTATGCCAGCTGTGGAGTTGTGCCAGCTGTGGAGCTGTGCCAGACGTGGAGCCAGGCTCTTGAACACCGTCTGCCATTTTCCTTCTCTTCCTGTGAAGTCTCATGGACCCTGACCTTGCTGTGTCCCAGCAGCAGGATTGTCTGTCATCACATGCTGGATTAGCCAAAACTTCTGCTATATGGGTGTACAAAAATGCTTCCAGTTTAACTGTGCTGGTGCAAGAAGAAGGGACTGTAGATAGCCTGTCTGGGACAGGGTATTATCTACCAAGGAAAACAGCACAAGAAGGTCTCTCCTTTTCCTCAGATCTCCTCTTTTGACAGAGAAGGAGTGATGTACTGCCTCTAGGGCCTCTGTGGCACACTCATGTCTAAAAGGATGCGTTGCTGAGTGTGCCAAAACTGTAAGGTACTTAATCTGTGATGCATTGAGTTCAGCCCCACAGGCATCTATCCCACAGCCTCTTGGGCTCCTGCACAGCAAGTGTAGGGCTTATAGTGATATGACAGGGTTAATGGCTTTAAACTGAGACAGAGTAGGGTATTAGGAAGAAATTCTTTACTGCAGCGGTGATGAGGCCCTGGCATAGGTTGCCCATACAGGTTGTGGGCAAGTCTGGATTGGATGGGGCTTGAAGCAAGCTGGTCTAGAGGAAGGTGTCCCTGCCCATGACTAAAGGTTCAAACGGGATGATCTTTAAGGTCCTTTTCAACCCAAACCATTCTATGATTTTATGACTCTGTAAGGGCAGGGTGGTGAGGAAACCTGAAGCCAAGTTTTGTTTCTTCTTCAGTTTCTCCCCTATGTCATTTTCAGTTCCTCTTTTCCCAACAGAGCTGCTATAGGAGTCAGAGTTTAAGTGTTGTTGGGAGATGATTGCACTGGGACCAGTTAGGGACTCCAACACAGAAGTGGTCACAGCATTCAGTGTATCTTCCTCTGCAGTCTCCATGGGGGGATAAAGTTCTGCCTAACAGAGCTGCTGTTGAGGATCACATTCCTTTCTAAGTCAGAGGGAAGAGATCCACACATCCATACTTCATGCTGCCTTAGTTTCAGTTGAGATAGAGGTAGCTTTCTTCCTAGTAGCTAGTCCAGTGCTGGGTTTTGAATTCAGTATGAGCATAATGGTGATAACACACTGATGTTTCAGTTGGTGCTCAGTAGTGATGATCTCTAAGTCAAGGACTTTTCAGTGTGCCATGCTGTGCCAGCAAGGAGCTGCACAAAGAGCCAGGAGGGAGCATGACCAGAACAGCTAACCCAAACTGGTCAAAGGGGTATTCCACACCATAGAACATCATGCACAGTTTATAGACTGAGGGAGTTGGCCAGGAGGTTTGAACACCACTGGGGAATGAGTTGGGCATGGGTCAGCAAATGATGAGCAATTGTACTGTACATCACTTGTCTTTCTTGAGTTTTAGTCCTCTCTCTTATTTGTCTTTTCTTTGTATTATTTATCATCATTATTATGATCATTGTGTTTGTCATTATCATCATCTTTTATTTTAATTAAACTGTTCTTAACTCAACCCATGAGTTTTACTCTTTTTATTTTCCTCCCCATCCCAGGGGTTAGAGGCATTGAGTGGGTGGCTGTGTGGTGCTGAATTGCTGGCTGGAATTAAACCATCACACTTGCACATACAAGCAAACCATTTCCCCATTGCTTACAAGAGCTTCAGCATTTGGCAATGCTAATATTTCCCATATATTCAGTCCTCTTGATTATCACTGATAGAGACCACTGTGCTTGCAGCACTTCTTGGTTGGCAAAATCAGAAACAAAGCTAATCACATTACTATCCAAAAAATAGAATTAGCAGTTGCAAAGCATAATGCTTGTGTGCTGTTTGAAGTGACACACATTTTGGCAGGGACTACAGCTAGACATTGGGCTAACTTTGCTTTTTATACTATTTTCATCCAATATTTGTAGCCATGGCACCTGTCTGTGAAAGACCTCTTCTCTTCCTGCAATGAAGACATGAAGCAACACTGAAAATGTAACTCAGAGGATGTAGGGGTAATTTAGAGCTTCCCTTAAGCAAACCAGTAGTCTGTTCTTGCACGGCACTGGTGATGACTGTGCAAAAGGAAGGAATAACATGGGCTCTGTGTTGGTTTAAAGGTAAACCAGCAGGAGAAAATGAGCCCAACTCAGAGTGAGATTGCAAGTCAGAATAACGATTTAATAAAAAGATCACAATAAATACACTGATACAAAAGGAAAATCCATTTGACCCATGAAAAACAGATGTGCAGCCCAGCACAGTGGGGCACAAGCAGAATGGAGCTTGCCAACTGTGTTGAGCACCACGTGGCCCCAATGAGTTCAAAGTAAAACAAGAAGGAAAGAAAGAAACCTCCTGATGAGGATGATGCTTGCCATCTGGTTGACAGTGGCAATTACAGTTCTCTTGACGTTCTGGTCCTCCTCTGGATATGTCAAGAGTGCCCTCAGTTCCAAAACCCCAAGCTTATATGTGCTTGGGCTAAGATGGGAACACCCAGTCCCTCTCCCAGGGTGGGGAGTTTCACAATGGGTGATTTACTCTGAGGTGAGTCATGGCATAGTTTTGGCATCCCTGATGGCCCATTAGCAGACAAGACCCCTCATGTGGGGGTGAAGGTGCTGATGGCTCCCTGGAGGGGAATTATCACACCTTAGTCATTGGTGTGAAGACCGGAACACTTCCTTATCTCACAGAAGTTCCTAAACACCCAGTTTGTATCCTGAGGGGTCGGGTGTGCCCTGGGCAGCTGCTGCTAATGGCCCATTGGGAGCAGTTCATGAGAAAAACTATATAGAGGGTTTAGAATACACACCCACAAAATGACAAACTGGTCCTGGCTACTATAACCAGGACAGGCCCCTAAAGTGAGCTGAGCCTAGTTGCAATCTCCTTGGCACATGGGATCATTGTAGGATCATATTAAGAAGTAGGGGTAGTGGGAATGGACTGTGGTTCCAGAAGGGAAAGAAGGTGTTACGTACAGAAATAGTGAGGGTGCAGTAGAAACGTGTGAAAGCTGGATCTTCTGAAACAGAACCCAGGGTTGGATTAACCCAAATTCTCCTTTATGAGGTTTTCATGCAGAACAGAGGTAGTCTGGAGTAACTGTGTAATTTTCAAGGCCAGAGATCCATGAAGGGAGTATAGGGGACCCAACCTGCTGCCATATCCTTCAGGAGCTGATACACTGCTACTGTAGACTTTCATTTTCTTGAGTGTGCTTTTGCAAAAAAGAACAGGAGACCATTAACCCTGCAATGGAGAGACTTCGGGAGCTGTCCCAGAATTTGTTCCAGGACTCTGCTATCCAGTGGAGCAAGCTGTCAGAAAGACTGGTTTTGTGGCTCAAAAAATAGCTTGGGTCTATTCTGTTTCCTCTGATCTGACTTTCTCTGCATTTGTCAGCAGCTCGGAAACAAGAAAGATGGAGAGAGACTATTTACAAGGGCCTGGAGTGACAGAACAATGGTGAAAGGCTTCAAAGTGAAAGAGCACAGGTTTAGATTAGATATTAAGAAGAAATTCTTCCCTGTGAGGGTGGGGAGGCCCTGGCACAGGTTGCCCAGAAAAGCTGTGGCTGCCCCATCCCTGGAAGTGTTCAAGGCCTGGTGGGATGGGGCTTGGAGCAACCTGGGCTGGTGGAAGGTGTCCCTGCCCATGGCAGGGGTTGGAATGAGATGATCTCTAAGGTCCTTTCCAACCCAAACCATTCTGTGATTCTGTATTTCTTTATCCTGAACCTCTGAATGCCTTTTAGCCCTGGCCTTCTCATCAGTCCTGCCTGCGGGCAGGGACTCTGTGTGGGTAAAGTGTGAGGACAGCTGTCCAAGGGGTAGTCCTGGAGACAGAAATCAAAAAGCCGCCTTCTTAGCTGTTACTGCAATTACAAGGAGACTGCACTGGTCAGATAAGCTCATTCCAAAAAGAGTTCTTGCTTCTTACTGGTGTTTTATTATACCAGGAGAAACAGTACAGAGGGATGTCTGACAGAGAGGTGAGATGGAAAAGCTCCCCTGCACAGCAGGTCAACAGGAGCTGAACAGCACCAAAAGGAAGCTTGCACAATGCAGCTGTTGTTGGTAAGGTCCATGTGATAAAAGTATGTATCAGTGCCATACACCTGTCCACTGCTTTGCATCACTGTGTTCAAACAGTGCAACCCTTCCAGGGATGTCGTGCCTGGAAAGCCACAGTGAGGTATTGTCAGTCTTGACGGAGAGTAAAACCAAAGGGCAGTGCTGAATTGCTGCAGATGTCAGGACTGTGTGATCGAGTTCCTGGCAGTGCCAGCACATTCCTGAAATGAACAGGGATTAAGGACATGGTTTTGGAGCCATTTCAGAAGTGACATTTCATAGCGAAACAAGGCATTTCTGTAAATACACATATCATGTTGGAGTAGAATTTGGTTAACCCAGGGGTAAAATTGGAATAGCTTGATTTTGCTGTTGGTTTAATGTTTTCATTAGTAGGATTCAGAGCTTTCACGGGAAACAGAGAGGTGTTGCTGTGGTATATGTGGAGGGGTCCTGCCCATCTGATCACAGTGTGACATGCTTGCACTGGCTTCACCAAGGCAAGAATTGCATTTAGTGTATTTCTAGGCAATAGAGTAACAATAATAAGAACATATCCCTTTGGGCAGGCTAATGTCTAAAAGAAGTTTTCACTTGCATCATAAGCTGAGATAAGAAAAAAATCAAATAGTAACATACACTGTGAAATCTACTGCTTTCTCACACATACAGCAGGGGGCGTGGAACTGTAAACTGATTTGATTAAAGCTTAGAGAGCAGGAACACAGGGGATAGGGATAGATGGCAGAGATCCTACTGATTAGTTCTGCATGCCACCCTGCTGTCAGCATGCAGAGCATAAAATTTGAGTCATACACCTGGTAGAGTCCCTTCAGATCTCCTGAGGTTGCTTGTTCAGTTCATGTTGAGCCAGCTGAGTTTCCTGGTCTCCATGTGTATTTCTCCTCGAGGAGAGGAGCTAAAATATGACCCAGCACAGGCTCCGTCTGTTGTACAGCAGTGAGATGGATTCACCTCCCACTGACCTTGTGTCCATCTGGCTGCCTTGCACTTGTGACAGGTCTGTTCAGGTACACTTGATGCAGGAATACAAGATCATTCTCCAGTTCAGTGCCTCAAGTGCCATTGTAGTCAAAATTTTCTGAGACTGAAAAGAAACACAAAGTAGATTGTTGGCTCCAAAATCATTAGATGTACCTTTTATTCTAGGTTGTAAAAAGTTGGAATTTCCCTCAGAGACAGGATGTGCAGGAGAGGGACACGTCACAAGTTTGTAATGGTGCTATTCATATGGCCATCAGTGTTTGAACCGTATGTGCAGCAGATGCTGAAGCTTCCTGTTCCCTGGATGTGGCTGCTTGTGAATCCAGTGCAGTTGTTTCAGACTTGCCCCTCACCATTTCTGAACACATTTCCTGGATAGACACTAGCTTCAATGGGATAAATAATTCAATTTCAAAACAATTTTCCTTGTATTTTGCATTTTTTCATTTGAAGGCAATGGAAACAAACAGAGAGACAAAGGAGAGTGCTTGGTGTGGCTTAGGGATTGTGGAAAGGCAAACTGGAGCTCCCTGCATGTGAGCCAGGAGCAGGCTGCTGGCTCTGTAGCTGCAGTCCTGTAGGGTTGCAACTGGCAGTCTTTAGCCATCCACTTTATCTTCCTACATTCAGTGTTTCTGGGTGAAGAGACTGGGTTCATGCCTCCTTTGGAATGAAATCCTCTTTGCTGGTCTCACATCAAGTAGCTGCTATAAATCCCAAGGTACCAAGGAATCAGTACTTGGAAGAGGGAATAGTGTAAGTGATGCAGAAAATTTACCTGCGCTTCAGCTTCAACTCTTTCTTTTCCCACCTCCTGAATCTGCACTGAAGCTTGCAGCTGAGTTGTTGAAGAGATGTATGGCTGAGATGTGGCACCTGAATCCTGACAGCCATTCTGTGTGTGCCTGGAGAACAGGTGATATCCTGGTGATCATCTCCTGCTGTTCCTAATTATCCAGCTCACTCTTAGTAATCTGGATCCTAATGATCTTGTATCTGGATGATATAGATCCAGATTATGTGTAGATCAGTAATGTATGCATTGCTAATTGCATGCACTAGTAGTATCTAATCATCATCCTGATAAATTTACTTCAACACATGACTCCTATAGGCTGCATGGCTCCGCAGTCTTGGAACTGTCTGAAGGTGATAGTGCCCCTGTAAAACAAAATGGGAATGCACTTCCATGACCAGTGCTTTGACCCACCAGTATATCCACATGACAGTAAATGAGGTAAATGTCTCCTTCTCAGACATTTGATCATTTTATGCTTTGCACTTTACTGCTTAACAAGAGTCATTTTCTTGGACAGGTCCACGTGCTCTTGGGACATCAAACACAGGGGATTCATTTCTGTCCCAGATTGTGATCTGTGTAGTCAGTGCTTCAAGGGAGTATTGCTTCATGTTTTGGGTTGAAGCTAAGACAGATGAGGGGAGAAATGGACTTAACGTCTTTGAGTGTGTTTGAATCTCTAGAATGCCAAACTGCATGGTCCCTTTCCAGATGTGTGTCTGGTTAGGCTTTACATTATCAAGATATTGAGTTAATATGTTTTGGTTTTTTTCTTTTTATCAACAGAAACCCAGAAAGGCAAGTCCTCAGCCAGAAGATACTTTGAATGGCCACCTTCCCCCTGGCTGGCAGAGCTACATGTCTCCCCAGGGCCGCAGGTACTATGTGAACACCTTCACAAATGGTAAGTGAGGGTGGAGGTTCAGTAAATACCTCACCCCAGCAGCACAGATATGCTGCAAGAAATGGTCTTTCAAGATGATTTTGATTATAAAGTAGGCCCAGAGCCAAAGGACTTAATATGACCTTGACACCATGTGAAAGAAAATAATTATAAGATCTAATCTTATGATCCTCTGTCAACTGAAGACATCTGAAGCATTTACAAAAGGCAGAGAATGTAAAGTAGAAGTACCTCTGTCATTATTGTTTTAGAATTTGGAACACTGTTAATGATATAATTTTTACTCCATTCCCTATTTCTTTTGTCTTTAGCTGAAGATACTTCTGTCTGTCTGTCTGTCTGTCTGTCTGTCTGTCTCTCTCTATATATATATATATACATACATACATGTAAAGTAGTTTGATATATATCAGGTATCATTAAAGCACCACTGAGGAAAACAGAAATAGTGAACTAGTCAGGCTCAGTTTGCCCATGGAGACAGGGGTAGGACAACACATGTAAGGGGACAGCAAAGACAGAACCTTCAGTGTTCTATTCACTGTCATGTTGGTAGAGAAGCAGACTTAGCTCACAATCTTATCCGCTGCTCAAGACCTGTCAAGCTTGTACCACCTCCATCTTACCTAAGACTCTGTGCCTACCTGCTTTTCTCATCATGAGCTAACAGCAGCATTGCAAAACAGGGTTTCTTTAGCAAAAGGAATGCCAGTATGACAAGGGAGAAGAGGACAGTTTTTCACAATAGAGTTGCAGCCATCAGAAATGACCACTGACATTCCTCATAAGGCATTCCTCACAGTCATATTCTGACTTACAAGGAGAGCCATGGGCTGTCCCAATGGACCTCACAGTCTGTTCTGGGACTGATGTGTTTTATTTCAGTAGCCCTTGGCCTAGAACTTAGCTAAGTCATTATTTACTGGACTTTGATGCACTCAACATCTCATAGGACCCTCCCTCCAGAAGACATATTTCAATTTAACCCTGCCTTTGTTTTCAAGCACAGTCTGCTCTGGCTGATGGTTAGCATCCCCTGCACTGCTGGGAAGATCAGGAGGACTTAGGTACCTCATCCCCACTGCAATTCAGAGGTGGATGAAGAGGTGATTAAACTCAGTCTTGAGCCGTCATGGTGTTTGCCCTTTATTCACTGGGTTGAGGTCAGATACAACCAGTAAGAGGCAGAGCCTGTTTCTTAGTGGTAAGAGCTCTTGTCACAGGGAGCCTGCCCCAGAAAGGTGGGTGGCCTGTATTAAGTTTCTCCATAATATCCAGCAGCTCTGTACTTTCCTCACTATAGTTGCAAGTAACGTAACAAGGGCCAATAGCCACATTGTGCTTGGGAGCTCCAGGCCAGGAATCAGAAGAGCAATTTTCTCTGGGAAGGGATAATCTTGGCACAGCTGACCAGAAAGGCAGTGAAATCTCCATCCTTAAGAAGTCTCAGAAACTGCATAGACAGAGCTGGGGCTGATTGGTTGTTAGCAGTGATCCTGCTCAGAGTGAACAGCTGGGCTGGGGACTTTCAGAGTTCACTTCCAACCAGTCTTTATCAGGAGAGTGCCCAAACCACCTTTGGTTGTGCTCTCAGTTACTACAATGGGTTTGTTGAGCAGCCAGTTATATGGTTCTCAGAATAACAGCACATAAGAGAGGGTAGAAGTGGGATTTCTGTGGTTTTATCCTTGCTTTAAGGAGCACTTATTCAAGTCCTCTTTAGATAAGAATCTCATCACAAGAGTAATCCTAAGACCAAGTGGCTTTGGAGTTAGGCTTGCTCTCGTTTCCTGTGCTAGGCTCAAGAACCATGCATTTCTGAGCCTCCCACACTTCATGAGTGCTGTAGCATTTTTTGAGACAAGAATCTCCTACAGCTTGTGCAGGGGCACTCTGACCCCTCAACCACTTCCAGCTTAGCTGGTGTTCCTGACAAGCTCAGTTGATTTCAGCCTGCTCAGTTAAAATATGCTGCTGCCTCAAAGTCTTCTAGTTGTGTAGAGGCTACATTGTGCTTGTTTATCAGCTTGGTGATACCATTTTGAGAGCTGGGCTATATATATTGGATGATCACACTTAGATTTCAAATGCCTGTGCTTCCTCAAAGTGGATTATGTGCCAAAAAAGTGTCACCTGTGGTGTCGTCTAGGCTTCAGCCAAAGCAGAATGCAACCTCCAGACCTTTCTGTTGAAGTGCATGGTGAAGCCTTATCCAGTCCTGGCATGAGCAGCTGTCTGAACACTGATTTGAATTAATCTAATTGACTTTGACATTTGATCCTGCAAAACTTGTAGTTCAGATCTATCTGATAGGCTCATATTGGTCAAGTCTCATGTCGATGCACTTTCTCCCTTGACTGTGCTGCAGAGCTGGACTTTCTGAGCCATACAGTCACCTTAATGTCACATTTGGCTTATGAGGCTTGCTGCCTAATCATGGGATTGCACTTTGACACTCAAGATGTAGTCTTCAGCTTCAAGTTGTACAAGTCAAAGACAATATGCTGTAAACCTGCAGTCCTCATCTGTCATGGGTTTCTGTAGCTGAATTTTAGTAGAAGGGAGGGCTTCCAGGATGGTTTCTGTTAGAAGTTTCTAGAAGCTTCTCCTGTCCTGTGGAGCTAATTAAAAATCATAGTTACGCCTCTGTGATACATATTCAAGAAATGGAGTGTTTGCGCAGTTGGAAATTCCAGCGTTGAGATAACAATGCAGACAGAGACAGGAGACCAAGGTCGAAGTAGGAGAAGGCGAAGGAGGGACCGCACGCTGGAGTGGGGGCGGAAGGGGGGGAGGGAAGGACTGAAAGCTATTTCCCCCCCCTCTCCCTGAAGCCCGTGAAGATCTTTTGGGGTGCGGAGACCCCCTGCAGCCCCTGGAGGAGCAGGTGAATGCCTGAAGGAGTTGTTGCCCTGTGGGAGACCCAGGATGGAACGAGATCCTGGAAGAGACTTGCAGCCATGACTCCTGGAGGAGACCTACCCGGAACAGGATTTTTTCCCCTGGTAGAAGTGTTGCCCGGAGGGGTGGACTCATGATGGACAGTCTATTGAGGACTGTCTGCTGTGGGAGGGACAGCACGGGAGCAGGGGAAGGACTCAGAGCTGTGGCCCCCTTGCAGACCGTGGTGAAAACTGTGGTGGAGCTGCTGTGCCCCTGCAGCTCACAGAGACCATTGGGGCGCAGAGACCCAACTGCACCCCATGGAGTGACCCACAGGACAAGAGCAATGGCAGCAACAACAACCACCTGCAAAACTCCCATTCCCTGCTCTCTCGAACTGCTGGAGGGAGGGATGAGTGGGAGGAGGGTTCTTAAGACTGATTTATTTCTTACTTTTTAGTTTTAGTGCTTTTAGTTTCAGTTCTTGTTAGTAATAAATTTAAGTATTTAGCTACTCTGAGTTTGTTTTGCCATTATCTCTCAGCTGTTTTCTACCTTTTCTCCTTTTTCCTTTCCCTCTGGGAAAGAGGAGGCCTGGAGGTTTGGGTGGACACTGGGTGGAAACCACCACACTGTCTTTCCAGTGGTAGAGTTGCATTGGCATGTGTAATGTTTATTGCCAGTCTCAAAGGTTGAACAGCTCACTGACTGCATCTGCTGACTTGTTTGAACTGATTATTTGTCCCGTCACTGCTGCAGGTGTTGCTGGGAGTACCAAGATAAATACTTGCAATGTTTGTCATCAGGACATGGTACCAGCAGACATCTCTGTCATAGGGTTTCATGGACTTCTGTCCTGCTTTGCATCCTAAGAACCATTGTTTCAGCAGCAGGAGGCAGGTTTCTTCTCCATCAAGGTGCAGATGGAGACTGTTTTCTCTTAACCATAGCTGTCATCAGATGATGAAAGTACGCTGAAGCATTTGAGAGAAGTATCAGTGTTTAGTGGACACACGTGAACTCAGGGGTCAGTGGAAGACAGTTGACTGGCCTTCAGTGTGATCCATGTAGTTAAAGATCTCCTGCTCATCATTATCTACCTAGAGCAGTTAATGCAAAACTCTTGGTTCATAAAGTCACAAACACTTCTCAGATCTCCTAGGGACCAGGTATCTCTTTACTGAGAGAGTTGATCAGAAAGTGTTTCTAGACCTTCACCTGTGTGAGGAAGAAGTATTTTTATCTCCAAGGGAGTGAAGGCATCCTTATCTTAATGAAGACAAATGACAAAATGATCTCCTGCACAATGAATGAGAACTGTGAGATTCAGAGTGAAAGATTAAATCAGTCTGAAGCCCCACAAAAGGTTTAGGAAAGGAGTCTTCTCCAGCCATGGAGCTTCTCTGTCAAATGGGTGTTCTCATGCAAGAGCTCCCCTTACCAGATGCAACAAGTCATGAGGTGTGCTCAGAGAAGAAAGCTTTGTGTAGCACCCTGCCAGGAGACAATTATACTTCAGAGAAGTAAGGGAATGAGAAAGAACTGTCTGGTTATTTTCAGCATAAGTGGTTTAATTGTCTTCTCCACAGACACCTGCTTGTCGTGGGGAAGAAGCTTGTGTGCCCTTATGAGGTTGTGAGCTATACTAGCGATGGTTAATGCCTCCGGTAGGGTCTCCCATGCTGGTCAGGTCTCAGCTGAAGGGTCAGACAAAGTGTGTCCATGGGCAGGATGGGCTTGTCAGCCCCTCGGCAGCCATCCTGGGAGAAGGACAACTCTACCTCCAAACCCGGGCAGATGGAGCTCGCTTAGCCCTGTCAGGCCATTCATCCAAGAGAAGGATACTCTAACCAAACCTACATCCTGAGGACCTCGCTGTCACCGTCCAAGCTTGCTGGACCCTGGCAGATGAACCTCAGGAGTAAAGGGTGGGGCCAGTTCTGCACACGCTGTGCCTCACCTAAAAAATCCACTGCGCAGGCTTGAGGGATTCACCCACATTTGCAAAGCCCTGCAGCAACAGGGGAGGGATGAAATGGCAGGTGATGAGGGGCACTGACAGCCGCAGACCCAACCCTGCATGCAGGCGGTTCAGGACATTGGTCACTCAGGATTGACCCCGGAGATGACAGTCTTGTTTGGCAGCATCCTGAATGACCAAGCAGCATTTTTCAAGGAGGGTACTGCTTGCTCCACATGGAGGGGGGCCTAGAAAAGGTGGCCTAACCACAGCTCATCTCCACCCTTCACCCAATTGGTGAACCGCGGCCAACGGGCATCTTCCAATGTGGTCAAACAACGACAAAGAGACAAAGGCAAACACCTGCCTCCAAAGATGTATTCAAATTGACACTGGCATGTTGGAACATCAAAACCATGCTTGATACTGTGGCTGGTGGATGTCGTGAG
>VXAU01006071.1:128630-141839 GCA_013399695.1 Formicarius rufipectus
ATGATGATGATGATGATGATGATGATGATGATGATGATGATGATGATGATGATGATGATGATGGTTTATTTGTGGTTTTCTCTTTTTTCACTTCTGACTTTCACAAGCATCTATGCCTGCTTTGCTGAAACTAGACGTTGTGAATAAAGTATTTTATTAGAATAACTAGTAGAGTAACACGGATACACTGGAAGGTGAGTTTAGGGCAACTTGGATAACAGCAAGGCACTTTTCCCTGAAGGTTTTGGTGAAGGGACCTCAGTTCACTGCCTGCTCACTCGTACGAGGGCCTTCTACTGCATCAAGAAGGAGAAGCTGTGGCTAGCAAAACACTGGGACACATAGCTCAGCTGTAAGGCTTTCCAGTGACCTTGTTACACTGGGCTACACTGAAAAATGAGTTTTTCTTCTTCTCTATTTGGAGCCTTCTGTCAAAGAGGACTTCAATTTTCAGTGTCATAGTGGAAGGAAGTTCAGACTTCAGAGAAGTTTAGGTGTGTCCCTGTGTATATCTCATCTCCTGTTGTCAGGATGTAGAAAGCTTCCTATTCATCAGGAAGAGACATGAAACTGTCCTGGAAAGGCTCTGAAGTTGCTGTCATCAGCCAAACGCAGGTCCCATCCCAGTCCTCTTTGAATTGCTCTTAAGAGTTTCCTTCCTTTTCCAGATGCAGAATCTGGAAATGGATCAGAAACACTGTGCCAAATCAAGGGTGTCTTCGCCAGGTGCTGAGCTACCAAATTGTCCAAAGGGACTGTAAAACTTCAGCTTTGTTAAAATGGCTTGTACTATATGTAGCCTTTTTGTTTTTTAATTTCTTGGAATTTTTTAATCCAAGAAGGGATTTCTGCATCTCAGCCATGGTCTGAACTCTTCTTACTCAGAGAACAAATAGTTTCAGAGAGAACAAATGTGTCTGGTTATTCTTCCAGCTTACAGCAGGTGTCTCTAGCTGCTATGGAGACAGATTTTATGCATTTTCCCCCACTTATTTTAAACAACTTAGAATATACCTCTTACCAAAGTGTTTCTGTGTTATTCTCTCTGTGCTTCTCCTCTGTACTGAGGTTGAGCCAGGCAGCAGAGCTGAAGTAGAAGTAGGAGGCTCCCTGCTTCAACTCAAACATGCAGAAATCTGAGAGGAGAAACTAATAATAATTAGAAGCAGCACAGAGCTGTCCAGTGGACCTAGGAGGGAGGGAAGGCAGGAAGGCAGGCAAGGAAGGGAGGGAGGACAGGAAGGAAGGAATGAATGAATGAAGGAGAGGGAGGGAGGTAGGGAGGGAGGGACTCCTCTCCATGGCATAGAGCATCCAGCAGCATTCTCAGATCTCAGCTGGAACCCGTCCAGTAGTTCCTTTGTACTCTGCCTTGACCTGGGGATCCTGTCTAGCTGCTTCTATCCGTGGATGTAGCTGCTGAGCCCCCACCATCAGTGTCCTACTGCCCACTGTCTCTGATCCCATTTCTCCAGAGTCCAGGCCTCAGTTTGGGCCTGCCACTAAATGCAGTTAATTGCTGGAGTGCTCCACTCTGGCTTTTCCTTTAGGGCTACTGTTAGACAGCAAATGTAGCACTGCAATTTAGTTTGAACAGTGCTCTGCAAGGTCTCCTGGAGCCTGGAGCTCACAGATCCATACACTTGCTTTCTTTTTCTACGTCTCTTAGGCATTGCTACCATGGATCCTGCTTTTGGTTGTCCCTTCCATCATAGATCTTTCATGCATGAGGTGGAGGACAGTCACATAGCAGTATGGTGAGCATATGTGGAAGCTACAGGCATTGGCTTCATTGTCTATTCATGTAAGTGTTGTTTGGACATCTTCAGAAGGGCATGTCCTTCACTTGCAGCACACCAGATGTCCCGGGTGCCCAACCAGTTGCCGTGCCAGTCAGTGGGAGGCATATTCCAGTGGAGAGCGAGGGGATTCATCCAGCTCAGGGTTGTGGCTGAGCCCTGGATTGGGTGAGAACACAACAGAGCATCTTTCTGCCCCTCTCTGAGACCTTGTTGGCACCCACTATCTTTCTAAGGGGAGATACTATCAAGAGCAGGCTTTCTTGTCAGGTCTGTGATAGTTGTAGCATTTCCATCATTGAAAAGCAATGGTGAGGGGAGGTACAGCTTTCTCATGGGGTAGGACTGTGGCTAAACATTTTCCCAACCTCAGGGCAGGGTCTGTGAGCAGGAAGGACCCTGCCTGATGGAAAGACAATTGATAGGAAAACCGGTCTTAAAAGCAGCAAAGGCAGTTTGAAAGCTGGCTAGAGGGAAAACAAAAAGGGGACCGTAGTTATATTAAGCTGATGCAAAACTGTTTGGCGAATCCTTCTCAGAGCATGGTCATCAACAGTCCCTTGTCAAAGGGTACTTTGTACTGAAAGGAATCCTGCAGCGATCTGTCAAGAATTCATTCTGGTCAATATTTCCAATAATGAATGGTATGTTGGCATTGAGGTCACTTATTCAAACAATAACTTTTAGCTGGAGCTGGGAAGAACATGGTGTGCTGCACAGAGCAGACTCAGAATTCACAATCGCCCTGGAATTGGAAGATATGGTTCAGTAAGAATGCACTTAAGATCAGAGATTTCATCAGAAAAAATGAAGTGACAAAGGCAGGCAGTGGAACAGTTTACAGACAAAGTTGTCGGGGCTGTGGAGGATCTAAAGCTGAGTGTAAGCCAGCAGTGTTGAGCTAGTACAAACCAGGAAGAATTTTCCATTGTATAAATATGAGTGCTGTCTGTGAGGCATGAAGTAAGCCTCCAACTTTACAAGGAGATTGTAAAGCCTCAGCTGGAATATTTTATCTTGTTTGGACGCTACACTTCAGGAATGATATGAGTCAGTTGGATAAAGCCCAGAAGAGAGTAGCAAAAATGCTGGGAGATATGGAAAACATAGCCTGTCGGCAAATGCTGAGAGATCGGGAGTGTCATCCTTATGAAAGGAAAGATGTGGATGGGGATGTGAAAGTAGGCTTTAAGTGCATAAAATGCGGTCAGTGAGAAGACTGTTTGCAATGCCTGCCACCAATAGAAGACACAGTAACACACTTCAGTTGCAACCAGGACAACTAACCCTTCCAAGATCTCTAAGATAGTGAAGCGTGGGAATAGGGAGTTGCCTGGGAGTCTGTATCACTGGAGGTCTTTAGGAGCAGGTTATGCAAAACCATGAAAATTCATGTTTGCCTTGCTCTGGGGCACAGCAGGGACAGAATGACTTCCTGAAATCCCTGTCAGGCCTGTTTTTTCAGTCTGTAAACCCTAGACTATATGAAAAATATTTGTCAATGTAGAGAATGGCAAATGCCTGGGACTCACATGGGAGTTATTCTTTATCAGATATCTGTATTTACCAGATTTTTACATTCATCATATCTAACCAGACTTTATTGTCACTCATCTGCTGGTTTGCTTTTTCTGGTTGTTAAAGAACCTTAATATGAGTTCAGAGGAACATTTAGTTTGCTTCATTTCATGTACAACTGTGCTGAACATTCTCACTATGTTTTGAGCCAGGTCCTGCTCCTCCCTGCATAGTCCTACCCTCAAGCTTTCCAGGGAAAGGCAGGATCAGCCAGGAATGCAGCAGCCAGTGGGCTTCACACTGTGCAGTCTCATCTGCTGGGATGGGTATGTGGCTGGGAGCAGGGAGAGACACAGCCTTTGAAGAAGGTCAGCAGGCAAAAGTTGTACAAGTTTTTCTGTGGTGGAGCTCTGAGCGGTTCCCCAGCTGAACCCTGTTCTCCCTCCTCCTAAAGACAAGAGGTGTTGTCCATCCGATAACTCACCATTCTGACATGCCTGATGCTGCATCATCTCTATCTCCCCATTTTCTTTCTTTCTCACACAGTGCAAAAGCCTTTTTTTGTTATTAAAAAGTTTTTTTTTCCTTTGTGCTTGAGCTATTCCGAAGTGGAAGCAACTGTATGCCACCCCATTCCTAGGGAGGGGAAATGGGATTTTAGGAGCAAGTAACATCTTGATTCTTATGAGACTTCACAATAGAACAGAACCCTCCCTCCTTGTGAGGCATTATTATTATTGCCAGCTGTTTCTGGCAGTTAGTGTCCTTCCACAATGGGATTATTCCCTTGTGTTATCCATACATCTTACCTGACCATAACAGTATTGCTACCATGTGTGTTGTGTGGTCCAATTTTCATTGTCTTTACATGAAAAACATAAGGATTAGTTTTTAACTAGAAAGAAATAGACTTTATGAGACAGTGTTCATATGTGGGAAAAAGACATTAGGAAAATCAATAATTAAAGAATTAGGGTGACTCTGAAACAAACAGATTTCCCTAGGTAAATGAGCCAAATGACAAACAGCACATTCCTGTTTATCTCCACTTGGTGGTCCCTTCCACATTTATCACCTTTTGAAACAGGTTCAATCCTGAAACCATTGGAAAAGCCTCTCACCTGTGTACAATCTGCACAATGAAGCTCAAGACAATTTCAGTATACCTAAGGTTTTCCCAGTTTGGCCTTCCTGAGGAAGGTTGAGTCTGCACCAGTTTCATTACAACCTGGCATCTGTCTTGTGCAACATCTAGAGACATCCCAGCTTCTCATGTCAAATCATAAGAAAGAGGAGCAAGATGGCAAGTCACTCTTAAATGTCTGGCAGACCCTTCCCTGACCATGTAGCAGTCATGGTCATCATTTTGCATCATTACATTGCAAGGAGTCCTGTGCTGTCTAGAAGAACAGTTGGGATCCCTCTCCCAGAATCTGGAGGGTTAAGTGCAGGTTTGCACTTTCTTTTGAGAACTGGCACTACATCAAGCAATGATGAACTGGAGGGAAGTACATGGCTGTCAGGCTGCTGCCACCAGAATCCACCAGAGCATTGACTGGCCTCTTGGATGCTCATTGCTGTGCCCTTAGATAGATTCCACCATCTCTATTGCTGTCTGAGCAGGGCACAGTTGGATTCACTAGACAAGGTACCAACTGCAGGGGGACAACTCCATTTGAACAGGATCTTCCAGTCTCACTATTTGTCCATGAAAAGAAATGGTTACCTTTACCTTCCAATTATTTTCCTGATGTAGGTGTCTAATATAGCTAATGTGAGTTTTGCCCTATAAGTGCCAGTCATTGACTTTAGGGAGAGCCTCGGTGACAATACCTACTCCACAGACTGGTAAAGCTGGCTCTGGCATGAACCTTGCCAAGGACCTGAGCCCACAACCTAAAACTGAAGGGGAACTTAAGAAATGTCCTCAGTTTCCTTGTATGGGATTATCATCCCTTTCTGCTCCCATAGCAGAATGGAGCTGTGATGGTGTCAGCAGGCATAAAGAGGGCTGTACAAACAGGCTCTTTGTGTCAGGTCTTACGGTGAATCTCCCTTCATATCCAAAATACCTGCCCTGGCATTCTTCACCATCAGCATGTAGGATGAGTAGGACAGTTGTAAAATATCACACTCTGTTTCTACACTTAATTCCTTCAGCTGTATGTTCATGCATCCACACATCTGCACATGGACTTACACTTCAGAGGAGGGACATCTCCTTGCGGGAGGTTGAGTGTCTGGAAAGCTGAAGTATTCCTGGGGACTACCTGAGGAAGGCCAGGCCAACAGCTCTGCAAATCACAGAATCATAGGATAGTTTCATTTGGAAGGGACCTTAAAGAACATCTCATTTCAACCCCCTGCCTTGAGCAGGGACACCTTCCACTAGCCCAGGTGGTTCCAAGCCCCATCCAACCTGGCCTTGGACACTTCTGGGGACGGGGCAGCCACAGCTTCTCTGGGCAACCTGTGCCATGGCCTCCCCACCCTCAGAGGCAAGAATTTCAGTTTTACACAGTAAAGACCAGGGCAAAAGTATTTATCCAGAAGGAGGAAGTCTTGACAGGTTTAGAAAATAACAGATATATGACCTGGTGTAGTAATGGTTGATGAAATAAATATGTCTTTAGGTACCTGCATTGCACAAGTCCTAAGAATAGCCCAGGAGCCAATGTGGAGGCTGGAGGAGGCAATGGAAAGGAGAGGCAGGTTCTGCCAATATAGCCTCAGGGATATCCCAGAGGGAACACCACCTTCCTCATAGCACATTTGGCCTCATTCAAAGTAGCTACAACATATGACTTGAAGCTGGCCAGAGCTTCAGGTCAGTGTTAGAAAACTGTCTGCCCTACAAAAAACTTTTCTGTGTGATGGAAACTGCTAGGTCTAAGCAGACAAAATGTATTTTTTGTGCAGTTTGGTTGAGCAGAGAGAGGAGTGATACTTTTCTGCTCTTACAACAAGGAATGGGAGACCGGTGGTTACTCTGAGAAATGAAAAATACTACCCTGCCTCAGCTATTTTACCCATCCATTTTTAGATGTTAATATCTCCTTCTGGTCAGTGTTTGTCTCTCTCCAACAGCATCATGCACAGGCACACAGCATCTTGCACTACCATAAGTCCTCTAGGACATGTGCTCAGTCCATGTTTTCCTATATCCACTGCATGGCGAAGGGAGGAGGACTTGGCTGTTTGAAGTGTGTAAGCAGCCTGACCCGCTTGTCCCCATTTCCTGAACTCCAGCTGTCCTGCAGAGGAATCCTGGGCTGTCGCTGTGGTGCTGGTGACTCTGGGTGAGGGGAGCATGATATGTGGCCCACACCTCACTGGCTGACTCTTTCCTGTGGCTAGGAGAGAATTTTAAGTGTGGCTGCTCCTGCTTCCCAAGGATGGGGGAAGGTGTTGACAGCTGGAGATGATGGCATCTGATGAACTGAGGGAGAAGGAGCTTTATACATCCTGAGATGGATGGGGTTAGGGGTTCTGTTTGCAGGCAAGGGGAAAAAAAGCATAGGAGGACTGGAGAGAGTGTGTAAGCATAGCTCCTATGCTTCCTTTGAACCCACCTGCTGTCAATGAAACTTCCCTATTTGCCTCAGGAAAAATACAAACACAGGTTATTTGTTACTCCTTCCTCACCAGAACTTTGCTGTCCTTTTTGTTGGCTTTACCCCAGCAGACAGTGGTGGGCTTCATTGCTCAAGGCCAGCTGCCCACTAGCTGCTCACTGCCCTCTCCTTGGACTTTCAGGTCAGGTCTGGTGTTGACCTGTTTGGAGAACCATGAAATAAGGCCTCTAGAAGCTGCCAGTTTTCTTGTGAACTTCATATTTCAAGTGAACTGTCTTGAGTCCTTGATAAATGTCCCAATATTTTCTACATGCTCCTCCATCTCTGCCTGTGGCTCTGGTGAGGTGGTATTGTGTGTGATGTCCCTAAAGAAAAGCCAGTTGTTGTTGTTGAGGTGAAGTGTTATGGGCCCCTCAGGGCCTGTATCCCTGTCACCATCCAGCTGAGATTGCCTGTACACGAGGGTGTCCTTGTCTGTCCCCTTCCAAGACAGGTACCATTGCATCAAGTCAGTGAGCAGCTTTTTTGCTGGGCTGGTATTTCAAGAAATAAATGTCCCCAGGCTGCTCTGCATTGCAAAATCACTGTGTAGAAAGTTTTCAAAACCTTCCATGTAGTGAACTGATGGGAAGATTGTGAACAGGAAGAAATTCTGTCTGAGAGAGAGGGCATATAGAGCCAGTATGGACATCTGCATTCAACTCTGAGTACATCTGGATGATCTGTGGTTCTTCTGGAGATAGGTGCAGGTAAGGTGACATAATTTCTGCCCTGGAAATCTCCTACCTGCCAGTTCCTGTGAAAATAACTATGTATATATGCTTGGTGCTGTTTTGGGGCCTTGGCAGTGGGCTTTTGACCTAAATCAAGGGAAATAACATTGCTCCCCTCTGCCTGCATTTCCTTACAGGTTATTTGGTTCAGATAGTGTCAGGACTCCTGGAAACTTCCTTCAGAGCCTCACCCCTTTCCCAGGGTTACACTGACATAATCTGAAACGTTTTGGAAGTAATTCCCTAGGATGACATTTTCTTATCAATAATAATTGTAGTTATTTATGGTGACTGAAACTGAGAGGAGACATGAGTGTACACACAAGTGATGGGAAAGGACATAAAGACCTGGGGTATGACAGCAAATGAAGGGGCAGAGAAGGTGGGAAACAGCCAAGGTGGAAAAGTGAAGATGCTATCCAGTCCCTGAAAGGTGTAAATAATTGTGTGCATCATACAACCTCTTGAAACCATCTTCTGAGCATGGACAATACTTACCCATCTTTAAGAAAGCTGGGGTGAGCATTCTCCTCTGCTTTGACGCCATATTAATGTTCTTTTCAAACGTGAAACTGTTGTAAGGCTGAAGGGAGCCAACAGAGTAGATGATACTGCATATAACCTGGACTGTAGGAGAGCAGGAAAGTTTCCAGCCTGCTTGGCAGGTGTGCCCTCTCTGTGTTTTCTGAAAGGGTAGCCCTAGGACGACACTGCCACGCTGAGTTCAAAGTACCATGTGCCCAGAATGCACAACTACTATGTGCTTATCAAGTTGCTCAGTGTCTGTGAAGGGGGGTTACAATTGTGTGTGAGTGGTAGATTCAGCAGGAAAATACTTGATTATGCTGAAGAAATTCTGTGATGGGCCGCAGCTGTAATACCTCTTGCATTAATCAAACAATAGCACTCCAGCTACCTTGTCCATGGCATTAAAGATAACTTATGTACATATGGCACTAGTGTGCGTGTGGCTTGCTGCCACCTTGCTTTTACAGCTGAGGTCAGCCTTACATGGCGTGTTCTTATTTTCAGACTTTTCTTGTCTGTGGTGTTAGGTCCTTCCCATTTACTAAACAGTTCTCTGTCTCCTGAAAGGCACGAATTTTCTTGATCTCCATGAAAATATGTATTACATAGTATCTTCCAGTTAGCTTTTCTGTTTCTGTCTTCCTGGGTGCCCTTTCCTGCTTATATTGATTTACCCTTCACCTTTCTTCACTGAAGTTCCTAATAGCCTATGGCTGGTGAGCAGCTGTGTTAGTGTAATCACAGAATCACAGAATGGTGTGGGTTTGAAGGAACCTTAAAGCTCATCTTATTCCACCCCTTGTCACGGCCAGGGATGCCATCCCCTACATTAGATTGCTCCTGACCACATCCAACCTAGCCTTAAACATTTCCAGGGAAGTTTTTTCTATCCATCATGGTGCTGTCTTTGTCTTCTAAGCAAATCTCCCAGGGTACCAAAGCAGTATCTGCTAAAACATTCCTGTTTGAGTGGTTAAGTGCTGCCATGTCTGTAAGGCCCACTGGAATTCACAGATGGAAACTCTATCAATCTTCATCCTCCTTCTGCCTTGTCCATGACTGCTGTCATGAGCAATGCCTGGCACAGTTTGGGCAGGTAAGAGATGGTAACAGTGGTTGTGGTCAGGTTGTATGTGACACTGTTGCCATTAGGATACTCACTGGGTCAGAGAACACCCACTGAAACTCAAAGGGACTTCTGCATATTTTGAAGTTCTCCATCAGAGGTCGAGGACTCTCTTGATTCAGTGCAACAGCTCCTTCCTCTTTGTGCTCCCACATTTTGGTCCAGTGAGCCTGCAGTACTGAATCCCGTATGGGTCACCTATAGCAGAACCGACTCAAAAGGCCTGAACAACCAGCCCATGCATGAGCCTCTGAACTGTAATGCAGTCATCTGCATGGTGTCCTAACATTCCTCCTTGGGCCTCCCAGGACCCTGGCCTTTACCTCTATCCTTACACCTAATGAAAAAAAAAAAAAGAAAAAAAAAGACAATAAACTAGGCAGAAGTGAGAGATGCAAATCTTTCTGCATGTGCGTCACATGAGAGTCAAGATCACAAATGCTGAAAGCAGAGTACCAGGTAGTACATGAATTAGTTCAGCAGAAGTTGCAGTGTCAAAGCTGAAATCCAATCCCATCCCACAGGCAGTTTAGTAAAAAAGAGACTGAGGCTGCCATACAGTTTTTAACCTCAGTCCTGAAAAATGCACCGAGACAGGTACCATTCAAGAGTTCTTGAATTCTTCTGGCTGTCTGTTGAGTGTAGAGGTGCTTGTCACAGAGGAAAAGCTGCTGGCAAGAGCCCTCACTTGATCTTTCAAAATGATTACTGGCACCTGTACCATGCAGCTCCTTTTGCAAACACCATGTGACAAAAGCCAACCCTTCATCACAGCATTAGCAGTGATAATAATGCTATTTCCAGCACTTTCTGAGACACACTTTGTTTTTCCTAGAGTTTAAACCACTTTACAAGGACATGTTATTATACCACTCTTTAGCTAGACTATCCTGTATCAGAGGGAAACTGTTACTAAAAGTTTTATCTGCATGAGAAAAAACATGCAATAAAAATGCTTGACATTTCTTTCATGTCTCCATAGACAACTTTCTCTTTGAGCTGCAGTTCATATGTTTAGTTGGAGTAGGAGCTGACTGTAGCTGGTGAGGCATGAAAAAAAAACCTGTCAACACACAGACCAAATCCTTCTAAGATCCTTAGCTGACTCAGAGAGATGGAAAATACTTGGCAGAGAGTAGGTTGTGGATATATTCCTTCCATCCAGTGATCTCTTATGTTGGTCCAGCAAGTAAGCCAAGAAAGTTGAGAATTGTCTGCAAGTGGTGAACTTCCTCACTTCTTTTCAGCATCTCAGCACTGGTTTTCTTCACCGAGAGAGTCCTTGCAATGCATCTGTCTTTGCTGAGTGCTGGGCTGACACCTGAACCCAGGCTCTCTGGTGTGCTGGGCAGGAGCTCCAGCAACGTGCCAGTATAGCCAAAATACCAGGTCATCTCTCTCAAGGAAATGTCTCTCAGCTCACTTTGATGTTCCTTTCTAATCAAGCAAAGATAAAATAACTGGTTTATTCTCTGGGGAAAAAAAAAAAAAAAAAAAAAAAATTTGGTTGGTAAAGGTTGGAATTAGTTACAAAGTAATGAACTGTAATGGCAGGTGTTGGCCGAGTGGTGTAAGTCGCCGCTTCTGGACCCGGCTCCTCCTCTGAGGACGCCGGGTCGAATCCCGAGGAACTCGCTGTCACCGTCCGAGCTGCTCGGCCGTGGCAAGATGAACCTCAGGAGTAAAGGGGGTGGGGCCAGTTCCGCGCACACTGTGCCTCACCTAAAACATCCACTGCGCAGGTTTATCCCAAATCTTCATTCACAAAGTCTAGCCAGAAACAACAATGAACTGTAATAGCCTTATTGCCACACTTAGCCAGAACCATTCCAGGCTGTGCTTGGGCTACCAGGATGGGATGCATTTCCTCTGGAGAACTGACCGTCCAGTTGCCTTCCCTACTTGCAATACACCAGTGAAAATGCAAGTATTGCTGCGTGATCATAGGGCAGAAAATTCTCATACTTTGTCTGTTGTCTTCTTCCAGTTAGACAGTGAAATGCAGCATTATGAAAATTGCTTTCATATTTGTGATAGAGATCTAGTTTGCAGTGGTGCAGTAGGGAGGTTTCCTTTACACCTGATGCTTCTCAATTTAATCCTTTTCATGTGATTACAATGCTTAAATATTATGTGTCTTAGGAAAAAATAGTTGAGTTTGCAACATCCTAATGTTCCAGTGCTCTCAACTCTGGCACTGCATAGAAGATGTGAGACCAAAATGTGATGAATGGTATATTTTAGGGTCTGCAAGAGGTCAGGTTTGTGTAACATTCCAGTCCCGGAGTTGCAGGCTCATGAGCTCAGCTCAGAGTTTTAGTTCAATATACATATATCTATGTCATCATCATCATGATGGTTAAACTTTGCGAATGAAGATTTGGAAGGGTTTTACTCACGCTTGCTGCAAGTGCGCTGATGGCTAATAAGGCCAATGGGAGGTAGGCAAGTCCGGTTGCATAAGGCACAGCAGAAAGTTTCCGTAGGTGGTACTGTCAAGGCACGGTTCTTTCTGCAGTGTCTTTTCTCCTCCAGGCTGATTTTGTGTGCAGTTTCAAAGGAGACAGCAGCGTTATAGATTGTGTGTCTCCACATCTCCGATTGGAGGCCAGAGTGGACCAGTGATGGTGGTCAGTATGGCCAAGGCTGAGGTGTTGTTTCAGGCAGTCCTTGTATCTCCTCTTCGGGGCTCCTCTCTTGCGGCAGCCGGTGACGAGTTCACCGTAGAGCACAATCTTAGGGAGGGGTGATCCTCCATCCTGGAGACATGCCCTGCCCAGCACAGCTGCGTTCTCAGCAGCATGACCTCGATACTGGTGACCTCTACCTGTTCCAGAACAGACACATTAGTCACGTAATCAGACCAGTGGATGTTTAGGACTGTATGGATGCAGCACTGGTAGAAGCGTTCAAGGAGTCGCAGGTGGTGGCATGTTATAGTTTTCTTAGGAGCGGGCAGAATTTTCCTTTCCCCTACCAACCAGTGAGGAGCTAATGGCCCTGATCTTCTCCCACTGCAGGTATCAAAGGGTACTGAAAGGGGTTACCTAGCAACAGTAACTCACTGAGGTGTGGTGAGGGAAAGGGGGCACTTTTTGGTTTTCAACTTGCCAAGGGGGAAGGGAGAGGGCTGCTGGTGAGAGAAGGTGAAAGAGGCTTCTCGGAGAACCTCTGCCTACAAGCTTGGTCTCCTTCCCTTTTCCTCCTGTCTCCCAATTCCTGGATTCTCAGATTTCCCAATGATTCAGAGGGAGAGAGAGAGAGACTTGCTAAAGGGGAGGCCTTTTGTGCGTCAAGCTTCCTGAAAGGGCCAGTGGCTGCTGGCCCAGGCGCGAGGGGCTACCAGCTCTGAGCAACATCCCTCCCTGAGCCATGGACCAAGAGAGAGTTTTTGCCCATGGAAAAAGGATCCCAGCTATTTCCTTCTCTGCGTGGCACCTTTGCACTGACTCTACAGAGACTATCTCGGACACACAAAAACTTTTCCACCCACACCCAGTGGACAGCTCAGCACTGACCAAGGAGCAACATCGCCACCTGCTGTCCGTAAATATTACTTCACCCACAGGAGCAGAGACTGAGGTGGGGGGAATTTCACAAGGGAATTGTCCCACAAATTGGTCGTTTAGTTCTGGTTGCTTTATTTTCTCTTGAATATATCTCTATATATATATATACATATTTATGGAGAGAGAGAAATATATAGAGGTATATATTGTGGCTAAGAACTGTTATCCTTGCTATTATCATACCTTAATTAAATTTTGTTTTGAGTCCAAAGGAGATCTGTCTCCTTCTTTGGTTTCTAGTCCAACAACTTTCTTAATTTCCACTAAACTTGGACATGGCAGTAGATGACCCANGGACATGGCAGTAGATGACCCAAGATT
>VXAU01006072.1:4769-227912 GCA_013399695.1 Formicarius rufipectus
TTTTTGGTTAGTTTGCGTAATGCCCGTAAATACTCACTGTCTTATAATGTCTTTATTTTTGGCTGTTCAACAACAGGAAATAATAAATTAATTCTATTGCTTTTATTATTTGCAGCATGAAGCTGCTATAGTGCTCCAAGATGCCATTAATGAATTTTCTGGAACTCCTGAGGAATTAAGAGTTGTGATTGCAAATGCAGATCTGGCAATTGCTCAAGGAGATACTGAACATGCCTTGACTATGCTCCGAAATATTACACCTGAACAGCCGTACTTTGTGCAAGCTAAAATAAAAATGGCAGATATTTATCTTCAGTATAGGAAAGATAAGAAGTTATATGCTGCTTGCTACAGGTAGAAGTTTGTGATGTGCATATATAATTTCCTAGATGTTTAATAGCATGGTGAGCTCATTTTTTTTCTCTACTATAGTAAATCAGAATTATTTAGTGACATGAATTCATTTGAGTAAGTATGTTAATGTTTAAAAGGATAATTGAAATTCTTACTTTGAAAAGATGTTTTGGATTTTTTTTGGTTTATTTTCAGAAAGAAAAACTAGAGTCTGCAGAGGATAAAATTGTTGTGCTCTTTTGTTACTCTTTAGATACCAGTACTGACATGTTTAATATTGAGCAAGGTTTTGTCTTCTGTTTCCAGTGACCTCGTAGAAAAACTGCCAAGTGCTAATACTTTTCTTCTTCTCGGTGATGCATACATGAATATTCAAGAGGTACGTGTTTGTAAGAGATTAATGGAATGTTTGAGTCGTTAGTTGACTTTGTCCAGTTGAAACCATGTGGCATGCTGGCAAACAAACTCCTTTAGGATGTAAAACAAACAAAAAAATTATTTGCTACAATGTAATTGTGTCAATTCAAAGCGAAAGTTGAAAATACATTTCTTCTAAAAATTGCTGGGTTGAAAGTGGAGGAAATTTACTCTAGAACGCTAAAACCTGAAGTGTGAGCTAAATTAAAATCAGAAGCTGGAGATGTATAAAAGTGTTCTGAAGTTTAGAATAATTCTAGGTAATGTAGTTCTCATGCTGATGGTTTTCTTTAAAAATTTTAAATTATATAGTTCCTATACATTTTTTAACATTGTTTACATTCTTGATCAACTGGAAATATTACTCGATGTTTGTAGAAGACAGTGTAGCAGAGTGGACATAGCAATTTGAAGGATGCAGATATAAATTCATATGTTAAAAGTGATTGAGTTAGGACATGCAACTGGTAGTTTAGATTGCAAGTTTGGGGATCTGTAGGTAATTAATGTTTTTTTTCATATTAGTGTTCGTATGCAGCTTTCTTCTTAATGAAGAATTATCACACAAAGTGGAGTTTATTTGATTTGCTATAATATGGCTAGAGGAGAGAAATAGATGATCATCCAACAGTAATACATTTGCCTCTTTGTTAAATAATGGCAAGTAGTGAAATTTCAGTGAAAAAGTAACAAGATTAATTCAAATTCACTTGTTTGCTAAGTTTTCTCCATATTTTGTTTTAGCATGGAATAGTTGATTTACATGGTTTTCATACTAACTGCAATTTTATAGTGACTGTTACTCTCTCAGAAGTATTGTAGCTTATGAATCAGTCGCACTTGTCAGTCACTCCTGGAGTTGTTAGCAGATTTTGTTTTCTTCGTATGCCTTTTATCTTAAATCTTGACTTATGTGTGTTAATATTTTACTGTTGAAGCCTGATGAAGCCATAGAAGTCTATGAGCAGGCCTTGAAGAAAAACCCCAGAGATCCATCTTTAGCAAGTAAAATTGGAAAAGCCCTAATCAAAACACATAACTACTCAAAGGTATTCTATAAGTACTGCGTTAAGTTAGTTGGGTATTGGGTCCATTATTGTCAGCATGTGGGCTTTGCCCGACAGATGGGGTAGAAGAAATATTTTACTTTGGGTGTTTCATCCTGAAAGTAAGTTTGTAGATCTCCTTCAGATCATCTGGCCAAAGGCGCAGTTGGTGAATCCACACATTGGTGGATTCAAATCAGTTCAGTTCAGTGGTAGTTCTGGTGGGTTTGGGCCTACACTCAAAACCATGTTTAGTTAATTCTCCATTGCCCCAGTTTTGCTACATCTCCTAGCATTAACACTGTTTTAGCTTTTTATTGTAAGAAAACCAGAGGAAAATGTTTGGGGAAAACTTGCAGAAGCAAATTATTTTATCTGGACAGCCTCAAACTGCTGGAGTTCAAAGTGTGTTAAAATTTTCACTTGCTTCTGTTTAGGTCAGTATTGCAAGCAACTCAGTGTACAGTTCTTATCTTGCTTCATGCAACTTCAAACTTTTTTTCACATGCGTAATATTCTGATGTCTTGTGAGGGTTTCTAGAGTTGCTATAGAAAAAAACTTGTAATTTGTATAGTGATGGGTTTTTACAGACTTTGACTTTTCTATAACGAGACCTCAGCTATATTATCCTTAGGATGCCTAAGCCTAAATAGGTAACCAGCCTGATATTTGCATTATTATCCCTGTTTAAATGAGTTGTGTTTTAAAAAAGCACAAGTTAATAAAATATTTTAAATTCATTTTGGAATTGTTAACTTTTCAACATCGTTCCAATTCTCATTTTCCCCTTATAGAAATAACATCATATTTGTTGTTATTTTTTTTATTTTTTAAAACTTAATAATAGTTTCTCGCTCTATAGTTTCCTGATCTTGATTGGATTATGCTTAGTTGGTATTTTAAAACTTGTCATCATTTCCTTTTATCTTCATGTTTTGCAGGTAGACTTGAGGAAAATATTTGTCCTTTGTATACACTGAAACTTAACTTTATAGCTCTTGTCTGACTGGTATTATACAACTTCAGCAGCTAATAAAAATGTAGTTTAATTGGCAGTGATCCTGTCTAATACAGCCTAACCACATTATCACATTCTATGTAAATGCATGCTTATCAAAATGTGGGCTAGAGTTATTCTAGTTATCTTTAATTTGGCAATACATTTTTGGAAGCCTGAACGTGCAACTAAGTAGCACCTTATTATTATGTATTAGAAATGACTAGGCTACAAGAGAAACAAAGTAAAGAAAATCCTAAAGCAACTTGTCATTATATGCCTAAGTAACAAGGTTGTTTCTGTAAGATTTGTCTTTAAGTTAATGGCAGATTTTTGCTTCTTCCTTTTAGGCAATCAGTTACTATGAGGCTGCCCTGAGAAGTGGTGAACAGAACTTCCTTTGCTATGATTTGGCCGAGCTTTTAATGAAATTGAAGCAGTATGAAAAGGCAGAAAAAGTACTTCAGCAAGCTTTAGATCATGAGTCTGGTAGGATTGTTAATAATTCCAGGAAAACATAGAATTCCTGCAGTTCCTTGTGTTTTCTGCATGATTCTAAGGAGTGAACTGTTACCACCAACTTTTTGCACTGACACAGTTTTTAGTGTCTTAGTATGAGGCTTATAAGCCTTAGCTGTTAATAAGGCAACCTGACTGCATCACAAACAAAACTGAGAGTTTATTCCTCTTTGTCTAAAAGTTAAATTTCTATTTGGGAATGGCAGAAAAGGCTTTCTTCCTTCCCCTTCAATGTTTACATTCTTGCATCTTTTTGTTCCACTGTGTAAGGATTTCAAAAGTACAAGAAGGAACTGTCTTCACACACAAAAATGCGTATTTCTAAAACTAATACACTTCATCAAGACTATCTAACAACACACAGCTATAGCTAAATATCAACTAAGATATATTTTATATGGTTGGTGAATTCATACAGTTCTTATCTACCTTAATTTTAACTATTAATTGAGCTCTTCACACGTATCATTCCACAGAATATTAGCAGGTTCTCGTCTCAGTTCACTGTTAGCCAAGGACATTTTGCAGATTCCATCGTTATCACTGAGGCTTCTGTCTTGGAAACTGCTTCTGACTCCTTAGTCTGAAAACCTGGAACATGTGTGTTCCAACAGTAAACAAGTTCTGTGCAAAGCAAGAAACTGTTGTCAAGCACTCTAAACTAAATTTCATTTATATTTAAATGTGTTTTGTTGGCACTTTTATATTTGGAATATCTGTGATAAATGAAGTCAGTAATACACTAGCAGAGCTGTACACATGCAAGGTTCTTTCTCTTCAGTGGTAACAAATGTTCTCATTCTGAATTGGTCAGGTATAGATTACTCATTCCTGCTACTAGGGAATGGTTGTTTAGATGGTAAATGCTACCCAGTATCCTTCAGAGCAAAGAGATTGCACTGGTTGAAGATGTTGTTTATGACTCCCCTTTTTACATGTGAGGAATATGCACTTACAAAGCTTAAAGTTCTGGATTTTTCCCCTTGTTTTTTTATAACGCAATTAAGAAGTTTTAAGCTGTTTAGTTGAGCTATAGCCTTAATTAAGGAAATCTGTTTCCAGTGGTTTAATTATATTTGTTAACCTGTGTGGCTATCTGAATATAGAAACAGTATTATCAAGTCTTATTACTAGTCCATTCTGTAAGTTTTTCTTATGTAATTATTTTATGGGTTCTTTCATGCTTTGCAAGGGACTGTTGGTTTTCTGTCTTGTTTACTTACTGAAAAAAGTCCTCTGATTTACTGTTGTGTTCCTGTCTTAGTTAAGCCTTTGAGGATCTGGGTAATCTAATAATCATGTTCAAGACAGCTTGATTTTCCTAGGGTGTAAAGATAATTAGCAGTAAATACAGTTTGCTCCATGCACTTTAAAATCTTCTCTTCCATCTTTAAATTAAGCAAAAAGTACATAAGCCAATATCCTTTCTGTCTGTCATTTGATATACACACATTCTGTATGTGTAAAATGGTTATCTTGGCTGATTGGGAAAATTATGGAACAGTTTAATAATTTTTTTTAGAAATGCTAAAATGCCATTGTGAAAGAAAAATGAATTATAGGAAATGTACTGGGGGAATAATTTTATGCGATTGTCTACTCTCTGATTTAGAATAGCATGTTACAGTTACAGCACCTTGAAGACTGATTTGCTAATAGAGTGTAGCTCTAAATGCTTAATTTTTTAATTTTAATAAAAATAAGAGATTTCTGTGGCTTTTATATTTTAACACAGAATTGTGCTCAAGATGTGTCAATAGATTAAAATGAATATAAGCCAGGTAGAATTTTTATTCTTCAAATTTTAATTTGTATAAAATATATTTTAACTATTATTCAAAAGTCACTTGCTGCTTTTTAAGTAGATACTGAAATACTTAGTTAAAGGAACATTGTGTTCCTCCCTGATCCAAACTCTAGAAAAAGAAACATAGCTGGAGGTCTGACTAGAAATTTCGTCAGTCTTACACTTTTTGCATGTAGGGTAACACATTGAATCAATTTGGACATTTTTCGTTGACTTTGAAGAGGATTTAGACAAGAAATGTCAGGAATGGCTTTATTTCCTGTCTACTTAAATCAAAATATTTTCTTTCATATTTCTAAGAATGCAAATAGCCTAGACAGTCAATTTTTTTTAATTCCTTTTTCATCTTTCAGTATCTTTAGCTTTAAATTTCAGTTCGTTTGTAGTGTGTAATGTTTACTCTGCTCACTACCAACATTCTCTGCCCACTGTCAACACACTGAGTCAAATCACAATCCTACATAGGTAAGATGAAGCTGTGAATTTTTCATGTAAGCCGTTTCTGGACTATGTGAAGAGCTTCATCTTTCTTTGACTTTACCAGGACCAGTTCTTTCAAAAATAATGTTTATTTAATGTAATTCTTACAGTTAATGAACTGTCTTCGCTGATGGAAGATGTACGTTACCAGATGCTTCTGGCAAAAATTTACAGCAAAATGGAGAAGAATGACAAAGCTATTGTTTCACTACAGCAGGTGAAGAAGAGAACAAGAAATGCCTATGAAAACTTGCAATGTCCGCGTGTTTATCCCTGGTTTCACTTTTATCACTGGTTTGAACCATACTATCCTTGTGAGTGCGGGAAGTGTGTTTGCGCCAGGGCTAAAGTGCTGGTGACTGGTGCGAAATTTAAAATACGTAAGGAGCTAGAAAATCTAAGCTTTTTGCAAGCAGTGCTACCTGAATTTTAGATCAGAATGCAGACTTTTCCTGGAAGTCCTACCATGCCTTCATTTGTGTGTGGAGCATCACAGTTTTAACAGAGTAGGTGAAAATGAAACTGGCCATGGGGACGGCTGGGTTATGTATGTTCAGTTCAGCACTGAACACTATTCATAGAGCAATCTGGAATAGCTTTCAGTGGCTACCTGTCATTTAGTTGTACTGCTGTTTATTTTATATAGCACTAATAAGATCTGTTCATTCTGGAGTTGAATATTATCCCTCAGACTGAGGTAGAAAGGACAAACCCTTAGATTAAATCTCTGCTTTCTCAACACAAAGGGTTGAGCAAGAGATTGGGTCAGCACATTCTATTGCTTTATACATCCACTCTGTGAAAGTGAAGGTAACAGAAGTGGTAAGACTTGGTAACATCTTTTGATCAGCAAGAAAAGTAATCAAGTGTGTAGATTGATTAGAAAGGTAATTGTATGTAAGAACTAAAACCCTACCAATCTTAGTATTTAATCTGTTGTTAAATTCCTACTTCTTTTTTCCTTATAATGTACCTTTTTCCTTCTCAAAGTTAACTTTTTTTCACCCCAATTCTCCTTTAGTAAAATTCCCCCTAGAGCAGTCTCCTCTTACCTCCTCTTTACTTCCATAGTTCGTCCTGCTTTCTCACTATGTCACACTTCAAAAAATTTTGTCTCTCTCCTTTTTTTTGTTGTTGTTCTTACTTTTGTAACTGCCCTCAAAACTGGCCTTCTAGTACCCATTCTCTTTGAAATAGATCCCTGTTCCTTTTGATGCCAGATTCATTTACATAAAACCACCTGTATTTTGATAATTTCAGCAGGACTAACTGCTCAGTCATGTTATTGCCTCTTAAACAGGTTTATTCCCTTTGGTTTAGAAATTCTCCACAGGTCTAATTTTGTGTTCTCTTTTCCTGCTAGGCAAAATGGTAGAGGTGCATGGAGAAACAGAATAGTATGAATGCTTCCTTCTCTTAAAAAATTAAGTACATTGTTTTAAAGTAGATAATACAAAATTAATTCCTTTGAAAATTTTTGACTGCTTGCTGCTCTTCTCACACTAGGCTCGGGAATTACAAGCCAGAGTGCTTAAGCAGGCTCAAGTAGAACAGCTGGATGCAGTTCCTGCACAGAAACAGTTGGCAGCTGAAATTTGTGCTGAGATTGCAAAACATTCTGCAACCCAGCGAAACTATGAAAAAGCAATTAAGTTTTACAAAGAAGCCCTTGTTCACTGTGAAACCAATAACAAGGTCAGTTCTTCCTCTGATTATTTTGCATTGTTTTTCCATTTAGTTTTTAGATTTAGCAATACATTTTTCCAGTTATCCACAGAGGAGAAGTGTATTTGCAATTATTTCTGCTTCATGACATACATAAGGCCTTGAGCTTTCTCCTCTTCATTGCTTATCATGATAAAATAGTTGCATGTGCTAATGATTTCTGTCTCTTACACAAACTCCTGACTCAAGAGGTGTTCTGCATGCCCTCTGAGCTGTCTGTTAGGTCATACGGTGAGTCTGTTCAGGTACCAGGTGAGGGCCTGTAAGGTATGGCATGGTAATAATGGGGATTATTTTGGTCTTCCTTGTTACCTGTTCTCTGGAATAAATTCTCAGGGATTTTGGTCACTTCAGACAATTTCTGTCTTTACTATGTCTGCTTTAGTAGTTTTAGACTTCTGTCTGGACTTGGTAGAATTTTAGTCACAAAATGTTGGTGGTGTTGAGCAGGGATTATTAAACTGCTTCTCTCTTCTTCAATGTCTCTTTCCCACAAATTAGTAAATACAGGTAAATTTGAGCTTATTTTTTTCTTCCTCTTCCTTCTAATCCTTTCACAGCCCTGGGCTTTGGAGATAAGAGTGGTAGAACCAAAAGACTAAGAATTTTGTAATTATAATGAGGGTCAATTTTACTGTTTTTTGGGGTTTTTTTTAGCTTAAAAATAAGGATAAACAATTTTTGTTCCTTGTCCATTATTTTCTGTTATGATTATGTTATATATTGAGTTATGTCTGAAGGCTACTTATTTTGCTGCTTCTTATTGAACAGCTGTCATATTCAACAGCTGCTAAATTGTCAGTATCACCTAGTTTTAATACTTGAACTCACGTGTTGTGGTTTCAAGAATCTAGATCCTTCCAAAAGGTATAACCTCAGCATATTTGAGACAGGCTTTTCCTCAAGGCGTCTTGTAGATATGATGATGGCAAAGAAAAATAAATTGGGAGAGGAATAAAAATGTCCTTAAAATAGTGACTTCCCCATTCTACTCTTAAGAGCAAGGAGACTGTCTATTGCAGTACAGGTACAGCTGTGGCTTTTGGATTAGTGTCAAAGCCTTAATCTTTTACCATCATGGCATTTCCCTCCAGTTCTTGACAAAATCATGCTATTGAGAGATTCCCATTTTACAAGATGTGCTATACCACTGACATTTGTTCTGAATATCCGTCTGTTAGGTGCATTTACTTTGTTTTAATCCTACTTCACTAGCAACACAGAATACAATGACATCTTAGGAAACAAAAATCTGAATTTCTGATTAATAACTTGTTGCATACTTAGAGTACTGAAATGAAAATACTTTGTAGCCCTAGTATATAAACTAGTATAAAGAAGTTCATCTGGTTTTATGCTTTCAATAGATTTGAACTTGTTTTCTTCCCTTCACTTTTAAAAACATTGCTAGTACGAGATTGGATCCGAATTCTTTAGATTACAAAATATAATTCCGAGCTCTTAAACATCTGCCTGTTTCTTGGTGTCTTCAGAGTATACTTTCCTTAAAATTATATTTGGAAATAATGGAAATTCCTTTGAAGCTCTTTATACCTTGTTTCATCAGACCACAATCTCCTGCATTTTAGCCAGAGTAACCCAAAATGGATTTGAAATATTACATTAAACAGGTTATTCAGGTAAATGTGAAGACATTGCTGCCCGTGTCTTAAGTGAATTTGTGTTGTGTTGTTTTACATAGTTAAATCTGGTAGGTAATACCCTACCATTGGATCACAGATTGCATCAAGCACATCTTTTCATAGGATCATTGTTGTTTGTGTTGGAGTTGAAGATTTAAACACCACTTCCAGTCACTAGAATCTGGTATAGAAGTTCAGCTTAACTGGCTTTTTTCTCTGACCTGTTCAAGGCAGGAAGAGTTCCTTGACTACAAGACTGGTTTTTGGTTTTCCACTGTGTTGTGGACATAAGAACAGCAGCTTAAAAAAGCTTTCATAATTAAAGTTCTTGCATGCATGCATTTTTCATTTCAGTGCTTACCCTCCTGCCTTTCTGTTTCAGAATTACATGGCATATGTTTGAATGTGTAAATAACAGGAAGCAGGAAGAAAGCAGTTTTTTTAAAACGATGCAGGTAGTCTGAGTATCCGGAACAGGATGTTCAAAACACTGTTCTGATTCAGAAGGACCTTTCACAAGTGTGACTAGAGGGAGAATTATGATACAGTTATAAATTCCTCCTTTTTGAAAACAAAACACATTTAAAATTGAGGAGTGAGATTGCTTACTGTTTGTCTATTGCTAATTTTACACTGTGATCAATTTACCTTCTCTTTGCTTCAATGAATGCTTGATTAAATATGTGGTAACTCATGTTTATAAACTTTACTGTGGCATTTTATTCAGAATAGTCTTTGATATGACTTCAGCTTTAAGAATGCATGCTTATGTACATTTCAGTTTGTTAATATTTGCTCTGTGACTGCTTCCCAGAAATGGATCCACATAGTCTTAAAGTGGTAGGTTTGGAAAGCAAATAAGAAAACTGTTGCTTCTGAAATTTGCTTGGACTCCAGAACTAACTGGTAAATGTCAATGAGGCATTTCTTTCAATGAATTTAGAACTGCTCACCCTTGTATTTTTTTCCAAGACCATTATTCATACAAAAATACTGTATTCTTCAGAGCAGTATTATTTGAAAACTCTGTTTTCAATATACCTTCAGAATATCCCTGGGAAGAAGAAAAGTTTTTTGTTTAAAAGATGAGGGAAGGAAACCGAATTAAATTAATTGACCATGAGCCCACAGGAAACAATAGAGAAGGCTTTCTCTTTGATACAATTTTACCCTGAAGTTCTGCAATATCGGGTTGATACTCATAGAACTGAACCAACTTTCTTCATGTTTGAATTACATATACTTAATTATTTTAATATACAGGCAATGTTGGAACTCGCACGTTTATATCTTGCACAAGATGATACTGATGCCTGTCAACATCAGTGTTCCTTACTGCTGAAGAATGACCAAGATAATGAAGCAGCAACTATGGTATGTGCTATTAGACTAATCCTGAATCAGATGGTTTTTTGAAGTTTGTGTGCCTGTAATGTCATGTATGCATAAAGTAATACTTTACAGAAAGCCTACAAGTTGTGATTTCCAAAAACATGTGAAAAATTCTTTGGAAGAAAATGTTTTTCTGTTTATGCTGGATGATTTTTCATTATGAAGTTTCTAGCAATCATAGCCTTTTTTCTCTCTTAATACAAAATGTCTTTAAAAGTAGAGGAAGACGTAGGAGTAGTTAAGATTGGCTGAAGTGTGGCTCAGTGCGTGTTCTATTAGCTGTTGACTGATGGTTAGGAAAGAAGCTATTTTTCCAGCACAGTAATATTTTAAAAAGTATTTTTAAAATGTTCTGGAAGAGAAGAACTATGTTCTTCAGGTTGTTTTTTACAGTCTCATACAACCTTGGTTAATCATATTCCTACTTAACAAGTTTTAATCACAGCTACAGGTTCTCTTTCCTGGACTTGTGTACTTTCTGGTTTAAAAGACATCTCAATAGACTGAGCAACTTTTGATGTCACACATTAGGAGGAAAACTATTTTTAAATGGGCATAATTTATTTTCTCATAGCAATCTAAAATCTGAAATTTATCCTAGTATGGTGCATGAACAGGAGTAATAGCACATTTAATGTATGCTGTTAAATCTACTCTGTATTAGTTACCTATGAGTGGAGAGAAGCTGAAATGAAATAATTTGTTTACTTGCACTGCTGAAGTTGGCTGTCAACTTTCCCTAACTTTAAACTACCACTGCTTTTCTGTGTGTTTAATCTGCATTTATGGGAAATAATATTAAGAGTGAAACTATGGAAGGGAAAAGAAACATATTTGAAAGGTACAGCAGATTGCTGAATTGTTTTTTAATTTCTGCCTTTACATGGAAAATTGAGATACTGTGTTTGTGTATATAGTGCTTCGTTTTCCAGAGAGTAGTGGGAAGTTCAACTCAGTTTACTTTTTGTGCAGTTCCTGCAGCACCTGAAAGCTATAGTTTAAGTTCCTCACTTCACATAACCAGAGTTCATTATTTCTAGTTTTTATTTTTGATTTGTATTTTCATAATTTATAATATCTTGGTTTGTTTTCTCTAAACTGTTCAATATTGTAGATGATGGGTGATCTCATGTTCAGGAAACAAGATTATGAACAAGCTGTTTTTCATTTCCAACAGCTCCTAGAACGCAAGCCAGGTGAATATTCAGCAGTTATATTTTTAATTCTTTCTTATATATAGTTTTAACAAGAGAGAGGAATAAACATCTAAAAAAAATTTTGCTTCATTAAAAGAAAAGGTATTATTTATAATGTAATGAATACTGGAGCCAAAGACCTTTACTGTATATGAAATTATAAAGATACTGTAGGGAATATGAGAAAACTATTTCTCATAGATATAGTAATTTGTTTTTCTACAATGTAATGTGCATAGTTTATCTTAAACCAGATACAGCCAGGGTGATTTTTAATTGCTAACTCTAAAGCACTTTCTTTTGTGTTTTAGATATTAAGTGCATGAACACAAATGTAGCATTTTATTTCAAGATTAATAAAGTAAACTTGCCTTGAACAACAGTAAATTTATTTTAGCAATTTTCACAGTGTCCAGAGAGAAAGGTACTTAAAATCTATTAAAATTGTATTATATTGAGTGTAAAGCTTTCTAGTGGACTTTGAAAGAAGTTGTGAGAGTGCAAAAAATGGTTTTGTTTCTTGTGTCTGTGCTTACTATATAATATGCCTTATGTATTAAATCGTGTCTCATTTTTGTATGTGAAGAAATTAAAACAGGTTCTTCATTTCTTAAGCTGTTCATGCGGCAAATAACTATAATTACAGTGTCCTAATTATTTGTGTATTTAGATAACTATGCAACCCTGTCACGATTAATTGATCTGTTAAGAAGAGCTGGAAAACTAGAAGAAGTCCCAAGATTTCTTTTAATGGCCGAAAAACATTCTTCCAGAGCAAAGCTTGAACCAGGATTTCACTACTGCAAAGGACTGTATCTTTGGTACTTGCAGTTATAATTAAGATAAGCTTTACTTGTTTATGTAGTATATATTTAAATTCACTTTCTTATCTATTACCATTCAAAGGTGCTATGTTGATCATAAGAGGCTAGGATTTAAAGAAAGGTCTCAGTTTCTCTGAATATCTCAGGATATTCTTCCTGGTTCAGTAATGTAATACCACTTATCTTCAAATTGTAGATTTTTTCAGACTATTTGTAGTTTGCAAAAACAATTTCCTTGCAATAGTATGTGTGCTATTCAGACCTTGCATTATCGGTGTGTGCAAGTGGTTCGTCTGTTTTTAAATACTTGGGTTTCTTCTTGGGATTTGGGTGGGATTTGGAACAGTGAATTTTACTTGCCCAGCTTTAAATACTTCAATTATATGTGTAGGTATACAGGGGAACCAAATGATGCACTCCGGCATTTTAATAAAGCTCGAAAGGACAGTGACTGGGGACAGAATGCAGTCTACAACATGATTGAAATTTGTTTGAACCCAGATAATGAAATCGTGGGAGGAGAAGTCTTTGAAAATCTAGATACTGACACAGGGTAGGTGAATGAAAAAAGTATTGCTTGGGTTCTTCTGTCATCTCCTTTCTCTGCTGGCCCTTGATAATGTGCCTCATTTAAATTGCTAGAACTCTGAGATCATCTAATGCTGTGAATAGTCTGGGTTACTGTGAGAGACCATTCTGTACTGTAATCAGTCGGTCTCACACAGAAAAATGTAGATTTTCTCTGGAATCCTGGTCACTTGCAGTGTTACAAACAGCTTGTTGGGTTAGAACTGCTGTTGCTACACAGGAGAATCAATGTAGAATGCCTGTAACACCGGAGCCATTTTTTACAAAATGGCATGCCTTTAGCATAGAATCTGTTCTAACTTGTAAATTATTTGGTGTGTATTAAAATAATTAGCTTTTATGAACACTTTCTTTCTGGTAATAGTAATTCAACAGAGAAGCAGGAGTCTGTGCAGTTGGCTGTAAGAACAGCAGGAAACCTGCTGAAGGAGCTCAAGCCTCAAACCCTTCAGGGTCACATTCAGCTGCGAATCATGGAAAATTACTGTCTCATGGCAACCAAGCAAAAATCAAGTGTTGAACAAGCGCTGAACACTTTCACTGAAATAGTCACGGCTGAGGTTAGTAACTGTCTCATTTCCTCAGTCTTCCCTTTCATACTTACTATGTATTTTTAACTGGTCTCACAGTTTCCATTCATTGATAGGAGCTGATCTGTTGATCTGTTAGTGCTGTCCATTCTCAGGATTTTGTATAGAATGGTGACTTTTAAGAATCTTGTTCATTTATATGTACCTTTTGGATGCATACAATTTAGACTTACCAGGAGCTGTGCACCTAATAATAGGAATCAGCATCCCTGTTACTGACATTGGACAGGCACTTCTAAAAGGAAAATACTACTTGTAGCCTCTAGTGAGTTGAGTTTCTATCTGAACTGTTTATTTGTATGTAAAAAGAATAGTTCTTAGTGATACCGTATCTTTCTTTCTTGTGAGATGAAATGCCTATGGATGTTTGCAGTACTTCCTTAGCCTGGTGTTTATCATAGTTAGAGAAATAATTATAGCACTGGATGGAAAACATGTTTATAAGATTACATGTTTTATCTTTATTTCTTGAGATGGAGATTTTAGTTTAGTTTCTAGGTAAGTGGTAAAAGTCTTACTTTAAAAAAATGTTTAAAAGCAGAATAAAACAGCGCCAGGCAGTCACTGTACTTGTTACTGCAGAAGGATCATATACCAGCACTTTTGGGAATGGCCACAGCTTACATGATCCTGAAACAGACTCCACGAGCCAGAAATCAGTTAAAACGGATTTCAAAAATGAACTGGAATCCCTTTGATGCAGAGGAGTTTGAAAAGAGTTGGCTTCTGCTTGCAGATATATATATTCAATCTGCAAAATATGATATGGCAGGTGAATTATTGAAACGATGCCTTCGTCATAACTGGGTAAGTACATGCACATTGAAAATAACCTTGTATTTGAATGTATCTAAATGTTTAGTTTTCCTCTGAAACTGAATTTTGAAATGTATTTCTTGGTTCAATTGCCTGGCATTTCACTTAGTGAGGACAAGTAGACCAACACAAGTCAGGAAACGAGCAACTTGACATTGGAGGGTAGTAAACAAATCTGTGAATGCTACTTAGTAATTTTTATTCATGTTTTGTAGTACCTTATGCAGGTTTTAGGTGTGGGTACACTAAAAAGTTGAGGTGTTCATGGAATGTCAGCAATGCATTTTACTGAGTCACAAAACTGGTGAAGATGTAGCTGTCTAAATATTGGAGACTTGCTCCATTCATTAAGATGTTCTCTTCATCTCTTATATTTTTAAACTTTTGTGTTCATAAGCCTGCTACAGTGCAGGATTATTTTTCCTAATGCTACTATTAATCCTCTTCTGTGGCGATACTGTCTGGTAGATTGTCTGGAGACAAGCTGCAATGTGTATCTCAGGATTTCTGAGTAGGCAGACTGCACAATACTCCCTACTTTGATTATGGAAACAAGCATACATCTTATCTCTTGTGTTTATTTTTCATTTTGTGTCTTTGTGCTGGTCGTGTTTTTCCATTTGTATGCTTTCCTTCATGTGAGGCCATCCAATAGGCTGGTCTTCCATAGATTATACACTGCACATTCCGGATACTGTTTACAGAGCATAGACCTGATGCTGGGGGATTTTTTTAGTGAATTCGTTAGTACAGAAGGTAAGGTTCATATTCAGTCATGTTTCTGAAAGCTCCTTGAGAGACACATTTTTTTGAACTCTTCTGATCTCTAAATATAAAATTAAGAGGCAGCTACAACCGTTCTTGGTATAATGGTATCATGTACTTCTGCAGAGACGCCTCTTAAAGTAGGATGTACTCAATTTGATTTTGGCAAAAAATGAATTTGAATTTAGTTAAGAAAATATTCTCTTAAGGTCAATTATATACTCATCCAGATGGCCAAGGGCAGTTGTGAAATCCATACAGCTGGAGGATAAAACACCAGCCATCTCCCAGAGCAAGACCTGTCTTGAAACTGGTGGTTTGTTGAGCAGGTATATACCACAAAGGACACTTTGTTGCAGAAATTCACACATGTAAAAGCATAGCCCACCAAGTAATTTATTTTCTTTTAAAAAGTTTGAGACCCACAAGGGCCTTGGATAAACACACCCTGCTTATGGCAGGGAGGATGGTAGATCAGAAGTATGTATCTCTGGTTCTTTGCAAAACAGACCAGTAAGGACAGTGACTTTTCTCCAGCATGCAGAGTTGCTAAGCATGCATTGTATTATACAAATAGATGTTGTATATTTTAGGTCTTAAAGTGTTAATTCCCAAGACAATATTTTGTGTGCTATTCTCCAGTTTGGAGGACACGATTAGGTTGAAAAAAACACATTGTTGTGATTTATTAGTTTTTAGCATTATTTTTAACAGTCAAAATCGAATGTTATATATATACACACAATTTAAGTAAATATGTTGAGTGAAGACTTCATAAAAGCCTAGTGTCTTTTAATATGGATTTGGTGTGATTTTAAAACACTTAAGATTGGTTAGTGAGATCCCAAGGGACAGACTGTTTCTATGAAATTGGGGACTTTTACTGATTACTTCCAGTTTTGACTTTTTATTTGTCACAAAGTAGAGGGGTAGTATATTTTTATCCTCAGCTTCCAGGCATTCCCATACTGATCCCAGTATGCTGTAATTTGAAAGTTTTTCATCAGTAGATTTTGGAAGCCCAATTGGCAATAGTAAAGTTAAAGAGTTAATGTAATTTAAAGATGAATGTTTCTTTGTGCTGTGTATTTTAAAAAGTTGCATATTTTCATACAGGCTTTATTTTTCTCTTTAAAATATTTGACCTATTGACAACATGATAGTATAAACTGTTCATGGTAAGAGGATGCAGTAGTTAGGGCTTTTGTAATTTTTTTTTTTTACTTCTTCTAAATGTAAGGTTTCTATATGAATTACTGTATCTTTCTTACTAAACTTTATTATGGAGTTAAATTGATTTATATGTATACAGCCTTAATGTATAAACAAGACTAGTATTTTCAACTAGTGCTTCCTAGTTTTTTGGAACCTGATTTTCAGATGCTTGTGATTTGCTGCTTGGAGGTATACAAAATGAATACTTAATGGTTGATTTTTCTCTTCAGGTTATTTGTGTCTGGTTTTAAGCTTTAAGTGGAAAATTATAATATAAAACTGTTTCCAAGAATAAAATTATGAAAATACTTTTGTAAGAAAAAAATAAGAATACAGTATTTGTGGAAGGTACACCACTGTCCAGATACACTTGAAATGCAGCTGCCATAGGGTTGTTATTAACTGAGAGGTATCTGTTTTTGAAGGAGTAGTTGCAGTGGCCTCTCTGATGACCTCTGTACTTGACCTAAAGTATTGCAGAATTCCATATAACTCATTTGTATTACAGCTTCTTTAAATCAAGACTATCATGTCATCAAAGTTAGGACAAGTGTTGCTTGTACTTTCCAGTTGTACAGATTTGAAGTATTTTAGGATGAGGCTGTTGGTGTTATTATCTAAATAAAAGTATGAATGAATATTTATATTTTGCAGTCATGCTGCAAGGCTTATGAATACATGGGATATATAATGGAAAAGGAACAAGCATATAAGGATGCAGCAATAAATTACGAGATGGCCTGGAAATATGGAAACCAAACAAACCCAACAGTAGGCATGTATATATAACCTAAAAGTATGATTTCAGGCACTAGAGTAGGAATGAAACAACTGTACCTTACTGGAAAGACTGCTTTTAATTTTCCATAGAGTATAACTGGTTTTCCTCACATAAAAACCACAGATGTTTAAAGGTGTACTGAACAGTCCCTTGGAAAATTCCCAGGACAAGAGGTAGCAACTTCATGATACTTCAGAAGTTCCTGCTTACAGTTTTAGTGCAAGGTTTGATCTGAAACAGTTTTACTTTGCTGTTTGTGAACAGCTTTCTTTGTAAGTACAGCATTCATTTTTACGGATGTATTTATAGTAATCTACTATGTACTGTCTATAGCAGAGAATCTTTTCCAATACATAATATAGATATGATGGTGGCAGGTAATCAGTTTATTTAATTTTTATAATCAAATTATCTGTTTATATGGATCAGTTTTTATATACATAAATAAGGAATTAAAAATAAATTATTTCAAATGTCTTTAAATGTATCTGGTTTAAAAAAGATGGCCAACTGAAAACTTGGGTCACTAGTCAAGTTCCAGTTTGGACGGTAAAATGAAGTTTGCACTAAACTGCCAAATAAACTGTTTAAATGTAGGAAACCCTTTATGAAATGGATACACAGGACAAAATGCCCTTTTCTTGCTCAACACTTAGAGTCTGTCCATGGGTCCCAAGGCTGGTGGTTGACTTGTTGTGTTCCAGGTTTTGGGATATGCTTATTGCCCCTCAGAAATACATACTACTTCCAGTCTTTAATCTCTGTTCCTTTTTTGTACCCTAGGTGTTTTAGTGTTAAATGAGAGAGTCTTTGGCATCAACTGAAAAATTACTAGTTTTTTAACAAAATTTTAGCTGTTATGCATCTGAACTGCCATATATTTTGTTTCTTTATCTGTAACTCCTGGATGCTGCAATGGTTTGGTTCCTGGTTTTATCGAATATGATCTGTAAATTAATGTTTTATTAATGGAACTAAATGTTTTGTGGTTTAGCTCCTGCTTTAAAGTTCTTCATATACATGCATATACATGAATAGATCAGCAAAACTGGATATGTACTGTGAGTCAGAAAATTAGAAGGGCCAAAGCAGAGGAAGACTCAGATGTCAAAACAGAAATAAAAATGACTGATAGAAATCTGACTTAGGTTATATGGGAAAGTCCCTAAATATCTAAGTATGAGTTTGGGTACGGTAATTTTTACTACATGTTCCTGTAGTCTGAGCCATAAATGTCTTGGCTAAAAGATTACAGTTGTTGATCAAATAAAATGTAATAGAAAGAAGTTTTAATAGTAAAAGGTTGTGATTTCTTGAGTACATGTATGCTTATGAGGATAAGTTCATAAATGAAATATTTCAGATTTTGGAAATTGCATGCTTGTAATGTTGTGTTGATTTTGGTTTTTTTCCCCTCAGGCCTGGTCTCTGTCCTGGCTGATACACTTGAGCTTTTCTTACATTGAAAGTATCAGCCTGTCATGTTGCTATGCGATTTAGCTATTCCTGTGATTTATTTTTTTTTATATAGTGGCCTGCTGGCAGTGAACAGAATAGCATTTTAAGTCTCTAGTTTGTTATCCTGATTCGTTTTCCTTTTGTCCTTTAGTAATGGAATTACCTTTGTAGAGGGACAGTGTATTGTAGGTCACAAAGAGAAACTCTGTGGGGTGCCACACTCTGTAGTAGCGTATGCTCTCCAGAATAATGTCTCCTTTTGAGAAGATATGAGTGTGTAGAGGACTTTTATTTACTACTTGAATTGACTTTCAGCAGAAATTTTTATCATTACCAGGCTTATATGAGAGAACATAGAAAACAAACATACTAACTTTAGAAACACAAGATTACCAAAATTAATTCAATTGTGATGTTTTTGTTACTCAGTACAGAAACTGAAATTGTTGCCTTCCATCTCTCCCCCACCCTGTACTTACAGGATACAAGCTGGCTTTCAATTACCTGAAAGGGAAGAGATACGTTGATGCAATCGATGTTTGTCATAAGGTAGAATTTATATATATTCTTAATAGTCTGTCTTCTCTAGCAACATTCTTTTACATGGTGATCCTGGGTTTTTTGTTGAATTTAAATTTCTAGAATACATAGCTTAAATGTCAAAAAGGCACCCTGTTTAGTAAATTGGATTAAATTAAATATCCTCTACATAATCTGCTCTGTCCTGAGCTCCATGGGTACGAGAGAGGTAAAAGTGGACTGGGTATCATATGTGAAAGCATATTTCAATGGCACCACATTTTTTTGGCCATGTGGTTGCAACATGGTCAATCCCTACAGAAGTACACCTGAAGAAGTTTAGTCATGTTAGTTTCAGAAGACATTGTTAGAAAGGTAACTTCAAGTATTACCTTTGCATGGCCTAAACATAAGTAGAGCAGATGCTCTACTAAGAGGAAGAGCTGTTATTAAAGAAGCAGAGTGAACATTATGAATTAATAATTATTTGTATTAATAACAATTTTTTTCTTTTTGGGCAAATAAAGATAACTAGAAAGGACACATTGAATGGAAGGATAAGAAAGAAGAGGGAATTGAAGGGAAGAAGATGCAATAGATAGAATAAAGTAAGATAAAGCTTAAGGGAGTGAAAACATAGAGGCAGTTTAACATTGCAGAGAAAGTATACTTAAAACCTCGGAAATGTCTCCAGAAGCCCCTTTTTCTGTATGTGCATTTCAAACCACCCCGAGGCTTTAGCATTTGAACCCATGTCTTTTGCACCAAGGTGATAGGGCAGGTGAAAGGCAAGCAAGGTGTCTCTGATAGAGCTGGTTTGGACCTCCATGTGTGTTGCTCTCTAGACACAAATATTTGTGCGTTCTGAAAACAGACTTGTCATGTTGTTATTTTAGTTTTAGAATGTGTAAGCTCAGTGATGAGGGGGATTACCAAATACACCTTTTTGTCTTTTGACAGGTGCTTGGAGCACATCCAAACTATCCAAAGATCCGGAAGGAAATACTTGACAAGGCCCGTGCAGCACTAAGGACCTGAGTTGTTGGGTTTTTTTATGACTCATGGACTTCTGTTTAATTGGACTTCAGAAACTATGAATGAAATACTGCAGTGACAGAGATCAGATCAGCATAAAAGTATTGTGAATGATGAATTTAGTTAAATAAGAGTTCTGGATTATTTTCAGGAAAAATCTGCAACCCTGAAAGAAATTTGTGCTACCATTCAGGAAAGAATACTACTCCCATGTGTGTTACGTAAAGCGACATCATAAAAAAGTGTTACAGCATCATAAAATTGTTTTAACGCATATATCTCAGTATTTTATTTTGTTCATTTGAAATAGAACTCAAAATAACAACCTGTCTTATCAAGTGGAAGTGTATTGTTAAATGCTGGACTTCAGTTTGCGTAAACCATTACTTCATAATTACAGTGTAATCTTTATTACCACCGGTGTGTTTCTAAGTTATGGAGGATTTTTATTTCTACGTGTCTTAAAGGCATGCTTTATTTTTTTAAATTATGAAAAAAACAGCTATGTGCATTGTTTGCAGTGAAGTTTACATTTTCAATGAAAATATAGGCATTAAAATCCTATGTAAATATTCAGTAAAGACTTTTATAGATCATGCAAGTCTTACATGGTACTTACTTTCTTCTCAGGCTGTCTGTCATTCACCTGTCAGATTTCCATGAAGAGAAACGTTCATAATTTGTAGTGTTTAGTCTCTCAGTGTTCTCTTGTGTAGACAGTACAGTCATATGTGCGGAAATTAGCACTCATTTTGTTTAATCCATATAAAACACGTTTTATAGAAGTAATCTCCAGGGGATTCTGATCTTGTCTCACCTACAGAATATAACCATGGATATTTAAGAGAGCAGTAGCATGTCACGAATGAGAGGAAGGAGAAGGATTTGGTTTTTTCTACTGATGCAGAATTTTTGAAAAAAAAGGCCTAACAAAACCTACTGTGTATTGCTGTATTTGGTTTTCAAACAGTGCTTGATATTGTATGTATCTTACTAGAAAAGTAATGTTTTCACATGAAACGGGAATTCTTAATGCTAATGATCAACTGTATTTTATAAGCAATTTCAGTTTCCTCCTCAACTGACTAGCTTTTTCTGTTGACATTTTGTCAAGTTAATTTCAATGGTTTGTTTTAACAAAGACTGAATGTTAAAGCTACAAAAAGGAACCTGTTTACAATCGTATCTAATCTTGCTTATCAGTAATTGGGTGCTGTATCTCGGATCACTTTATCACCTTGTTTCCTGAATACCTTGATATGCGTCACTTAACACAGTGAGGCTGCCTGGTGGTGGTTGCACCGTGTGTACTGCATTCCAGTAACTTTTGAGCTCTTGCTCAACTAAGCTAAAATGAATAGGTATGTCTCAGGACTATGACACCTCTGCAAGAGTTGTGTGAATATTAGAATTGAGAAAAGACTCAAATAAGCAGCCTCTCCTTCCCTAGGGAACCTTGACACTTACGGTGTAGCCTGTCCTTCCTGTTTGAGCGCTGGCAGTCTGTGTACATAACTGTACCAGGCACAGTTCAAGCTTCCTGGTTTTTTTGCCTACAAGTTTTGCAGCATTATAGAGCTCAGAGGACAAAGATTTAGTATACTAGGGAAGAACTGATAGTATAGAGTGGAATGAGGAACATGGAAGGATCTAGAAAACACTGAGACTGGGGGGAAGTCTAAAGGGAGCGGGGCTGTGGGGGTCAGTATGCTGTGAATTGTTAAGCTATGCTCGTTTGCATTTTTTCCCCCACTGTTAATAAGTACGTAGGTCTTATTGAGGCAGTTTCTAGTAAGACAGAATTTCTTTGTAGACAGCCTTATTCATGCAAGATCAACGATTTGTTGCTTCCTGGATAGCACAGAAATAACATTTAGCTGAACTTAGAATAAAAATAGGTTATTTTATATCAAGAAATGCAAGATGTTTTGAAAAAAGACATTGCATCTACTTTTTTCTCATAAGACGGATATGACATATTAAGTCATGACAATGATAAAATAGAGAAATTAGGTGATAGAAACTGAACTGAGACTTTAAGCTTTCTGGGGCTAACTTTTGGTGAAGCGTTTTATGTATGCATCATGCAGGTTAAAGGTTTCTGAATGCCCATTAGCCGTCTTGAGTGTATCTAAGCACTGGTGTGTCTATCTATAGATGAGACCTTTAAAAGAAGAGTGTAAATGAGACACATCTTTGGATTTGGATTTTTAAAAAAAATGGTGGCTCTAAGTAGAACTTCAGAGGAATTCTTGCTTTAATACAGTATTCTCAAAAGAGATAAATGTCCTTACCATATCCCTTTTGGTTTATATAAGCCAATTTAGGTTTTCCTGTGCTTACAAATTAATTTTTTTTTTCTTTCTCTGCAGAAGGAATAGCTTTGTGCCATTTCACTTCAACTAACTGAAAGTGTTAATTTCAGCTTCTCTCAACTAAAACAGTTTCTTCTTTTAAAAATGCATGTTGTAGTTTTTCGCCCTTTAATAAATGGGTTTGAATGGAAGAGGCTTCTGGGATGGAGGGGAGTCAGTAATGCTAATCTCAAAGCACTGCGCTCCTTTAGTGTGATGTTGCTTAGCAACCCATCTTCCAGTTTTGCCTTTGATGAATAAAAGAGGAGAGTGAAGCTGGGGTTTCTATTGATTCATTCACTGGAACTGAAAAATCTAAGTATCTTGCAGCTATAGCAACATAAGCTATAGGTGTCTCTTCCTCTTCTCCCTTGCCCCCCTTTTACCGCAGATACAGAATACCTTGAATATATTCTAGAGGGTATGTAAAGATTTTTGATAATACTGTTCTAAATAATAATTCTGTTTTAATTTGCTATTGCTTTTTTTCAGATTTGTACCAATACTAGAAAGATGGTCTTGGAAGTATCATTAGGCAAAATAATTAGTATGAGTAGCTAAAAATAACTAAACTAGTAAGACTCTTAAATGAAAATAAAAGGAACTTGAAAGGTTTTTTTCCCATTTTTGCCTAAGTTTAACTATTAGGAATTATTTCTTGAATGTGGCAAAAGCAATTGTTAGAAAGACTGCAGACCTTCTAAAATCAGGTAAATCTTGTTTAATAAACTAAACTTTAATTTTGTTATTTATTAGGTGAGTGTGTAGTTTATAAATAAATATGTTAAACAGAGTTCATAATATTACAGAATTTGCTGAAAATTTTCCAAATTAATTATCTTTGAAATTGGTCCAGGAGACATTTCAGGGAAGTCTCAGTAGTGGGAGCGGATTCTGGCTTTTCAGAAGTTGTTAAGGAGATCATTAGTGTGTTCCATATACAATGCTGAACAGAATAAAAAACAGGAAAAGAAATTAAGGAAATATTTCACTAGCACTTACTTCTCTATCAGCTTGTGATTATGCCACCTTTCAAAGATCACAACAGTGATTTTGCTATCTGACTTTATTTGCTCTGTGATTTTACCTCTTGCCTCATCTTGCAATGAAATCAGAACCCTTTGTTTTTTGAAACAGTGACCTGCCTGAAAATGTTTCGAATTGGACCATTACTGCAAAAATCACATGCTTTTATCTACTAAAGTTGTTGCTAATTATGTGACCTGGTGCTTGCTAAAAGAATGGTCTAAGTCTTTCTGAAGTGGAGGGATTTTTTGTTGTTTGGTTGGGGTTAGGATTTTTTAAGGAGTCAGTATGCCTGTTAATTCAGGCTTTATTCTGGTAAACAGCGGCTTTTTAAATATTCACACAAGAAATTTGCATTACTTGAATTTTGTGCTGTGAAAGTTGAATGCTGGCCGTGCCTGTCTTGGTGATGTATATACAATTTAGGCCTCAACTTTCAAAGGAATAAGGAGGGGTGTTAACATGCTAGGAATACCAAAACATATTCATTGCAATGGATTCTGGTCTAAATATTTATTAAGCGTTCCTGGGCAATATTAATTCCTAAAAACTGGTATGCAGAGCTTTGTCACCGGTGTAGAATCGGTAACTCACCATTCCGTTGCTGAGCACATTTAGCGACCTGCGGTTCAGCAGTGAGAAGCTTTGAAGTGCTGGGCTGGGACAGTGATTGTGCTACTTTTATTTGAGACTAGGAAGAAGGGGCGACTCTATCAAGGGAATGCAAATAGGACTTTATTGGTTTTTTTCTCCAGTAAATTAAACCATGCTTCTGCAGAAAAGCGATTTTGCATCTATCTCTCTGGGAAAGCGCATTGTGAAGAGAGGGAGCTCAGTGTGATATCCCTTCTCCGACCCGTGATCTCACCTCTGAGGGATTTTGTGATTTGTTTCCCAGCAACCTGAGCTGGGAGCGCTTGCTCAACCACGTCTTGCACGACATCGCACTTGGGTGACCGAAGGCAAGACCCGCAGCCCCCGCCGTGCCGCCTGAGCTGCGCTCCGGGCGATGCTGGGCGCGCCGCCNGCCCCGGGCCGCGGCTCAACGCGGGCCCCCCGCCGTCTCACACCCCGCACATCGCTCCTCACACCCCGCCCTCACACCCCGCACGCCGCTGCCCTCACGCCGTCCCTCCCCCGCGGGCGGTGCCGCTCACACCTGGCTCCAGGTGCGGGCGGGGCGGCGCAGGCGCGGGGCGGGGCGCGCACCTGGTGGCGGNCTCGCCGCCGCCCGGGCGGGCGCGGAGCTGGGAGGGAGCTGTGCCGGGCGGGAGCGGTGCCGGGGCTGCCCCCGCGGTCCCGGTGCCGGGAGGGAGCGGTGGCAGAGCTGCCCCCGCGGTCCCCTCGGCCGTCCCCTCAGCGCCCACCTCGGGCAGAGCCCCGGGGCCCTTCCCGCACAGCCCGGCCCTGCCAGCCCTTCTGGGGGCCGGGGCAGCCGCGGGACAGGGCGCGGAGCCCGGGCCGCTCGGCAGAAAGGGCACCGGGAGGCGCCGGGCGGATGCTCCGTCCGCAGCGAAGGTAGTGACTGAGGGAGGTGTCTCTTGCCACGTACGGATCCCGCCCAAGGGTTTGCCCACAGTACCGCATTCATGCCACAGCAAGCAGGGTGGTAGTTGCATTGTGTGCATTGCCAGCTAACTCTGGGATTTGTCATCCTGCACCAAGTGCTTTCGAAAAGTTACCAGATTCTCTTCGCTGCGGCTGGTTATTAGTCTTCTATCCAGCTGGTGACAATACCTAATGGTTTCTGGGGTCTGGAGAACTGACAGGAAAAATGTATTTTAACATAACTTTAGTGTCATGAATTTTTATTTTTTTTTAACTTTCTGCAAAATATTCTTGTTCAAAGAAGAACTTATGAATAAACTTTTTTTTTTGTTAAATAAGCAAATCTTACTGGAACTATCAATGCTATATATGCATCTCAGTAGTATTTTACATGTTAGCTTTTTGTAACAAAATTACCTCTTTTGTTTAGGAAAAAACTATTAAGTTATATTCATCTACTCAGTCTTGACTAAAGCCAGTGTTAGGCTGCTGAGCCGACAGCTATAGACAGACAAAACAGCCAAATTTACGGGGTTGGGTTTCCTTTTTAGCTAGGTTTGGTCAGTGGTCTGGTCAGTCTGGCATCTGCTACTGTCATCTCAAGTCCTCTCAATAACAGAGCAAAGTAAAAATTGTTAGTTATAGAGAGCCTGAATTACTATTTTTGTTACACTGTGGGAGGGAGCAGAAGGCCAGTTTTCCTCCTCCTCATAATTACTTTTGCCACTTTGCCCCTTTTTTGAGTGGGATAGTACCAGGGCTAGCCCTGATGTCCTCTGTCAAAACAGGATCAGGGTATAATTGCCCTCTGACATTTTTTCAAAGTCTGTGATTCTAAGTGACACTCTGTGTTGCTTTGAGATGGTTTTTTTTGCTTTGCTGCACAAGTTTTTTGCCTGGTTGGTCAGTTCCAAGGGCTGGTGTCTAGTGCAGTCCTTCGCCTTTCTTTGGAATCAATGTAGAGAATCATGTTCATGGTATGAACTGCTGATCAACTACCTGCCAGCAGTGATGAGTTTCTCATCACAAGCTGCTCATTGCTGTAATTGTACAAGATTTGAAAGTGCCTCAGGTTTCTAGACTATGAAGTGATAGGTTTTGTCCACTTACCTAGAGCATGAAATTATTCACTTGCTGTTACCATTGTCTGATTTTTCTGACACTCACTGATATATGTGCCATAGGAAATCGTTCTGCTTACAAACAGAAATCATATCACAAAACTACTGATAGTGACTTTGCTAGAGGGCTCTAATGTTATTCAGCAGTGAAATGCAACTGGAAGAGAAACACTGAAGCAGAGAGAGGAGGAAAGCAAAGACACCTTTGGGAGATTCTGACAAAGATTAGTTTAGCACTCACTGACCCAATAAATCTCCGTAAATCTTTCATGAGGAGACTCTTGCTTTACACTTATCACTTAAACAGGAGTTTAAGGCCAGTTGGAAAACTGATTTCAAGACCTGCACTTGATAGTCAGATGCTCTTGTTATCTTAGAAGCATTACTACAATCAGGGAAACAAACAAAGTCCCTTCCTTATGATCCAGACGCTAATCCTTCTAAGTTAAAACAGTGCTTTACAGCTGCTATTGTGCTAACTTGTCATCATCATGTTTTTAGGGGCAGTCTAAAATTATTTTAACAAAGGCCCCAAACAATCTGAGCAAGAAAAAAAGGAAAATACACAGTTGAGTGAAATTTAAATTTGAGATAAGTGCATGTCATTTACACGTCCCAGGTTTTTACATCATGTCTGTAAAAATAAGACAAATATTTTTATAAGATATGGTTACTCTCTATTTTTAATATGCTATAAGTTGTCTCAGGGAACTGTCTAACTCTGCCTATCACATACAGTGCTCAGCTGTAGAAAAACAGTACTAGTGCTCATTTTGAAATAGCATGTGAAAGTTTGAGTAGAAACACTTCCGTTAGACTACGTAGGAGGTTTGGTGATGGTTTGTTTGGGCGTTTTTCCCCATTTTCCTTTTGATCCCCAAGAATCTGCTGAAGGAGATAGTTGACCAAGTTGCATTCCAGCAAGCTGTTTCGGCGCTGCTGTTGCTCAGAATTTCTTCATCCACTTACAGCTTCTTGTTGCTCTGTAATAATCAGTGAGGCAGATTACATCCAGTATTTGCTAGTATAATCTGTGCCCTCAGTGTTTCGAAAATGAAGGTTCAGGAACTGAATACATTCAGTATTCCTCTTACAACTTTTTTTCAGGAGTAGAACCACATTTCCACTGGCTGAACTTCAAAGAATGTACCCGGAGGAACAGCACCTGGGATTTGTGAATCTGTTTCTTTTTTTGGTATGTGTACCTTGTCTAGGAGTGTATTGAGTAGGAATTCTTGGTGGAACAGATAAACAAGTTTCTTTTGTTGTAACTGTGGAGTTAGCAACTATCTAGCTGATTCTGTTTTTCTTTTTTCAAGTGAAGCTATAGTCTTTAGCTCATTTCATAATCTGTTCCTTTACTTAAGTCAAGGGCTAATATTCTTGTAAACAGTAGCATAGTTTGCTTAACTTAAGCAACTTTTTTAATTTACCCTGATTTCTGAAGTGCTTTTGAATGTTTTTAATGGTATAAAGAGCCTTCATATTCCATATTAAGCTAAACCTTTATGAATAAGGTTCAATCTGAATTGGATGTTTCTTAGTCTGTCAGAAAAGGTGTTTATGTGAGTGGATGTTCCTCTGGGAGGTACTTCTAGGAAGTGGAAACAGTTCCTTTCAGTGATTAACTATTTGAAATAAACCATAATTTGCATGGTGGTAGAAGACAAAAATATAATTTACCAAGCTGATTATTTCAGTAACTAATGTTTTAGTAATATCTGCATTAATATTCATACAAAGAAATCAAAAAGCCCTGTTTAGAATTTTAGACACAGAAATACCAGTGGTAAAAGTAGCACTTGTAGGTAATGTATCCCGAAGTGTCTTTGTCAGACTTCTGCTAATTTGGAGGGAAAAGCTGATCATGAGTGCCAGGTCTTTTTTTTTCCCTAAGGTAATTGTTCAGTGGGTCTATTCACACACCCACCATCTGATTGAAGGGACATTAAGGTTTCATGAAGGGATTGCATACTTGGATAACAAGGAAAAACAGACGAGATGGAATTATAGAAGAATTAGATTAAGTTGAAGCAAAGTTACATCGTTAAATAGTTTTGATTAGAGTAATTCTGAAGCATTTCCTCTATTTTCAGCCTTTTTTTTTTAATTTTATTTTTAGTATTTTTTACCTAGTATTCTCTATTTTTAGAGGTTTTTTATTGTTTTTTTTTGTGTTTTTTAACATTCAGATAAAAGTAGATTTTAAAACTGAGGTTAAGTTTATTGTTGATACTAACCTCAAGAAATTGTGCTTCACTGGCATGGTCTGATTTGGTTTATATTGACACTTTCATCTTTTTGTACAAAAGAATTATTGTCTGCAATGTTGTTCAGAGCAAGCTAACAAAAAAATCCGAGTTGTCTATGCGTTGGCTACAGTAGTGAGGCTTTCTTCTAAGTAAGAGATTTTGCAGACTGACATCAGAGTTAGTGGGTGGCATAATGTAACAGACTGCATTGAATTCACACACACACTACCCATGTGATGTGGTTTGAAGTAGTGTGGCAGCTGCTTTTTGGCACTTTTAGAAGGCTTTTGTAGTACATACTGGTTTTCTGGTTATTTTCTTCTTGAAAAAAAAATCCAGCTTCTGATGTTTAGGGCTAGTTATTTCAAAGTGCTGTAAGAATCCAGACTACTATTAGTGCAATAACACTAATGAATAGAAGATTAAACACTTTGCTGAACAGTCACCCCGGGGAGTTTAATCATGGCACACATTTCTTCAGCATGTCCTAGAGGAGTGAACAGTAGCTTGGTCTGTGTTTACTGACAGTCCTGTGCCATGGAAATGTGAGAGGCATTTATGGGGAATAAAGATCATATTTCTGACTACAGAATTATCCTGGTAAAAGCCCTAAGTAAGAAACAGCTTTCATGGCAAAAGTTGTTTGGACAATGTAGCTTCTGTTCTGGAAAATGCTATTATTTTGTGCAACAGAGAGCTCCTCTCTTATTGTGAGCAACATTCCTCTCAGATATTTTGTTAACAAAACTACACCCAGCATTTGTCTATATCAAAAGGTTTTACTGTGTGTTGTGGCAAATGAACCTCTGTCCACTTCGTCTCTGCTGCTCCTACTATCCCAAGGCTGTCACTTGATCCTTCCTTTAAAAAAGAAACATCACTTGCACTTGTTTCTGTGCACGTCGTGCTGCCATGTGTGCTGCTGCAGTGTACTCATCCACACTGAAAGGGTTGTGCTATGTTGCTCTCTTCCACAACACACCTAACTCAGGTCTTTTCAATTCTAGGAGCACACATTTCACAGCAGCCAAGACAGATGTATCCAATAAAAGGAAATGTGTTGTCAAAGAGCAGTGCAACTGTATGCAAATAACACTGACTGTAGTAACACAGGAAAACAAATGTGGAATAACTTGCTTGTGGTGGCTTATTATGTCAGCTCACTATGGAGAGTAATTTAATGACTTGTCTGAAGGCAGAGGTATGCAAAACAAGCAGTGCAAGAAACATTGTAGTTGAATTTTAGATTTTGGGTTATTTAGATTTATGGATATTATTATGGATATCTTGATGTTGATCATGAGAATTCTAAGGATTTGTGTGTGCTTAATTTGCCCAGGAAATAGTCCCAAATGAAAACAACAAATATTTAATGTTTTTGGTAAAATGTACATACATTTTATGTTTTGTGATGATTAGGTTAGTGTTTCAGCGTCAAAACAGCATCAAAAGTCTGAAGTATGTCCTAAAATCTATATAAAAAACATTTGGTATATTCTAGTATATTTTTTCTTTTGGTTGATGAAGGCAATAAAGTAAATGTAAAACTAGAAACAAAATTGTATTAGTGAACGGAATGTAAGTAAGTGTTGCAGTGTTAATTGAAATGCTGAAGATGATATGGAAATCTAATACTCTCTAAAGTAGTTGTTAAATTAGTTAAAAGATTTCTTTGGTTCTGAGACAGGTAACAGGTGTGTAGCCGCTTTATATTCTACCCTTTTGAGTGGTTTTAGGCCAGCTCATTAAAACAAAATGAGGCATGTAAATATTTGACTCAAATATTAGGTTCTCCAGTTTAAACATAATTTCAGTCAATGTTGCTATGTAGAATTTAACCTCATTTCTCTTGACATATCTTGTATCGGTCATGTTCCTTAAAGCTTAACCTTTTTCTTGTTATGGACAAATTTAAGTTTCTTTACCAAGAGGAAGAGGCGTAGAGGAATCCAGAGAACATAATTTCATGTTTAATGAGATAAAAGAAATTTGAGGGCAACAATGTTTGGAAACTAACCAACCAGCCAACAAATGCTAATGCCCCCCTCCCCATGTGCTTACCTGATTGACTATGCCTAAATACTGCTTGTGAGTTAAAGAAGTTTCCAGACTTCTCTTCTGACATTAGATACTTCGAATATATAGATAAAAAAATTTTCTTTTTTTCTGTTTGAGGAAGACATATTTATATCACTTATCGATTACTAAGCTTTAAGATTTACTAGTATCATATGTGCTTGTCTTTGGTACACTGAGAAGCAGAACTGTGATTATATTTTTGATGGTGTTATAAAAGCATTCCTAATTAGCAACCTGCAGAGGCTGTAGCCCATGCAGCAACAGTCTTCTTGCTGGGTGCTAATCTGTACATATGCTTAGTGTTTCACATTGTGTATAGCATGTTCATGGCAAGGCTGAGAGGTGAGGCCTCTGTGGCCTCTGTGATAAGAGAGGAGGGGCTGCTCCCCCCAGGATCCTGGGCTGGAAACAGCTGGTTCCAGACGGCTGTAAAATAGGCACACTGTTGGCCAAAGCTGAGCCACCCCATGTAACAGGTGGTGCCTCTGTGATGAGGTATTTAAGAAAGGCTAAAACATGCTGGACAGCAGCTGTGAGAAAGAGGAGTGAGAAAAATGTGAGTCCCTGCAGGAACCAAGGTCAATAAAGAACGAGGGGAGAATGTATTCAAGGCACTGGAGCAGATATTCCCCCTGCAGCACATGGAGAAGACTGCAGTGAAGAAATACTTCTCTGCAACTGCTGAAGGACCACCCCAGAGCAGGTATCCACACTGCAGCTTGTGCAGGACCCCATGCCAGAGCAGGCAGATATGCCCTGAAGAAAGGTGCAGCCTATGGAGAGCCCTTGCAGAACCAAGGTCCTGGTAGGAATTGTGACCCATGGGTGGCCTGTGCTTGAGCAGGTTATGCTAAGGTGCTGTACCACACAGAGAGAACCCGTGTTGGAGCAGGGGAAAAGTGTGAAGGAAGGAGGAATGGTACAGATAAAGTCTTACAAGCTGACCACAACCCTTATTCTTCATCCCCTCTGTACCACTTGGGAGAAAGGAGATAGAAGAATTGGCAATGCAAGAGTGAAGCTGAGCCAGGGGAGTCTTTTTAATTGGCAATAAATTAATATTCATCATTATAAGTCCGTTTTCCCTGTGACAGTAACTGGCAAGTAATTACACTGCCCTTAGCTCAACCCATGTGATTTGCCACTGCATGGAGAAACTTTGTGTAGCCAAAGCTCAGCTAGAGTTGAAGCTGGCCAGAAGTGGGGGGGGCTGTAGAAAGATTGTTTTCAAATACATTAATAGCAATAGGCAGTGTAGAAGTATCATTGGCCTGGATGAGGATGATCACCTCACAAACAGGGACAGAGACAAGGCAGAACTGTTTAATGCTTTCTTTGCCTCAGTCTCCAAAGGGGATGATGCACCAAGAGGGTCTCAGTGCCCTGAGCTGGAGGACCATGACTTTGAGAACAATCACTCCCAGTGAACCCTGAAATTGTGCAGCATTTGCTGCTCCAGCTGTGTTCCTACAAATCTATGGGGCCTGATGGGATTCATCCCAGAAGTCTCAAAGGGCTGCTGATGTCATCACAAAACCTCTCTCAATGATTTTTGAGTAGTCTTGGGAATCCAGAGGGGTCCCAGCTGACTGGAAACTGGGAAAGCTTATCTCGATTTTCAAGAATGGCAAGAAGGAGGACCCCAGAAAGTACAGGCCCATCAGTCTCACTGCAGTGCCTAATAAAGTTATAGAGCAGATTATTCTGGGAGGTCTTGAATAACACCTGAAACACAACACAGTCACTGGTCACAGCCAGCACAGCTTCATGAGAGGAAAGTCCTGCTTATCAAACCTGATTTCCTTTCATGACAAGGTAACTCACCTGGATGATCAAGGAGAGCCAGCTGATGTAGGCATTTTGGATTTCAGTAAAGCTTTCCATACTGTATTTCACAGGATCCCTCTGGACAAACTGTCCAGCACACAGCTGGATAAACACATCAGGGGGCGGGTGAGCAGTTGGTTCATGGGCTGAGCACAAAGGGGGGTAATAGTGAATGGGGTGACATCAGACTGGTGACCTGTCACTAGTGGGCTTCCACAGGGCTCCATCAACATCTTCACAAATGACTTGGACACAGGACTGGAAGGGATATTAAGCAAGTTTGCAGATGTCACAAAACTGGAAGGAGCTGTTGACTCCCTTGAAGGCAGGGAGGTCCTGCAGAGAGACCTGTACAAAGAAGAGAGCTGGTCAATCACTAACCATAGGAAGTTCAACAAGGAAAAGTGTTGGATTCTGCACCTGGGATGGGGCAACCCTGGATGTACTGACGGACTGGGGAATGGGATGCTGGAGAGCAGTGGCATGGAAAGGGACCTGAGGGTTCTGGCAGACAACTGGATCTGAGTCAGCAGTGCCCTGGCAACCAGGAGGACCAACCCTGTCTTAGGAGGCATCAGGCCAAGCATTGCCAGCGGGGCGAGGGAGGGGATTGTCCCACTCTGCTCCGCCCTGGGGCGGCCTCACCTTGAATACTGTGTGCAGTTTTGGGCACCACAGTATAAGAAAGGTATTAAGCTCTTGGAGAGTGTCCAAAGGAGGGCAGTGAAGGGCCTGGAGGGGAAGGCGGCTGAGGGCACTTGGCCTGTCCAGCCTGAAGGAGAGACTGAGGGGAAACCTCATTGCAGTTACAACCTCCTTGTCAGGGGCGGAGGAGGGGCAGGCACTGATCTCTGTGGTGACTGTGAAAGAGCCTGAGGGAATGGCCTCAAGTTGTGTCAGGGGAGGTTTGGGTTGGATATGAGAGATTCTGTACACAGAGGGAGGCTGGATGGTGAAACAGTGGAAAATGCTGGAAGGTGGTCACAGCACCAAGCCTGACAAAGTTCAGGAAGGGTTTGGATGATACTCTCAGGCACATGGTGTGACCCTTGGGGATCATCCTATGCAGGGCCGTGAGCGGGACTTTGTGATCCATGTGTGTCCCTTTCAGCTCCGCATATTCTGTGATTCAGGGATTATTTTGTCCTCGTCATGTTGAGGACGGGAAGTGGAGAGAGTGGGTGGGTGGGTGTCTGGCTGGCAGCCAGTCAAGATCAGCCCACCAGATACGGGGAGAAGACATTTTTCAAACTGGCAGTTTGGCAAATTGGTTGCAATTCTTTTGTTGGGAAGGAAAATTTTAGCCTTGCAGTATATGGGTACTGATATTGTTGTACAAATTTTTCATCACTAAATAAAAATGGGAAAACAGTATGTGAAACAGAAGTGGACTGGTCTTGCAGTTTTGTTCTGGCTTTCATTTAGTGAGTTGTGAAGCACATTTTTGGTGACTTTTAGTATCTCTCTAGCAATGATGTAATAATCTCCCCTCTGCATTCTTTTAATAATAATTTTATGGTAAAAGTACTGTAGTTTGAATATATGGGTTTATTAAACTGACACAAGCTTTGTAATTCAATATAATGTGAAAAAACCCAGTTGTTTTATTTTTCCTGCAAATTCTTGAAGGAAAGTAGGTGAGGGTTGTTTTTTTGTTTTCTCTGACTTGTATCTCTTCCTGAATATGTTACTCCAATTAAGAAATGCAGAATCTACTTGTATGTCAAAGAAATAAATAGAAAAGTAATGTTTTGTAGTCAGTAGTTAGCAAGTGGGAGCTAACTGTGGCTTTTAGCTAGATGCTGGTTATTTCTTTTCTTGGTTCACATATGTGCAATTTAGACAAAAAATGAATCTGTTTCTTGAATTCAGGCTGGTTGCTATATTTCCCCTTTCTGTAAACTGCCAATTTTGCAGAGAGACTTTAATTCCAAACACTTAGATTTTGGTAGTCCTCAAATGTTTTTCATAGTTTCATCTTTGAAAGCCACTGAATGTGAATTTCACTTGTCTTTGAAAAAAGTAGTGGCAGAGTTCCTGAAAGAGTAGAGCTATTTGGCACTTTCTCCTGATAAGCTGCAGCAGCACATGCCAGAAAATGCAGTAGAAGTGAATGAAAAAATATCCAGAATGATCATTTGATCTCCAGGCTAAATTAACCTGCTCCAATTTACCTGGATCAAGTCTGCATCGAACTAGATAACTAAATTAATCTGAGAATTTTCCACTTGACATTTGATTACTTAGGACTGATCTTGAAATAGATTAAAAAAAATACTGGAAACTTTCAAATTGTTGAAATAAGTTGATTGAGAAGTTCTTCCTGTCTTTATAGTTCACTTTTCATGGGGCTCTATCTGACTTACAATTGAACTTTTGTACTGATTCCACCTGTTTTCCTTTTATCTCATCATTGATCTAAAATTATCTGCTTCTAGAAGACTTTAAACAGCACTTTTCTCTAATTTTAAACAACTTAATTGTAAGAAAATGAATGTGAAATAGTGGCACTGTGTAGAAATAGTGGTTTTATTAATGTTAAATAGTGTTTTATTAGTGTTTAGTAGTGGCGTGCCTGATTTCTCATTTTTTTTTTTTTTTTGAAGTGTATTTAAAAATACAGCTCAAAAAATAGTGAAAGGTCATTTTGGGTATCTTACAGATAGGTTTGAAGTATCTTTAAGTGACATAGCATGCATAACATTGGACATTTGGGAATTAATTCCTCCCCATTAATTTCTTGTTGCTTTACACTGATGAATATACTAGATGTCTAAATTAATACTTCTTGTTTTAATTTACAGGTATTATAATTTCAAGAAATGTTGTGACCCCTTTGAAGAACAACACTGACAGGAAGTTGCTGTGTGAAATTTTTTAAAATTAGAATGGCTTTGAAAAAAACACCAAAACTATTCAAGACATTTTTTCACTGGAAGCTTTGGAAGTTTAGCATTATTGTGTTTGTCTTTCTGGTATTTTTATTTTTATTACAAAGAGAAGTGGGTGTTCAAGATTTTAAAGATGAAGCAGTGATTGAGCCAGTTGTTGGAAAGAAAAGTCATGTATTAGGTCTTGTATTAAATGCTATGAACAATATCAAAGGTGCAAAGCCAAAAATGCAGATAAAAGCACCAGTTAGGCAAACTAAAATTCCTGGAGAAAGACACTGTTTGCCAGGGCACTACACTGCAGGGGAACTAAAACCCTTTCTAGATCGACCCCTTCAAGATCCTAATGCTCCTGGAGCTTCTGGTAAAGCATTTAAAACCATCAACTTAAATTCAGAAGAACAGAAAGAAAAACAGCTTGGAGAAGAGAAACACTGTTTTAATGCATTTGCAAGTGACAGGATTTCTTTACACCGAGATCTTGGACCAGACACTCGACCACCTGAGTATGTTGAAATGTGTATGTCCTGATAGTTGCAAAACTTCTCAGAAATTCAGGCTGCAAAGTGATTTGAGTTCAGCATTAGGGGATAGTTTAGGAAAGTCTCCTAGCTATACATAATGATTGGCTGTACATAATGATCCCCAGTGCCAAAACCAAGAATGTTTAGAGAAGCTCATTTCTTTCATAGTTTTGAATTCAAAGTAACCATATTTAAATAAGGTTTTCTGCTTTTGCCTTTAAGCTAAATTTTCTGAGTAGTTTTCAGGAAGCCTGCTAAGTTTTGCTTAGACGAAAATTGAAAATGTGGTTGAAACTTTTCTCCAGTTTAACCCCCCCCTGCCCCATTTTTTTAGTATTCAATGTTAATAAAACCACCAGCATAATTTAATAAATTAGGAAATTGTAAACTCTTGAACAGGGTAATGGAACATCTCAACAGCAGTCTTGTAGTATTGAAAAATTTTATTAATGTAGACTGTAAGACTTGTATAGTGTGGGTATTGGTCTCTCAGGGTTGAATTATATGCTGCCAGCCATCTGCCAAAAGTGACTGAATTTACTGAGCTGCTGCTGGTACACACGTGGTGGAGTTCACATAACCTTTGCTAGAGCATGACTGGTGAGCATAACTGTGTGTTTTGTGAGGGAGTGGCAGTGGTTATTACCTGGGAGTGTCTTCCAGTCTCTATTAACAGGTGGTAAGCAGTAAGTGTGCAGCTTAGGAATCAAGAATAGAGCATTGTCATCTTAACTTGGGGTTGGATGTAAAGCTGTGTTCAGGATACGTCCATCTTGAAAAACTCTGGGTTTAAAATTGTTTCCCTAGAATGGGATATGCTGTCCTAGGGATTATGTAGTATTTCTACAAAATTTTTAAGTTCAGAATTAGATATGTTCTGTTTTTCCTTGCAAACTGCATTTTTTTCTAACAAATACTCTTCATTGTATTCTTGGGTTTCAGAAGTAGTGGTGACTGTCAGTCAGCTCAGTCAGTACCTGCTACTCTCAGCAGAATAATGTTTTTCCTGAAGACGACCTGAGTATTATATAAAATGTAGTCAAATGTTTGTGAGACAAAAGCAGAACCGAGTCAGTTTTCCAGTAGAATTCTCAATCATCGTATTTTTTTAAATATTTTGAACAGCTGCTCCAGTTGGAGCACCTACCTTTGCACCCCAAAGCTGGGATAGAAAGTAGAGAAACGGAAATATTTAATGTCCATAGTTATAAAGCTTTGTATTGGAAAGAGAAGGGTTTCTTTTAAGAGTTTCAGTCACAAAGTGTCTGTTTTGTGACACCTGACACTTTCTTACCTGTAGATGTATTGAACAGAAGTTTAAGCGTTGCCCACCGTTGCCAACCACAAGCATTATAATAGTTTTTCATAATGAAGCGTGGTCTACTCTGCTCAGGACTGTTCACAGTGTGATGTATACATCTCCTGCTATACTGCTGAAGGAGGTTATTTTGGTGGATGATGCCAGTGGAGATGGTAAGAAGTCTACTTGCAGTTCTTTTTTTTTTTTTTNGTTAAGAGGATATCTCTTTGCCACCATTGTTATGTATAATGGTATTTTTCAAAGCAGGTTTGCTCCCATCTTTTTCTTTCAAATACAAACTAATCCTCTCATCTTTTTTTCTGTAAGGTAGTCATACATTAAATTCTTTTGCTCAAAGGTTTTTAAACTTCATTTTGAGTTTTTCCAATTCTAGTACTGCTATAACTGTGTAACTGGTTGCAAGACAAGTAGCTTTGTAATTTGTGCTTCAAACCAATTGCAATTTACAGAACAAAGTATCCCAGTAAAAATTGGCCAATACTAGTGGGAATTTGCATTTTATCATAGTGATTGTCTTTATGCAAATTAATTTCATTAATATGAAGAGCAGTGTCTTTACTAGAAAGTTACTTATTAGAAAAATAATCTTCAACATTCCTGCTGACCCTACTCCCAACAAAACTCAGTCCCTAAAAATAACCTTCAGCAGATAGGAATTTTTGTGGTTTTGATGTTGAGGTAATTTCTGGGGTTAATGAGTTGTTTATCTTAGCTTAATAATGTAAAATGTTGGGCATGTATAGTCTCTGAATATCCTGAAACTAATTCCTTGTTTTAGAATACCTGCATGATAAACTAGATGAATATGTGAAACAGTTTCAAATAGTTAAAGTAGTCCGTCAGAAGGAAAGAAAAGGTCTGATCACTGCACGGTTGTTGGGAGCTTCAGTAGCAACAGGAGAGACCCTTACCTTTCTGGATGCTCATTGTAAGTATACCCCGTGTGGCAGGTCTGGTGTATAATGCTGTTCTTTGATTTAATGTTGCAGAATTTTTATGAATTATAAACATTTGCAATATATAATTTTCCCTATTATTGGCTTCCCTATTCATATTATTGAAAGTATAGTTAGCAATGCTATTTAAAAGCAGTCCATATTGGCCTGCTGGACATGGTGACAAATTCCCTTTATAGCCAAATAAAAATTCGGTGTTGTTGCCATTTTCTCCACAGGTGAATGCTTTTATGGGTGGTTAGAGCCATTATTGGCAAGAATAGCTGAGAACCCTGTTGCCGTTGTAAGCCCTGACATTGCTTCTATAGATCTCAATACTTTTGAATTCAGTAAACCATCACCTTATGGGCATAACCACAACAGAGGAAATTTTGATTGGAGTTTGTCGTTTGGATGGGAGTCTCTTCCTAAACATGAAAATAAAAGAAGAAAAGATGAAACCTATCCAATTAGGTAAACATAACTTGAATATTATTTAAATCATTCTTTTTTTCTGGTTTTTTTGTTATGAACAGCAGTTTGAAAATAAACTATTTCTTCACATGAGTTCTTTCTTTCAAGAACCACGTTTTAAGACAGTAGTTGCTCTGTATTATCTTTTCTCTATGCACACTAAGAATATCAAAAGCAATTTCTGTTGCTCATTATGCTCCTAGCAGGAGGGGGCAGAGGAGGATTATTTTCAGAGACAGTACTACAGATTCTTGCTTCAAAGTCATCATAGTTGAAAGAATGACAAAAAAGATCAGAGCACCCAAATACCAGGATGATACAGGAGTGCATTTGGTGATAAGTGTTACCTGCTTTGGCCACTGACAGATTACTGGTCTGTAAGAGTAATAGCATCTCTCCATACAGGGAAAATATGTTGATTTTTCTGATGCTGTCTTTTATAGCAGCAGTCATTAGTCTAAACAAGTTGTTAATAAATGACAATAAAACTGTCAAATGAGAGACTCCATGTGGGCAGATTTAATTGCTAGAGGTATTGTCTAAGCCAGGAAAATGCACCACTGCACTGAAACACTGATAAATGCATGGAAAATTCCTACAACCGTTATATTTTGCTTTTACATCTCTATTTAAAAAACCCTATATATTTGAATCCTGTCTTCCTCAGTAAAATTTTGTTTTTGCAGAACACCTACTTTTGCTGGAGGTCTGTTTTCAATATCAAAAGACTACTTTGAACACATTGGAAGCTATGATGAAGAAATGGAAATATGGGGAGGTGAAAATATAGAAATGTCTTTCAGAGTAAGTTTAGCTCCCTAATTAGCAATTGTCTCTATGCTGATGATGTGCAGGGATTTTGGGGACAAATTAGTGTTAGATCTTGACTCCTCTGCTGAATCAGCCAACTAGGACATAGAAAAATGAATTACTAATTACCTATGAAGTAAAATACAAACATGCTCAATGAACTGATTTTAATTTCTTTTTTTAATATGTTTAAGGTTGATGACTGAAATATATGTTTTCAAGGTTTACCTAATTAGGAAATTCACTTAAGGCATGCTTTATATTATGTACCCTTGCTAGTAGTTTGATGTTTTGTGGTGAATAACAATATTGCTGAATTTTTTCCCACCCCCTTAATTCTACCTGCAGTGCACTTACACACTAAATGTTATTATTAGGTATGGCAATGTGGTGGACAGTTGGAGATCATACCTTGCTCTGTTGTTGGCCATGTCTTTCGCAGCAAGAGTCCCCACACTTTCCCAAAAGGTACCCAAGTGATCACACGTAATCAAGTTCGCCTTGCAGAAGTGTGGATGGACGAATATAAAGAAATATTTTACCGAAGAAACACAGAGGCAGCAAAAATTGTGAAACAAGTAGGTGGTGGTGGTGGTATTAGAAATCACACTTGCTGCGTTGAGAGTTTTGGTGAGCAAAAGTTATTTATTGACAAAGTATGTAAGGATTCTAGATGTTTTAATGAAAAGATGGAGTTCAATTTGCTTAATGCTCTTGCCCCCCAACAAACATAAAAAAACTAGTGTTTGGATGGTGATGGTGGTTTGTTGTCTTGGTGGGGGTTTTTTGTTGTTTGTTTGTTTGTTTGTTTGTTTGGTTTTTTGTTTGTTTGGGGTTTTGTTTGTTTTGTTGTGGTTTTTTTTAATGGTGAGTTTTTTATTGTTTTTTTTTTTATATTTTCTCTAAAATCCTGTGTTATTTGCACTGAGCAGCTACTGGAACTACCAGAAGAGCATGAGAAAAACTACTGAGCATAGGCAATGTAAACTAATTTTTTTTGAGTGAGAAACAGTATCATTTTAGTCTTAAGTTTCTTAGTAATTTTGCTTAAAAAGCAGATTTTGTTGTTCTTTAGATGCAGAATAAAGCTTATTTGATGATGGATAACCATCCTATCTCTATCTGCTTGAAAACTTCAGCTAATTTCAAGGGAGACTGGGTGTTGGCTTTTTTGTTTTGTAAGTTTTCTGTCCAGCTGGAATCTAGAATTTTCTTCAGGAAGCTATTTTTCCACCTTCACAACTATCTAGTAGTACAGCATTAATAAGAAAAAAAAGATCAACAAATGCAACTTAAAACTTGTTTAATACTACAACACAGAATATCATAGCTTTACATATACAAAATTGATATTAATAGTAGTAATATATTTATCTTTCATTCTTCCTTACTTCCCCAACTCTTAACAGAAAACATTTGGAGACATCTCAAAGAGACTTGATTTAAGGCAGCGTCTGCAGTGTAAAAATTTTACCTGGTATCTCCGTAATGTTTATCCAGAAGCATATGTGCCAGATCTGAATCCTTTGTTTTCTGGATATGTAAGTTTAATTATTTTCTATAGCCTTCTATAGTCAAGGAAGTTTGCTAATCTTCTGTGCTACCTTAGCCATAGTTTTCAGACTTTAGCTGTCATTAACTGCTCTAGTGTTTCCTATCACTACTCTGGACAAAGAATCTCTTCTGCATACCTTGCTATTTGAATATTTTATAGCTTGGCAGTAGCTGTCTAATTTTCATTTTTCGTGTATGTCAATAGTCATTTTCCTTGTCAAATAACTTTAGACATTGCATTGCTGAAACCAAAAAAGTATTAAAGTAGTAATAATTCTTAGCTTGCATATGAATGTTTAGTGTGTAATTGCAAATAAAACTTCCCCTTTCTCCAGTTTTGAATATTTTATGGGTACCTGTTCAAGCTGTAATTTGAATAACAGTAACATTGTACACCAATAGACTAATAATTCAGTGTGTGATAATGTAGTTATTAGGCTTGTAGTTAGAAAAGATTAACTGAGAGAACAGGATTTTTAGATTTGAACATAGTGGAAAGTAGAAATTAAGTAACATCTGTAATTGTTAAACCAAAGGTTAGTTTTCTATATGAGTGAGACAGTTAAATTTTTTGTCATCCACACTAAGCTTTTTTTTTTTGTCCTGATAACACCCTTTCTTTAGTTGAAAAATATAGGTAACCGCATGTGTCTGGATGTTGGTGAAAATAACCATGGTGGCAAACCATTGATTATGTATTCTTGTCATGGACTTGGAGGAAATCAGGTAAAATATTTGCTAGCTGATTTTTATGATCGCCTCTGCTGTACATTTGCCATATAAAAGCTTTTAATTTATTTTAGCAAAATGGACTAATTTTGAAAATGGTACCTGGCTTTCTCCCACTTTCCCCCCCCTTTTTTTTAATAGTTAATTCCTATATATATTGTTAAAGGAAAATTCCGTAACACTGTTCATTTTGTGTCCCACTTCTAATGTTTTAAGTTCAGCATACAAACTCAGATTTCAAACACAGTTGCACTGCTGCATTTGACCTGTTTTTTCTGTGCAAAACCTTTTCATCCTGCCCTTACTCCTGTCTTATAAGTGTTGTCTTAATTCTTCCTTTCCTTATGCTTCCTCCTGTTGCTTCTCTCTCTGTCACCAGGACTCGCACTGTCAAGGAAGATGTTGCTTGGAATCCAACCAATGGGAGACCAAGTGTCCAGGCCTGAGCCACCTTCCCTATCACTCTTGCACCCTCGTAGTGTGAGGTCAAAGTGGCCTATCCTGTACTGGCTAATGCAAGTGAATAACATGATTCCATTTGCTCAAGAGGAGCTTTTGGTGCATAGCTATTGGAGGCAGCAGTGGTGTTCTGTGCCTTCTACAATATAACTTGCAATAGATGTCAGATACTCAATCCTTCAGTCACGGCTGTAATACTAAAAAAAAGAACATATCCTTCCCTGCCCAGAAATGCACACTTCTCTGGTGCCTTTAAGAGTGAATAGAATTTATCAGCTGTAGATCCTTAATAACTGAACATCAGCAAAGGTTTTAAAGTTTTTGTTAGAATACAGTTGTCATTTTGGGAGGGTTATAATGCGTTTTTTTCAATCTGAAAAGCCACCCATTGATGGCACTGTGAAAATCCAGTCACATAATCCTAGGCATTTGATACTTTCCTAATCCATTTTTGTGAGAGATGGCATGCTGTCTAGATTAAGAACTACCCTGTTTTGTTAGCTTCTTACAGTATCCAACTAGAGTTTTTATTCTGTTGTGGATTAACACTATAATAGCCTTTTCACACTGTCACAGTCATTAGCTTGGGAACACTGTACCAAGACATTGTATTAAGAGATCTGCTATATGCTGCTATTGTTCTCTCTCTCTAATTTATCTTGGACTGTACCAAAGCTCTGTTCTTTGAAGTGTTACGTTTTTTGTTTTTGCTCCTGCCATAAAATAACAGTCTGAAGCCCTTTAAATGCCAGTCTTCAGATAACTTTAGTATTGGTTCTGCTGGTAATGCTCGAGAGATGCATATTTGCTTACTTAACCCTTCTCATTACAATGTTCTGTTTTCAGTTGTTTTCCATCCTTTACCAGACTTTTATCAGTGTAGGCTGATCTTTTCCATGATGCCACCTTTGTCCATTTATTTGAGGTGGCAGATGGGAGTGGAAGAAAGAACCTAATTTTCAGAGTTGCCCATCAGTTGTATATTATTCTTCTGGTTTAGAATATTCTGGGGCTGGGAACATGCCCATCTCAATATCAAAAACTAATGAAGTTTTAAATGTAGCTTTCAAGTCGTATTTTCAGTGCTTGCAAAGATTTTGAAGTTCTAAAGACAAATCAGGACAGATTAAGTGAGATTACCAGATTAAGAGTAAATTATTATGTCTGAGAGCTGAGTGACTAAGCAGGTCACTCCTATCAGTACCTATTTCAGGGATTAATGTTGGTCACAGTCTTAAGAAGGAGATGCCTGTTTGTTCCTCAGTGCTGTTCCTGTAGATTCCGAGGCAGCGAGGAGGTGATTGCTGGCCAGTTGGACAGATGGTTGAAAGCCACAGGGGAGTAACTGAGCCTGGTCTTAATAGTCAAAGGAAAGATATGGTGAGGGTGGCTGACAAAAAACGGTGGTAGTGGGATGTAATGATAGGAATGCTGCGGTTAAATGAGGGATAAAAGGAAGAGGCCAGGATGTTAGGGTTGGGCTGGAGATATAAAAGGACAGTGGTGTCTCTGTTAGAAGTAAATTCCTGTCAAAACTAATTTATAGCCTGGAATTCCTGAGCACAGTACTGTGCTATCAGGAAATAATGGTAAAATTAACTCACAAAATACATGCTGTATTACATTTTTAACGGGTAGCTCACCAGGGGACATATAACAGCATCCTATTGTTCACATTTATTGTTTAGATCGAGTAGAAAATGTTGACATACAGCAGTCAGTATTGTTCCATGTGACTTTTTTTTTTTGTGTGTTTGCTCCAAGAAAAAACAAAATCCAGCAACAGAATTGAACACAGATCTTTAAACTTAAGAAATACCAAAGTTATCCGTGCAATTATCTCTAGTCTTTGGTTGGTCTCCTTGAGTTGTGTGGGAGCACACAGTGAGATCTTGCATCATAATACATATGCAGCAAGTGTCATCTGCAGTTTATACATATAAGTTTAAATTACCATTGCATTAGTATTAAAAAATGCTTTTAATTTGCAAACAATTTTAAAGTGTGTATGCTAAAAACCAGATGGATCATTCTGTAGTCTCAAATTCTTGAATAAGAAATTTTGTGTATGGGAATTTCAATGACTTAGTTTACTTTTGTTTGGGTTTATATACTGAAATTTTAATAAATTATTTAAATAGTACTTTGAATATTCTGCACACCATGAAATCCGACATAACATTCAGAAGGAGCTTTGCCTACATGCTTCCAAGGGACCTGTGCAGCTTAGAGAGTGCAGCTACAGAGGCCAGAAAACCTTCGCTGCTGGAGAGGAGCAGTGGCTGCACCAAAAGGTATGTGCAGTGAACTGGCATTTTTATCAGTGATCTTTTATGTTATTTCATTTTGCATTTTCAATAAAAGCAAAGGTGCCAACAAAACTGAACTCTGAAGCCAAAAAAGGGAAAGTTTAGTTTTGGGAGGAAAATGGAGGTAACTTCAACTTTTCAGTTACCAGATCAAAACTTGATTTCATTAGTAGGAGTGTCACTTAAAAATAGTTGATATCCTTTAGTGTGTGTGTGTCTGGACATCCACATGGAAGCCAATTCAGATGTTTTGTATCTTTTAAAATATTTTTTTATATTTTCTCGACAAAAGAAGTTGGCACTTGCATATTACTTTTATTTAGTTGCTAGCCCCCTCTGCCCCATCTGTATGACCTTTAGCAATCAACATGGGGGAAAAACAGTGGGGAAACATAGAATGTTCATTGTTCACTTTTTTCCCCCCCTCTCTTTTTTCCTCACTTTAGGATCAAACTCTGTACAATGCAGCACTACATATGTGCCTTACAGGAAACGGAGAGCACCCGAGTTTGGTATCCTGTAACCCATCAGACCCCTACCAGAAGTGGATCTTTGGCCAGAACAATTAAGATTTGATATCTGTAGGCCAGAAGCATTTTATTAAAAGAGAAGATCCATTCTGAACTGTGATCATATGCATATACTGTATTTTTAAGTGATACTTCAAATGCAGAATGTTTAAAGTCTCTTTTTCCTCTTAAGGTGGATGTAAATGTGTCATGAGATTCCCTAGGAGTCTGTTATACCAAAGATAATTGAAATCCTGATTATATTTTGTTTACAATATTTCTGTGATAAGACTTTATATATTGACCACTGATTTATGAATCCTGTTAGTCCTCTTTCACCTTGGGGGCCATATGTATGTTGTTTTTTCACATACTGTAAGTACTTCTGAAGAAGATTGATTTTCTCTGTAGAGTTGGGAGAAGTTACTGTCTAATGTGTAAAACCCAATACACTTTATATTTTTATGCTTACTTGGTTGACTTTAATAATTTGTTTTACTCAGTGACACTTTCTCAGTATTTTTTAAGTTCCTTCACTTGAAAAACTATATATTTGACTGTCAGGTAGAAGCCAAATAGGCTACCACAGTGTGCTCAGCTTCTAGCAAGTCAGTTCTTTTGTAGAAGGAATAAGCAATTCTTACTAAAATATGTATTTATGATTATTCTAATGGAAAATCTTATTCTGATACTAATAATTTTGTTTAGCCAAAACTACTTCTAATGATTTTTATATTTTTGTAATAGATTTCTGAGCTGCTTAATGGTTTTTCAGCGTTTTGTTCATTATTGCTTTTAAATTACATGTTACCTACTAAACTCAGTTTTTTCTCCTACCTTTTAGTGATTTTTGCAATGTTTACCTAACAGGTTTCTAATATTATCCATACAGAATTTCTTCTGCAAACACTTACATGTTTGGTTTTTTTCTTCTGTTTCCCCTTTTACAAATGACTGGCCTAAGTTTTATCAGTCCTAGTGAGACCTTGGCCTTCCTAACTATTTTGCTAACTATAGAAAATAATACAGCATTATCAAATATATAAACAATTTTTAAAAATCTTTAAAGTGAAGACAAAAATATTTAGCTCCCTGATTGAATATAAAGCTAAGAATAAATTTGAAGGGGTGAGTATTAAAGGTTGAATGGAACAAAACACACTAATAACAAACGTGTTCTTCTGGTAAACAACTCAAATAATTACAGATAAATGCTAATTTGAGTATAGGGTCTGGTGGGTGCATGGATGAAGATGTGTGGGTTTTTTTACTTCTAATGGAGGGAGGGAGCCTGCTGTGGATAATTTAACGGTATCTACCTAATGAGTTCAGTTTCTGAATAAAAGCAAGAAAAAATCCTTTCAGTAGCTCTAAGTCATCTGAAAGGATAAAAAAAGTGAGTAAGCAAGGACTGGTGATAATTGGTTGGAAGTGTTAATTTATTTTTCTGGCTTGATAATGCCTTTGAGTAGTGTCTTGGCTTTTGGTGATACCTGTGAGAATAGGCTATGAAGTTAAAGCTGTACAACTTAAAGTAACTTGATAAAGTGTGAACAGAAATAGTTGAAAACACTGTACTTGGAAGGGTTATTAATATCACTGTGAAACTGGAAGGTTGTATGGAAGAGCATTGCCTGTGTCCTCTGATAAATGTTTTAATTTGGTAATGGAATACAAAGGATTATTACTTTTGCAGATCAGACCAATATTGAAAGAGCAACAAATGCTCTTGACAAACTGGAGGAGTTGAGAAAAAATAGACTTCAGGTCAATGAGAAAATTGTTGAACAATAGGAACAGAGGATGGGAGATTACAGAGAGAGAAGCTGCGCTGTTTGGAATCCCAGGTATGAAAGGGAAACATGGTGTTCAAGGAGTATGTTCTAAAAGACAAGGTATTTAGCTCAGTGGTTTAAAACAACTTGTTCTTTTACTTCTTAGTTCATGTTATGCAAAAAATGCATTTATTATTTTTGGTGTCACTAAATGGTAATGTTTTCATGCAAACTGTATTCTTACAAACTTGTCAGACTGAAATATGCATATGTTAAACATTATATATCTACTCATTACCAGTTGTTTCTTTGTGGATTTGAGGGATTTTTTGTTTGTTGTTGTTTGTTTGTTTTGCAGAGGTATTGTTCCAAACCAGGCTATAATTTGAATTGTAAGGAAACAAGTGTTCTGTTGCACTCGGAATGATGAATCTCTTTGTGAGCAATGCTAGAGAACTTTAATTCGTAGGTTTTTTTTCTAACTGGTAGTCTAAGACCATATCATGGCAGATACAGTAATGGACATAGTTGTCACTCTTGTTTTCTGCAAGAACTAAGTATAGCAGTTCACCTAGGTGTTATATTTTGTCTTTACCTCTAGGTGTAGAAGGGGAAAATTAATTCTGTGATTTAAAAATTGTCTGTTAAGATTTTCCTTTAATTTTCTGAGATGTCTTTTCTGGCCTAACATAGGTCAATAGGGCAAAATTAATGTTATTCTCTAATTAAAAAAACAAAATGTTTACTATCTGTTCTTTACACTATGAGTGACAGTTTGTATTTTTGCATACTTAGTACAGCAGCAGTTTAGTCTTACTTGGACTTCATACTACCTGCCAGAAAAGAGGTAAGATCTGTGAACAGAGGAGATCTTTAAATGACTTTTTTAAAATTAACTTCTGTGTCTACACTGAGTATTGCAATTCCAAATATTCACACACATGTATATATGTGTGTGTATACGTAGACATCAGATAATACTAGATGAGCAATAGGAGATCTGTAAATATGACTGGAGATTTAAAAAGTTGGGTTCTGGTTGTTTTATTGTAATTTAATGAAAAAGCAGCAGCATCTGCTGGATGTTGTTAATGTTCTCCTGCAAGTGGCATGCTGAAAATCTCTTTGTTGCAGGGAGGCTCTTTTTTGTTTTCCCCTCCACTTTTTTGGTCATTTAAAGCACTTTCAGGAATGGTATTATGCTCTTCTCTGCCCCCATGAAGGAAAAAATATACTCTTATACATATAGCATGTAAAAATTCATATATCAATCAGACAGCTGTATGAAATCTTGAAGGTTCCTACATCAGCAGGCACCAGTGCTAACCTGCATCAACCTGCATCTCACCTGCTCTCTCATGCATCCAGGGCCGTGATCACAAGTGCTGAAGAAGGCTTTATTGCAGGCAGGGACAGCTCAGCCCTGTTCCAGCGGGACACACGGGTCCTAAACATTTTGGGACTTCGGGGCCTGTGGCTCTGGGGAGCTCCTGCTTGTGAACAAGAGGTCCCCACTGTGGTTGGCTGTGGCTCTGCCTGGTTACACCACCGTTCTCTGCAGTGGGAATTCGCCACACCTGAGGATTTTATCAGCCTTGGGACCGACTCCTGGTTCTCTCTAGGATGAGTATAGACTAACGTGAGTACTACTAATGGATAACTTAGAAGTGAACCTTAGTGTTAAGTTGTCTTAATTCTGAATTGGCATCCTGGGACCTTGAACTAGAACACCAGTGTTGAAAGTTGTTCTACACTTTTTTTTTTCAGTATGGCTTAGCAAGCCCTGGACCAGACCTGTTCACCATAGTTCGTGGCAATCCCAAGCACAGTGTGATAGCAGATGTTAACCTGTTTCATTCTGCTTAACACCTAACAAGCTAAAAACAAATGATATCTTAAATCCTGTGAGAACTTTTTTATAACTTAGAGAACCACATCTGATCTTTATAATTTTTTTTTTAAAATTCAAATAATTTAGCTATATGTAATTTATCATTAAAGCACACTTAGGGACAACTTTTATCAATGCACAGCTCAATTTAGTAAGTATCATAATGAAAATATGACAGACCTGTGATGGTTAATTATTTTCTTAATGAACCAATGTGGATTGGCAGTTTTCAAAATAAGCAGTTGTCCTGAAATGTAGCAGTATGCTTTATATGTCATTGAAATGACTTGCTGTATAACATTACTGCAAACTATCCACCAGAGAGAGCTGTTGCAAAATTTTATTCCAACAGCTCTTGAAAACAATTGCTTCATTACCTCATAATAAAAATTATTAAATTCACTGTGATAGGCACAGGTGACTCAGGTACTTTATTACACTGGCCAGAGAAAAGTGTAGGCAGTAGTATCGTGAAAAGGCAAATGGATATACCTAACAAGGCATTTCTGTTTATCTCTTCATTTTAATTGGCATAAAAATACTTTAAAACACACAAAAAGAAAGCAACCCTCCACACAAACTGTTTATGCTGTCAGACTACAAGAAATGGGAGAAATGCCTCCAATATCAGTGTCTTGGAGGCTCTGTAGGTCTTGAAGAGGAGGTGCAGGACTAATTCTGGGTCTCTCGTGACTGCGCAGCAGAAAGAAGACACACAGTGCACTGGCAGCCATGATGTAACGTAGAAACCTGGTTTACTTCATTGCAAACAAATGGACAATATATATTGTACAATATATAATAAAAATACAGCTGACACAAGTGCCACTAATTAACAAAAAAACTAATGTTAAGACTTAAAAATGCTCATTTTTGTAATATATACACTGCAGTAATAAGCCACAATAAATACATCAAATTCCATATCATTCATAATAAATACTGAAAATATAAATACAGAAGAATACAGTTAATTTGAATAAATTATTACAACGTAAGGTCTAGGTTAAGTTCTGTTGAATATTATTGTAGCTTATATTACCCTTTGGCATCTTTGATGTTACAACTTGTTTAAAAAAAGGAAATTAAGGAAATGTGTAGTTCATGAAGCTTAAAATTATTTCCATGTACAGATTTTAAGATGAACTTTCTTTCCTTTGCTTCTTCAGTTTAAAAGCAGCAGTCCAATTAAATATCTTGCTTTACTCTTGAGAACTCCATTATTTTAGTATGCAAGATAATCTGTAACGGAAAATGTTAAGTACTTAACATAATTATTTTTCTCAGAAATTAGTATGTTAGAAATAATGTACAAATTGTAAACAAATGGCTACAATTACACCACAATTTTACTAGTCCTGTTGGAATAGATTACCTGTCTGAAAGACCATCAGCTTAAGTGCTCTTGAATCTATGCCGTGGTGTATTATTTACCACTTGCCAACAAAAATTTCAAAAGCAATTTTATATTCTTATGGGGAAATATATATATATATATATACACACACACACAGAAATGAACCTCCTGAAAGACAGGGTTGGACTAGACAGTGTAAATGTTACATAGTCTGTATTTGTTAAAACAATGAAAATACTTTAAACATATAAAAAGTAGTAAGTGTTGCCTTTTTTTTTTTTTACAAAATATCTATTAGCTGTAGATGGAAAGAAATCAAAATAAGCAATTAGCCATGTTTTATGTTAACACGTATTAACCAGTATATTTGTATTAATAATTTTATTTGTAAAAGGTTATTACACCAGAATACAATTTAACTTAAAAGATCAACTGTACTAAGACAATATTACAGGCTGAGGCTCTTAGGAATGGATTTGTAATCTACAGATTTTGACTATTTTTGCACTGTTAAATGTCTAGCATTAATTTTACATCAAACACTTTTTGAACGTTTCACAAACTACACTTCAGATGAGTTTCCATAGAAGTGCCTACAGTCAGTCAATCAAAAGAAGGGCCCAGTTGTTAAGCACGGTTTACATGGGCATTGGAAAACTGAAGCGTTATTTGTGTGCAATGGTTTGAAAGAAACCAGCATGTTTGCTTCGGGTTTTGTTTTAAGAGAACCAGCTGCCAGTGCACATATTGATCCTTACAAGAAGCTCTGTATCTGAGACTCACAAAGGGGTCTTCAGTGATCCCCCAGTACCCCAGCAAGGTTAACCTTCATCCACAATCTTAGCCAAAATTTTGTTCTTACGAAGATATTTTAAAAGTTTAGGATGGAGAAACCTAAAATAATTACCTGCCATTGAAAAATCCCAAACTAAAATACTACTTTGTCTTGCTTTTAGTGTCTCTTTGTTATCTGAGAAATTGGTTATATGAGAAATATGTGTTTGGGAGAGGAGTTAACTAAAATGATCCTGAACATGACTTTGTAATTGCCACAGGCAAAGAAAGGACATGGTAGCAATGCTTCCAGGGTGTTGCTTTGCTTTGTAGTTTTTACCCCATGCATTTGGATAAGTCTTTTATTTAATGGCCACTTGTATACAACTGGTCTGGAAAAATGGCATTTCCTGTTTGTACTGACTTTATGTTTGGTTTTAAAGCATATTAAATAATAGAATCAATATTATGACCTAACGTGGGCAAGCCTGTAGTGAACATTCGTACAATTTTCCATCCTTGTTCTGCAGAGATCTTAATTTCTCTTTTTTCTTCCTTTAAAGTATGTAATGTTTTGTCCTTTAGAAGAAAAACAGTTACTGTCAATCTGCCTCTTGCCTTCATTTCCTTTTCCTCTAAACAGTCTTTTCTATGCTCAAGTGTTTAAAGACAAAAGATTAACTTGATCTTTGTGTTAGAACAATCATTTGCATTTGTATTTTCCTCCATTTTTCCCGTCTGTCATGAAAAGATGATCTTGTCTTCATGCTTTGTTGGAAAAGTGAACAGTTAGAGAAGAATGTACATAAGCAGCAAACTTTGCCATTTTCTTCTGACTTGGTTCTGGTGGACTTTCATTTATGAGACAGAAGTGTCACAACTAAGATCCAAATTAAGATAATTGAGTAAATAAAACACAAAGTTTGTCCTTTGACTTTTTTGTTTCTGTCCCATCCCCAGCCTTGGATGAAGGACTATCATCCTCTCCCTTGAGAAGCTGCAGTACAAAGCACCATGAACAACGTTCTCTAGGCAGTGGGACCTCCTCAGTTGTGGGTGACCACATGATAATAGAACAGCCCACTTAAAGATCATCTTCAAGGCCCCTGCCCTGCGCAGAGGTGCCAACCCCCTGGATCCACTGGTTCAAAGCCCCATCTAACCTGGCTTTTCAACATCCACTTCACAGCACAGAAGACAGGAAAGTTGTCCTTGTGCTCACTGCAGTGAAAAGTCTTGCTGGACAACAGACCTCCCGAACACCAACAGGAAGGAAGGAAGGCAGGCATTAAAAAAGAAAATACTAAGGCTGCAGAACTTGTTTCATGAATTGGATGTTCCATATAAAACAACTCTTGATATCAGGCATTGGGGCAGCAGAAAAGTCCTCAAGGCTGTTATAACCCTCCTCCTTAAGTGGAAACAATACTCTGGCACATTTAGTGGCAACAACATTAAAAGCTGCCATGGATTTAGGAGGGGGAAGAGACAGTGAAACGAAGAATTTGTGAAGAACTCAAGCACATGTTCACTCACACATCTTTAAAACTAAATTGCATTTGTTCATCACAATGTTCGTGCTTTGGATTTCACACTTCTTGGAGAAAGCGGACAATTAATAATTTGTATGTGGACAATGATTACAGAGAATAGCAAAATTAAGAATATTAAAAAACCCTGGAAACACTGAAAAGGCAAATGCTGAGATTTCTCATGCCAAGAAACACGTAACTCTGTTGTGAAAATAACAGCTTTCTACCATTTTAAAAAAATAGTAATCAGATTTAATATTTTAGAAATAAATTCTATAGAATATATTCTCTGAGTTAATTCTAGTTTTTCAAAGTATTTTACACCAAATGTTCTGCAACCATAATAAAGATGATGATAGAATTACTCTTCAGGCTCAGCAGGAAAGCTTAACACCCCTGACTGCTTAAGGATTTTTCCATGTCATCCTCTTCTGTTCCTGACTGTTTCAGGAAATAAAACAACTGGCACAATGAACATGAGTTTATGCAACTCATGAGCTCTAATAGTGGAGATCCTGATTAGCAAATGCCTTTTAAAGGATATCATGGGTCTCTCTTGCTTTATCTTTGAGTAAGGGCAGCTGCTTTGCTACAGGAGTAGCCTTGTCAAGGTGTTCCAACAGAGAATTCAGCCAGCAAAAGACAACATGCAGGGGAGTAAGACTGCCTGCTGTGCCAAGAATGGTGTTGCAGGCAAACTACAATCTTGCTGCTCAAATGTTAAGCACTCAACAGGTAAATGTTGTATATGCAACACAGCTTTTATTCTAATTTTTCACTGTGAAATGTACTGTTAAACTTCTGCTCATTAATCCATCCAAATAAAGGAGAGCTTGCTTTTTAGTTATGTTTCACATTAGTGAAAAATTCCTCTTCACTTCTGAGCTGGACTGGGCTTCATTTGGAAAGTGGCGTAGTCTGCAGCACAAACATTTAGTTATGATGCTAAAAAAAAAGAGGACGAAAGTGGTATTTTGCCTGTTTTGTAGAATTACATTTTATCACAGTGTCTCCCAGTACAGTACAAAGCAGAGCACAGCAAATGCAAGTGACACAACAGGACAAGGCAAAGCCACCAGAACCCAGGTCTCCTCTCTCTGAGCCCAGTACTCTCTATCTAGTATATCACATTTCTATCTGAGTAAGGAACACCTGAAATATTAAAAAAACATATATTCTGTTTTGCATACAAATATATGTATACAATCTTTAACAAACTAGCTGTGTTTGTGAAGATATTCCCTGTGAGGCAGAGAAAGCAACATAATCAGTTTGTTTGCAGATTTGCCGACACAAAACACCCAGGTAAGGTTAGAAAGGTTAGTCAGCAATCCGTGAGTAACAGCACCACCAACACCACATGGCATTTCTGCAGCACTTCCACAAACTGCAGGATCCTCTGCCACCAGAGCACTGATCAGGCTGAACTGTATCTGTGGCTGTGTACAATGACCTTAAAATAAATAAATGCCAGCTCCAACTATGATTCGCTACGAGGAACTTATGTAAATAAAAAATAGTAAAACCACAAATCTAGAACTTGCTGATCTAAATGGCAGACAGCTCAACAAAGAACAGCAGAAAGTTTTACTGACCAGCTTTTACATTTTTAAGGATGTTCCAGTGGGCATGAGTTACAGATCTTAAAAACCAATTGCTGTAATTAAGCCAGAAAGATGTAATTTCATGTCTAACATCAGTTAAAGCCTCATATATATGTATATATATTTAACAATGCATTTTTTTCCGAGAGGAAAAGTTCACTGTATAGGCAAAAAGGCATCTGGTTTTAGCTGCTGTTCCAGTGATCTTCTGTGTGAAAATTCTGTTTTGTTTTAACAGAGGGAAATGCTTTGGTTATGACTAATTTTTCTGAACTAAGTAATATAATTCATTATGTGGCATCTTAGTGTTTATCACCAGTCAGATATCTTGGGAAATAAATCTGATACAACTATCAATAAACTAAATATTTCCACAAATGATACACTGTGGTGATACAGAAGCAAATACTCCTGGTTATCATTTAGTAATGCAGTACTTCTATCACACAGAAGCAGCCTACCCAAAGTTACAGGACTGGTTAGCAAAACGAACATTAACCAGCTGAGAAATGAGACGCAGCATGCATTATTGTATTATATACTAGCCCAGAAAATAACATTAAAATATTTTCCATCCTATGATTTAAGCTTTTTTTCCTTAAATGAAGAGTATGTTTTTTATTCTGAACAAAACATCAAAATCTAATCAAATGGTGGAAAACCTGACTCTCACCTGATTCCTACATCCTGCTCTGGATTTAAGGTAAATAAGCCAACCGCTCAGTTAAATTAACCTTTCTATTCTGGTTAGGGCTGCAACTGTCACTCTTTTTTTTTTTTTTCCCACTCTAGTGAACTTATATATACTAGAAAAGGCCTTAGCTTTGTTATTTTCTGGCATGGAATTGGCTGGGCAACAGGTTTAGCCGATAGTGTAAAAAAAAAAGGAGGTTTCTGGGCTTTTTTCCTTAGTATGAGTTTATCTCTGTTAGAAGGCTTGTTGATACTATAACTACCAGGAACTCTCCATGAATTATAAACAAACTTAGCTTTGTAATTTGTTGCAGGAACTAAACAATATTTGTTCACTTTGTATCCTGAGATCAAATCTTCATCAGAAAACCTCAGATTGGATCAAAAGAACAGTATTACAATCTACATTATCACCAGCTGGTTAATTAGGAATTTTTTTAAACTTAAATCTTTATTCTGCACATTTTACTCCCTCCCAGTAATTAGCTACTTTAAATATGGGAGAACTGTATAAGAAGTGCTTGCTATAGTCACTGCGCTCCCTATCTCTGCCAAGGTACTCCTGTGCTGCAGGCTGGAGAGAATTTGGCTGTATTCACCCCTGATGCCCCAGTGGCATGGAACGTACACATCTAAGTATTCAGAAGTTTATACAGCTGTTAAGGAAGACTGGGGTCCGAATCCTGTGGGAATGGGAAACAGTAAATAACCATCACCTCAGTATTTTAAAGCTGGCTGAGATGTATTCTATGAAGTTAATCACTTACTGTGCTTGCTGATACAGTTAAAGATATTTTTCAGATCAAAGCATAAGGGCAAAGAAAATAATTTCTTATTGCTCAGTAAAAGGGTGAATAACAAAAGATTCTGTTTAACTTTCCCCTGAGATAAATACCCTGGTAAAGGGTGTGTGGTTGTCCAACACACTCTGAGGTTAAAGAGCTGCTCCTGATCCTCATCCTATCCCAGCTCAAGCAGAAAAAATTTGTGCTTTTGGTGCTGGTGTTGAGTGGGAGTGCCAGATTTAACTCTCTGTTGATTCAAGATGCCTATACACAGAGACTTTTAACATCTGCCCTTAGAACACCTTGAACACAGTACTGTTCTCAGGTGCAGAACTTTAAGAACCAGCACGTTTCTCTTTAAAAATCCAGGGTATTTGCTGTATGGCATTGGAGAGTACAGGTGCTTACCTGGCTACTCGGCCTCAGAGAAAGAGGGTTCTGTGAGTACAGGAGGAACAGAGGCTGCGGAACTGCAGAGCCAGATAACCAACATGAACGTGCTTCCCAGGACGTGAATACGTTGCAAGTTTGGAATCCAGTCCCTAGAGAACTAGACTTTTCAATGCAGTTCATATAAAACATGTAGGATTTCTTGTGGAAACAAGTAAATAAAAAACCTTTCCAGCTATTACATGGAGTAAAAATATTTTGCTAATTTAGCATAAATATGAGAAATCACTGCCCAGATTTTATATAAAAACAACTCAGTTAAGTTTGGGCCTTTTTTTGAAAAGTGTATTTTACATCTGGCAGTTTTTCTACTTGAGTACAGTACACAATGTTTTCAAGAGCTTCTGGCCAGAAGAGTCATTGTTACAAAGCTAAAATTCACAGTTTACATGCACACTGTTAACCATCTAGATTTGACACAGATAAATCTAAGACGCTGATCCTTATTTTGACAAACAAGACAGGTCTACATTTCAACTCAATGTGGAATAATAAAATTTCAGTATTAAAAGAACAAAAATGCTAAAATAGATTTTGAAATCAAAATAAGGCAGTGCAGAATTACCAGTGCAGCGAAAAGCTGGTTCCTAGGCCTCCTTTTCTAGATGAAAGCAAGGCTGGTTAATAAATTAGAGGTTGACATACAGCAGGTATTTTAATACCCATTTCATTTAAAAACAAATGGATAACAAGGTAATGGATATCCATATGAAGCACATGCTATTTTCCTTGCAGACTTTTGCAGATACAAATTTTCTGAAGCTATTTTTCCTCACTGAATCTGCTGTTTCCTAATTAAACCAAATGACACTAAATTTGAGATACGATCAGAAGTCCACACAAGCCAGTCTCATATTTCATAAAAACTGTTAAATATTTAGGCAATCTAGGGAGTTCCACAGTTTTTCCCATCCTGTATTTAAGCTTGGATCAGTAAGGTTCTGCTTTTATAAACTGCATACTGACATATTTATAAACTGGCTTGGGAAAGGTACAGGTGTTATTACAGTGAATTTTACGATCTTCCATACACCTCAGAGTGTGGAGCTATGGCATTTCTCCAGAGCAGTTCACAGTTCCCACAACTGGTACAGTACTGCAAACAGCACTAAAGTGCAGAGTATCTGAATGGTTGTTGGGCTAAAAGGTGCTGTGCAAGCTTAAGCTACTGCTTTGCCATTATATACAAAGATCATTTTTCTTTGGGGAGAGGGTACTAGTTCTGGAATGCCACTGGTTTCAGTTTTAATGGAGGATTGTCTACCTTTCTAGAAGATGTAAATGCCCCCTTTCTGACTCTTCTGTTTGTCAAGAACAGAACAAGAGAAAATAGTACACTCTAAAAATGCATTTCAAGACAATTTACCAGAAATGGTATTAAAAAAAATGGAAGGAAGAATACAAGGTACTCCAGATGAAGAGTGGACATGCTCTTTGTAACTAGCTATGGATCTTCTCCTCAAATGAACATGCTGTTCATTTTAATCAAAACATGAATCTTAAACTACCATAAATAAAATACATACAGTACAGAACAATTAAAATTTTTTTTGTACAGTAGTTACTTTTACATTAAACTTACCATCTTTTCAGATATGTTGAAAATTAGGACTCTAAACATGATTATTTCAAAGTCTCCTTTTTAACATTTTTGCACAGGCCCGACAGTCAAAAACACAAAGCTTTGATTCAGATAGCTTGGCAGGTTTCACACATGTCGTAGGTAGGCTACTTTGAAATCAGTTTGGTGTAGTTTTTTACTTATGTGTTTTATTTTTATCCAAAAAAGGTTTGATTATTTAAATCTTTACATGAACTGTTTTTGTGCAATACCACTGCCAGTGTAGCTTGAGAAAACACAATGTGTCTGGAACACTGATTACAGTCCAAGTGTTGTCTACCTCTTAAAAAATTAGATTCTAGGAAAGTCCAATGGGAGTGAATTTTAATACAGGAAGTCAGTCCTAGAATAATTTTAATATTAAACAGGTACCGTTTCTACCACTGATGATTTGATGCACTCTTCGTGCAGTCTGCTCTTTTCTGGGAGGTTTAGTGAATTCTCAGCAGGGTGCTCTTGTACACGACTGTCGCCATTCAAAGCTGACACAAAGCCATCTGGAGAAGGACCTTTCAAGTAGGAGTGAAATTCCACTTGCGGGTGACTCGGCCTGTGCTCAGTGTATAAACTGTTACATGGAGCACTGCCATCCCCGTCAGAAGATGAGCAGCAAACAATCACTGAGGGGTTTGCAGAAGGGTAATGAGAGCTGCTAAAAGTTTCCTCTGATTGCCGTGTGTAGTCAACAAACTGTTCTGAAGTCATGTTGTAAGGCACCAGAGAAAGACTACCGTTCTTGACAGCATCCCTTTCTGAGTAAGTCTCACCCATCTGGTTAGCAGTGCCAGCAACGTGGTTCTCTATTTGGTAATACAGAGCTGAAGAGTTAGTATAGTATGAGGCATTTTTAGAGTGGTTTTCATGCACAGCAGTTCCATCAGAGTAGCAAAGGACAGAAGGAAGAGGCACCATATCAGCATGGGAGCCCATGCTTTCTACAAAATCATCTGCTTTTTCTTCCTCCTCGTCTTCCTCCTCATCTTCCTCTTCCTCTTCATCATCATCTGATTCACTAGGGGCTAAACTCTGTGTGCTAGAATCTGTAACTCCACTACAAAAGCTACTCCCATCTTCCTCTTCCTCCTCTTCCCCTTGGCAGTCCAAGTCCTCGGCTGACTGGGAATGCATAACTGCAGCCGGAGGTTCGGTTTCAATCTCAAAATTCTCCGCAATTGAATATTCAACCGCGTGGGGTCCTGGACTCATAGAACTAGTGTGTGCACTTATCTCAGTGTGGCAGCCATTAAGTGCTGGAACTTGCTGCTCTCTATTTTTCTCCAATTCAAGTTTCATTATTGTGTGCAAAAAGTGAGTCCGTACACGGATAGGGTTAAATTCGATTCTACCTGCTGTATTGCTACACCCTTCTTTAGTGCAACCGCATGGAAAAGACATACGATCCACCTTTTAAAGAAAAGAATACAGGTTAACAACACGTACCATAAGCCTGGTGACATGACAGAACCTAGACAGCCTAGAGAAACACAATGGTGAATTGGGATTCACCTTGAGAAATACTTGTCTATTTCTGAAGACTGAAGAAATACTGAAGACTAGTCCAGGCTAACAATAATTCAGGGAGTCAGCCCTGGAACTGAGCAGTATGAGAGGAACAGTGAGGGACCTCTTTGTGCATCAACGATGCAGAGTAGCAAAAAAGCATTTCTGTTCCACAGGAGGAAGTATTACACAGTGGAACAAAAAATAGGTAGCTTTTGTATTTATGGATCTGCTGCAGCTTTACTTCATTATGTGCTCAAATCCAGGCAAAAGCATTACCAGAAAACATGGTAAAATTTGGTAAAAGTCATGGAACCTGGACACCCATTGAAAAGGAGTTATAAATAGAAACCTTTATAAAGCTGCCAATGGGGACACCTGACCACGGAAAGTAGGAATAAAAACTCAAGTACATTTTTAAAGGTATTCCAACCCACTGTAGATGCAAAATTGTAAGCTCAATAGACCGTGCTCAGAAGTCTGCATCTAAAAATACTCAAGTTTTTAAAAATGTAGTTGAATCCACGTCAGCCAGTTCCATCAGACAGCTTAATATCTATGACTTTCACCTACACTGTAATACCTAAACATCAACTATGATGCAGAGAAGAACCATAAAGCACAATCTAGTACATCTTCCCCATGTGTGGAGATGAAAACAGAAACAGTAAGGAGAATATACTATTTAAAACAGTAGAGAAACTTTAGCTTGAATTTGCAAGATGATGAAAAATGCATTCAGGGAGAAAACAGCTGCAAAACAACAACTCAGCAGAACTAGCAGCAACCTCTTTTAGGGAATATTTTGGGACATGAATAGCTGACACTTAGTAAATGTACAATATGAAATACCTCTTCAGTCTGCAGAGGAAAACCTTACCTGCTATATTAGCAGATACATTTTTTTATTGCCTACATGCAAACTTGTCATGCATATCTTTTAAGTATCATGCATGTTATATAACAGACAGAACCACAGAGTGCCATTTATTATTTCTCACTGAGTTTGGACTATCATTCACATTGGGGATGTACATTAATTGTCTAAAATAAAAGGTAGCATCCCTTCTGAAATCTGCAGGCTACTGATTCTTCTGTTGTCTGCATCTCCCTACTTAAATAAAGGCCAAAGAAGAGTATGAGGAGCAGAATACTTGTATTAGAAGAAAAAAACACCCTAGACCACATATGTGCCTAAAGCAATCATGAAATAAATATTTTAGGAGATTGTTTGCATTGACTGCCCACTATATACTCTTAAACCAGGTTAAGAAACTGGTTTGAGATCCACAAGTGTTACTGTCTAATTCTTGACTGGCAATGGTTGTAACTTCAACAACAAAAAGTACACACATGTGGACAGCCACCTCCCCCTCTCCCAGATCACTAAATACTGGCAATAATGTGGACACTTACCTGACATTTTATGCCTGCAAGACTGCAGGTGCAGGTTTCTGGATCACAGAAGACACGGCAGTCACAGCCACAGTCCTCTCTGGACAGGCGGATGGCTCGCAGTTCGTGCTTCTCCTCCACGTCGATCTTCTTCACTCCGGACGCGCGCAGCAACGCCCGGCGCTTCTTCGTCGGCAGGGGTTGCAGGAAGAAGTACTCATCTACCTCAGTGTTGTCCAGATCAATGTCATCATCAGAAATGTCATCCAGGGTCAGCGTATTGGCTTCTTCTGACTCCACTGTCCCATTCTTTGTCATCTGTTGCACACAACAATTAACAAAGTCCTTAAACTATATTCACACGTATGTATGGCACAGATGTTAATATGTGTAATGCCCTATGAAAGCTGTATGTAAAATGCAGCATGACTGCCAGTAAGTTCCAGAATATGATCACAGACAGGGTGATCATTTCTTTCACATTTAGCATATGAATTAAATATACAGTTTTAGTACCATGTTTGTAGTGAATGTATTTTTTCCCTAAGTTTCTAGTTTCTCATCTGTTCTTTATTTGCCTACATTGCACCATTTGGCTGCCAGTTCTCGTGCTTTTCTGAAATTCTAGTCCTTTCTGTATTGTTTCACAAGACAGTTTTTGAGACCTTGATTCCCATCTCTGAGTTCCTTTAATTCTTAAATATCCCTTTTGAGATAGTAATTGTGCTACTGACCCAGGTTCAGCTGACAAAGCATCACAGTTTGTAAAATGGTGTATTCTATGTACTATTCACTATCCTGTTCTTCTTTAACCTGACAAGTTGTTTGACATTTGTAGAGAAGAGGACACAAAGGAGTATTTCCACTTAATCAGCCAGGTAGACGCCTATGCATGCTTCTTGTTTTGACAATTTTAAGCTTGGAAGTTGCTTAACTTTGTCTCTTTCTATCTAAATTGCTTCATTCCAACCCATATAATTCTGTGATTCCTGGTTTATTTGCGCTGTGTTTCACAGTGTGGAGGCATATAGCTCTTCTGATGTTCTTTCTAGTTCTATCTGGTCCTGAAAAGAACTCATTTAGCTTTGTGTCACAGGTTTTAGTGCTTCACTAATGAGTCCAGATTATTCTTAGGCAGCTAACGAATGAAGACATTCAGAAAAAAAGGAAGTAAGTTGTTAACCTCTTGCGGAGGATCTGGAGAAAAGTTTTAAGATGATTTGTGCTTTTTTCCTAGGAATATGAATTTTTGAGCCTCAATAGAAACAAGTGTCCTGGCACTGTATTATTACCTATGCACAGTCTAGCTCTCAAACCCTTCAAAAGTTGTTTTACTAGAAAAGCACGTGGTCTTATACTTTTGAGAAAACACAGTGCAATCATGTGATATTTATATACTGGTAAAGTCTCAAGTCCCGTTTGCATTAACAGGTTCATCGTGGGCATCACCATGATCTCAGAAAAATGGCCCTCAGTGAATATCATTTGAATGTTTCTTACCCATAGAAAAACCGCCATTGAAATGCTTTCTTGGTTTTGCCTTATTTACTTGTAGAAAATTTGACTTTGGCCTGCTATCCCAAATAAATTTTTAGGCACTGGTTTTAAATACAGATTAAAAAAATAGTGAAGTCGTAAGTACTGTAACCTGTTTCTTGTGCATTTCAGTGTTTAGACATTTAGCAATTATCACTGTAAAAGTAACTCCCTGTTTTTCTGCTGCTCATTTGTGTCCTCACCATCTAGCTGTGTTTCTGATGTGTACAAAAGCAGTCCTGAATTTTACCCATTCCACTATTTCTGCTTTTCTTGTACTGCAAATCGCTTCATTTCCTCATTTATGTTAATGCTTCATCCTTTCCACAGTCTTTTGGACTATAACTGCCATTTATGGCATTACTACATTACTTGACAGTGACCTCCTACTGACTGCTTGCTCTTTTTGGCAATTGCAGTTTTGTGCAAGACAATGACAGGAAGAAAACCCCTAGCACCTATTTATTCTTGACTTGTAAAGTCAGGTTAAAAGCAACACTCTTCCCTTTTAACGGGGGGGGGGGGGGTCTCAGGGCCACGACTGGCAGTCCTTACGTACGGTTTATGTGTACATATTACACTGCACAAAGAAAACTCCTCTTGAGATCAGCAATAATCGCTTCTTAGCAATTCAGCACTGTAAATTATTTAGTTCACAGAGACGTGTTCTGCCACTTCCACAACCCCATTTTATATGCGTTATTGTTTCTTTCTCTTTTCAATGTATTCTCAAACCTCCCTAACTGCAGCCTTCGGAGTACAGTGCCTTCATTTTATGTAATGTTTCAGTTTACCATCTTTGTTATCCCTATAACATTCAAATCCTTTTATGTGCATATACTTCTAGCTCTTTCTTCATTTTAAATAGAGGAATTTTCAAAATGTCCTCTCAAACTTCTTTCAGATCATTTTCTTACTCCATTTTCTCTTACTCATTTCATGTTACAGGAGTCACGAAAAGAGGAGGCAGTAACCTCCTAATCAGTTCTGCCTGGCCCTGGGACAATGGAGAGATTCTTTACTGCAGGTATTTCAACACATTCGTTCAGTAAAGCAGGAAGGGCAATCCTAGAAGTCATCCCTTTGTATGTTCTGCAGTGAGAGACAGGTAAATCCACACAGTGATTAAACACATCCTGAATTAGCTGCCTGAAGCTCAGGGGAGGGAACACTTCACTGTACAGCCAACTCAGTCTGAATATTCCGATCCAGAATGGCACCCTTTGCGGTTTTTTTGTGTGTTTTTCATTTTATGTTACCAAGGTAGAACTAAGAATAGTCACATTTCATTGATTGCCTTTTTTGTCTAATGCATAATAGAGGAATGACCTACCTAAGAAATCTGATTTCTCTAGTTTTATATACGCAAGGCTCAAACCACTCCTTAAGATCAGTTATTTAAGTTTGAAACTGGTGAAGGGGAAGAATTCCAGTCCCTGCTTCTGTAATTATTTTAGTATTTTATTCAATTGCTGTTTAATAAAAATTAACTTTTAAGGCTCTTGCCCATGAGGGGAATGCTGTAACTGTTCAGCTCACAAAGGCACCTATAGAACCACAGCAAACCTGTCATGTGTTTCTTCTCCTCCTGCAAATCTTAACTACTTTGCTGCACAGCAGGAGAGCATTAAGGAATGGACTCCAGTCACATGCTGCACATTACATGCATCCAGCAGACTGCAACGTCAAACGCCTGGGCATCAAGTGGGATCAGACAGCAGTTTGCCACTTCAAGGCACCTTAGCTCCTCACTTCTTTGCTGGATGACTTCCTTGTTGTCTCCTCTGATTTTTTTTCCCCTCAATTTTGCCACACAAACTACAAATGAGTTAATGAAATGAAAGACTCCAACATTTCTCAAACAAGTAACGGGGTAACTACAGAGAGAGGAAGATTATCAGGAACCATCAAATACATTTTCCAATACAAAACTTCAGGGGAACATTAAGTTCTTGACTGTCATTAATATTACTCATCTGAATTAAACTTGATATGCAGATGGATAAATTTCTCTCATAAAGCTAAAGGTTAATGTCATAACCACAGAAGAAGGCAAGGGCTAACGAATATGTGAAGCCTTTGGGTCAAATTCACTCTAACTCAGCAAAACATGAAAAATTTAGGATGAACACCTTTGCCTGCCCTGGCTGGAATTTATTCCCACAAAGGAAACCAACTGTGTACACTGACCTGTGAGCCTTAACTTCACTAGTCTCATGCTAATCATTGTAATAAATTTTAATTTGAGAAGACATTATCAGTGAGCAATAAGGACTATTCTAACTAATTTATTGTGCTTACTCATGTTTTCTCAAATGACTACCTTGTACCTTTCATTTGACAAGATGGCTTTTATGTCCAGATTGCCATTAGAATTTTCACACTCTGCTGCTAACAAGTGTTTATGCCACTGTCAACAGTGTTTGCTTACACCAACTGCTGGTGCTAAATGGCTAAAATGACTTGAAGATGATTTCAGAGTCTTTATCTGCTTTTAACTGGAGATGTTTCTTATTTGGCCCTTCGCTTTCGGCAAGTAAAATAAAAACCGACAACAATTAAAACAATAACCAACCCCACACCCCCCAAAAAACCACAACAGAACACCACAGTACCTAATATTATAGAAACTCAATTTCAATACGTTTCTGTATCTACCCACTAACTTGTATATTTTAATGCAATGCAAAAAATAAAAAGATCACAGGAAAACTGAAATTAAAAACCACACTGAGAATGTTATTTTCTGTTTGCATAATGGTTTTCAAATAGAAGCACCTCTGAGCAAACTTTGCTCTAGTTCATTATCTCATTTTCTTCATTTTTCTGCGATGTGCAGTAATTTCGGTGCAAATCCTGATTAGCACATTTTCATTACAGATGATAATTGCTGACATTGCCACCTTGGAATGCCACAGAAATTCCTTTTGTGTTAATTTAGAAACTGTGTGAATGACCAAGCAGCTCTTTTATCTCAAGAACAGAAAATCAGCCAGGCCCTGCTGTCTTAAGCAAATAAAATACCCTCAGTACTTTACAGTGACTCTTCATGAATTTAGCAAGTCGTGGATTGACTTCTTATATTTGAATTTTTTTTTATCCCAGATGCATAATCAGGGATGCAACTAAACTGAGATTCATGGACTAATTCAAAAAGGAAGTTTTCTGTTGCCTACGCTTTTATACATACTCCAGGGTGAAGAGAAATATTTCACTCTAGTAAAAGACTTAACACCAGCAAGATGCAAATAAGGCTCTCCTTATTCACTGAATACTTATGAAGAGATGTTGCAGGAACGTCACAATAAAGATTATCATCTACTCGAACAAGTGACTGGGAAGATGGAAGAACATGATTTGGAAGATAAGCAAAAAGTAGTCGTGTCCCCAAAAAAGAGGTGCCATAAGTTAATGATGATAGGAAATCCATCCCAGCCAAGGGGAGAATTATGAAAGACAATGAGCCAAGCTTTGCTCCATATAGATGAAGGCTGAGAGGCCTCACTGAATGTCTGAAGGTAAACAGCATCTGTGCCTATTTGTTTTTTTAATGTACTTGTTAGCTAAGAAAAGTGAAATATTTGCATGCTGGGCTATTCTTTACTCACTCTACTGGGGATTCCCCTCTTTGAGCTGACTCCTGGAAGTCAGGCAAGGGTTCTACAGACAGTCATCAGTCAAACTCACACAGCACAATTCACTCTTGATGCTCTGAAGATCCTGTGATGTGAGATGTTTGGAGGTATAACCTCTATCTAGTGGTAAGTCACTAACACTCTAGCCTTTGGTTTCCAAGCTGTCCAAGTATCTGTCTTTAATCTGCCTTTGTTCTGAGTGGTTTTACAACAGTTTAAATTTTATGGACTTATTTATTTAAGAATCCATTTAGCTATTTAGAATCTATTGAGCCATTTAAAAAAACAGTAAGGAAACTGGAAAAATTACAAGAATAAGGTTCATACACACTTCCTCAGACATTCAGACATAAAATGCATGAACATAGTTTGAAAGGCTGAAAGGCATTTCATAGACTTGAAGGGTGCCACTTCACTCTGGACAGTAGCAGAGACAGAGATGTACTATCACAAAAGAAGAGGATATGCAGCACAGAAGTGCAGTTACAGTTCTAAATATTGTTCAGTTTTAATTACAAAATTCATCTGAGAAAGAGCCTAAAATACATGTAACAAAGCCTTGACACAGAAAGGGTTTCATCCACCACAAAAACATTAAATGCTTTGCCACCAGTTTTAAAGTGGCAGGAGGGACACGTCCAGGAACACAATCCCCTTCTCTGTTCTCCTCTACGCAAACACAGTTTCTTTCCTCTGCTGTGGTGTATTTAAAAGGACAGCTTCCCTGGGAACCTGGCCCCAGCAGGACCAATGCTCTCTCTGCATTTATTTTCTTCTCTGTAGCAAACTGGGAGAAAACACGCAGCTCCCAGTAAAGCACCAGGAAGTACACAGCAATGACAGCTACAAGAATACTTGGTACTATCAAACAAAAATACATCGTCAGGAAACTAAAAAGAAAAAAGAAAAATGCCCATTTCAATTGAAAATGGAGTTCATAGAAAGGAGATGGTTTTGTTTAACAAACACACTGGGCCCATATAGCTCTGACACCGCTCATTTAAATAAACAAGGCAGGGATCAAAGTCTTAAACAACTTTTACCTTTAACTTTAGAGAATTGAGTTTTTCCTCCCGTAGATGCTCTCTCAGCATCTCCCGGTGCAGCCTCTCCTGCTCCATTGCGAACTCTCCCAGCGTGTACTGGCGCACACTGTTGTGACGCGTCGACATTCCCAGGGTGCTTCCCCCTTGGCTGGGAACGCTGGTGAAGCCTTGCCTTCTCGTGAAGTAATACACAGTAACACAGTTGAAATGGACATTTTTTGTTCTCTTCCGCTTCTCTCTCTTCAGGATTGAAGACGCTGGAAGGGATGCAGGGAACAGCATGAACGACAACGTGCAGTCGCACAGCAAATGCGTTAGGGTAAAGGGAACTACAAAAGTGGCAACACCTGACAGTGTATTCCAGGGTGTGCAGACTAAAGGAGGAGATAAAATTACATGCAAACCCTAGGAGCCGTTACAAAATGCTACAATCACAAACAACATTGTCTCCTTTAGAACAGAAATTTTTGGCCAGGGCAGTCGTTTTCCTATCATAAGAATGTTTTATCCTTTTACCAAGGAAGCAGGTAAATCCCAGCAAACGGAACTCTTTTCTCAGTGTCACCCTACAGACAGGGATCCACTGACTGCACCTCTTCAGACTCCTGTGAACAAACCAGCATTGCACAAGCCAGCAGTGAGAACTGTGGGCCCACCTCTCACAGGTCTATGCACACTGCTACCACTCTGCCAGCAGCACAGATCTGCAACTGCACCTCTAAAGCACTGTGTCACGCTAACAGAGAAGATTCCTATCTCTTATAGTCTTAATTGTTATAAATTAGTGTTAAAAGAACTACAAAAGCACTATATTTAGTGTTTGATACTGTCTCAGAAATTCCTACCATCATCATCACCACTAGATGATACAGGAAAAATGTTCATTAGCAATTAGACCCACTTAATTTTTCTTTCCCTTCATCTTTCTTTTTGCTGCCATCCACTGAGTACAAGTGTATGTGTATATATTCTAATGTGTAGAATTTTGACAAAAATTAAATCTAGTATTTTTCTAATTTTTTTCTGAATCCACTCACACTCAGGCTGTCTTTCTTACACACATAAGCAGTCACCTATGAACAAATTTGTTTAAAAACAAATGCCAAATTTTAACTGCTGAATATTCTTTTTTGTTCTAGAGACACTTAGTAACTCCTTCCCACGATACCCATCTCCTGTTCCTCACTGGCAACAGTGGTGAGCCTTTAGAGGGAAAAAAAAGACACCAAAATGATTGAGAAAGGTAAAAGGCACTCCTTGATCCTTAAGATGAGCAGTCAAATTTATCTGATTTACTGCAAAATGGCAACAGGTTGTTGAGAATGAAGTTAAGTCACTGCTTTGCAGTTTACAGGCAAGAATTGTAGGTGTGTGCGGGTGTGAATGAGACACCTCACTGTCAGAATTCAGGCAGTAAAATGATTTAAAGGGTGTCTGACCAGTCCTGAACGACTTGGAACCATTCTATAAAAGCAGTAAAAGGAACATGATGTACACTTCTAATCTAAAACTGCACTGTATCTAAAGATGGGACGCACTTGTCTGTTTTGGAACAATTCTGGTTATTGGCACAGTTAAGACACAGTTGTCTAATATTACTATGTAGTGAAATGTTAATCACCACAAATGTAAATCCCCAAATTTCTACCCAAAGTCATGCTGCCCAAAAAATCAGAATAATCTACCTAATTGTATTAAAACAAGTATGTTAGAAAATACAGCCCAGTATCCAAATTACAGACAGTGTGCCCTACTGACAAAACCACAGAAGTCTCTGGAGCTCAGTGAACGATCAAAATAGTATAACTTCTCCTAAATCTAGTAAGTAACTAAAAATATAGTTTATTATATAAATAACATGCACTTTTTAGATATGCTGCAGGTATGTTAGATTATAAATATAAAACAATACAAGCTGAGGTCCTATATTCACTTAAATGCTCTCAGTGAGGGGTGTTCCAAAAACGTGGATGTAAGCAGTGGAATCAATAGACAAATTCTTTTACATCAGGCATGTTTAACTTACATCTAAACTCAAGTTTAAGCAAATCTCATATCAACAGAGCCTGTTAAAAATATTTATAGGAAGCTTTTAGTGAGGGAAGAAGGTTATTTCATTGACAGAAACTAGTTGATGGAGTGGTATCAACTTTGCATGATATTAAACATTGTTTTAATGTGCTGTTCTTTTTCAAATATACCACAATTTCAAAACAAAACTACCTTTAATAAAACCAATTTTATAGTGTCTGGAAGATGGGGTAATTTTGATACTGTGACATTCTCTTTCAGTGCATAAAAGCAAATACTCTGAATCAGAACCTTCACTGTCTATATGCTCTGATATGTAGGGAAATACATATTAAAAATCTTTTTTCTGCTCAAAGAAGTATCTAAACCATTCTGGGGTGTATCCAATTTCTGATACAACAGTATCAATGTTATTTGGATCTCAGCTGGATGATGCCTCTGTTTTGGAATAAATACTGGCAGCTGTTGAAGGGCAACCACTTTTTTTACCAAGTAAATGAACCAGCCACAAATGGAATGAGAGATAAAACTATAGCAAAATACTCAGGGGAAAAAAAGTTGCTCCTGAAAAAAAAAAAAGTATGTGTGTGTGTATATATATATATGCTTCATGAAGAAATAGAAGATAATTCTGTAGATTATACAAGCCAGTGAATACCTTTGAAACTTCATCAGTGTCCCAAGTTCCACAAAGACTCTGGTATCCTCCTTTTCTTTTTTCTTTTCCCCAAATATGCCTACTAATTTTGACTGTGAGGAGGGACTTAAGATAAGGGTGGTACTCTGTTATCCTAGGAGAAGAACGTTATCCACAAGTGTGAAAAAGCCTGGAATGCTGATGACTCAGGAAATTCAGGTGTTGAGGGTGTGCACACCTGCCACCTCAGGCTCTGAGCAGGGTGTTGCTTCTTCCTCCTTACACAAGTGACTCATCTGTGGTAACTCCCCTGTGGAGGCACCAGGACAATTCCCATTCATGGCCTGATAATATTCATCTCTGCTGATGGCCAAAAGGGATCCACCTATGCTGACATAACAGGTAGCCATAGCATCTTAGATGTCAAATGACCAGGGATCCAGTTTTAATCATCCAGTGAAGAACTCCCCAGGGGAGGTACCAGAGGCATTCCCACCTACCCTCAGCCCCATGAAAGACCACACTTGGAGTTCAGTCGGCAGATTGAGGGTCTCCTTCCCCCACTCCACAGGACTTCTACCACCTGGGCCTTCTACCACCACCACGGTGGCTCAGGACTAAAGCCACCCTCGGAGCTGCAGTGACCAGGTCTCATCACTGGATCCAGGAGGTGCCCTGGGCTCTGCAGCCCTGCTGGCATTGCCATGCTGGCACTGCAACCTCGCTCCAGCTGACCCTCCAAACCACTCCTGCCAGGTTTAAGTGGTGTGGGGAGCCTGCCGACATCTCATCTTGGTCCGGTGAGTGAGAGTTTGGGAATTTTATGGTTAACTTGACCTAGTTTTATCAGTATTGTTGTTTAGCATTCCTCTTGGTAAAGAGTTATTTTTTAACATTTGCATCCAGGTGCGTTTGATCTCTTTCTGTACTGGGGGGAACCAGGGGCATTGAATCGGAGGAAGGAGACTTCTGTCCAAGGTCTCTGCCCCTCCAAATTGTGTCAAACTGAGACACTCAGTATCTTCAACATACAGTGTATTGTTTATAGTACTTTGGTTTATACCTTAGCTGTGGAACTCCTGATAGGGCTGCTCACTGGCAGAAATACCAAATGCTGCAATAAAAGTACCTCTGTTTTTTAAAGTCTGTCAATCTCTTCATGGCAGAGATACCATTTTCATACTAATTGCTATATATAAAGAAATGAACCTTATGTTTTATTCACACACTAGACACTAATATTAACAGTTAAATGAAGCTGAGCAGAAGAGTCTGCAACCTAATGACTTCTAGCTGGAAAAAAGTTATCTATTATAAAAACTGTATTACATGAACAAGTGTTTCCATTATCAATGCCTTGCCATCAAAGTTGTTTGCCTTTTTTTAATACATAACTTAAAAAACCTGTATTAAAATATAGTTAAGCCAAACTTCAAGAAAATGTTGACATACTGTAACTGCACCATCACCAGCAGTATAAATCCAGCACTGGAAAGAAGATACGTATTGAAGACCGTGAGAGATGACATGCATTTGTTGTAAATGTCATTAAAGTGGTTTTTTTTTTTATTAATAATATCGTCCTGAGCCACTCAAATTATATGATAATCTATATAATTAAACATGCATGTAAACACTCGCAGCCCTCACAACACACAGGATTATTTTTTCTGAAACACATCCAGTCTTTTGAGTTTGTTACTGTCTCAGGAGCTCATTAAAGGGCAGAACTAAAGCTCTGTGAAGAACTCCATGGCCATCTCTTGTATGCTACTGAGTCAGAATATGTAAATATTCTTGTATATATTCTCTTGCATACAGAGTCAGAATATACTCGTAGTTATGAGAATGCTGTTTACAAGAATGGACCTGGCAGGAACTGCAAAAGATTAGAGGATTTTATTTGATTACCCAAAAGCATAGATTAGAGATGTCAGCAAGGAGACATGAGAACTGCAACAACCTCAGTAACCAAGGACATGAAAGGAAGCACAGTCAGCACAGCAAAGGCACTCTGTTCTTGCTCTATTGTACTTCCTAAAAATCTCTGAGCAGAGGAGTGCCTTAATGTGAGCTCAAAAATATTATTAGATATTGAATGGAATTGTTGGACATTTTCCAACATCAGGGACAAAGTGCTCTATAACTCATTCAGTACATTTCAGATTCTCAGACCATCTTACCAGGAATCAGGGTATACGTTACTTTGCATGCACTGTACTTTAAACAGTACATTCAAATCAGCTGTAATTACTGCTAACGATGCTGTTTAACTCAAGACAGAGCAGAAGAACATACAAAATACATATTCTGATATATTAGAAAGCATTAACACAGATCAAGCAAAATGTACTGACAATCAGTTAGCAATCTCCTTTCAGAATGAAGGATAGACTGTGCAAGGCTTGCATGCCTCTCAGGAGCCAGTTTTAATGGTTTTTCACAGACGCGAGAGCTTGTAACCTCTAAATTTATCCACTGAGAGTGTAAACACCAGTTTTCCAGAACAGATCTAGTAATGGCTTCCTTGCTTCACCAGTCTCAAAAAAGCATCTGGCTGTGTAACAAGTGGTATCAGTGGATGCCACTATCATCTGCTCTTTGCAGAAAGGATACTTCTGCAGAGGCTGCCAGATTGAGAGGTGGTTTATTTGCAGCTACTGGGCACACACTGTCAACACCAACTAGAAGGTTATTATTATGCATAAAATATATCAATAATCAGGGAAGGACAAAAGAGTTAAGACCATAACCACCAGTACAGAAGTATCTCTCAGAAAAGATCACTATATATCAACAGGGTCTTCAGAAATAGGTATCTTCAAATAGGACTGTCGTAAGTCATCATCTGAAATATCAGCTACTGAAATTTTTATTTTGGCATTTGAATGGCTCCATTTCTGGGTTGAGCAGAGCAGAGCTCAAGTTAACCACCAGTTTGCAACTGGCTTGCAGGTCCTGCAGGCTTATCAGCTCCTTGCCATGCAAAGGCAGCTGCTGCAGATTCAGAGCTGTATCTGGCCACAGCACCGTTCCATCTGTGCTGCACTCAACCCCAGCACAGCCACAGCATGGGTCATCTGCTCCACAGACCATCTATGGCAAAAATGGCAACTGTATGTAAATAAAATTCCTAAAGGTGAGCCCAAAGTAATTTAAGGAAAGCTTTTAATAGCAAACCATTGTTTAACCCAACTTGGAAACATAAGCTGCTCTTTGTGCTTTCCTTTTGCTCTCTTTGTTCATGATGTGCCTGCACAGACACACAGGAGGATGCGCTTACTCATCTTTTCTCAGTTATTAACCTCTCTCCCTTGTAACAATTCCATTTATCTACAGCAGTTATAATTTATTTCATGACTGCATATATTTTTGTAATTTCCCGTTATGCACAATTCCTGGCTGCACAGTTCTCTGGCTACTGCACATACAAAGAAGTTCTAAGGTTTCCAAAATTTAAGAACACCTGCATGGTGAGCCTGGAACCTGCAGAATGGCACTATGCCTACAAGGTACATACTGAGTTTTTGTGTTACCCTTTTGCATTCATTGACTGTACTACAGACTAGAGATAACTGTTCAGAAGTCTATCAAGAAACTGAGATTTCAGTGATTTATTCATATGGCTGCACATAAACATCATTATGTTTTTTCCCAGAGGTGGTAAATTATACACATAGTTGGAGACCATCTCCCATATTGGGACAATAAGTCATAACCTTCATTAACACTATTCTTACTAAAATGGCTGCAATTTAAAATGGTAACATTTTATCGACCAAAGAGCACGGTTTTTATCTCCCAATGGCTAACAGTAATGGCATACAAAATGGTTTACCAGAAAGAATAAGTGTTTCTCAGATTTTTTTTTTTCAATTTCTAAGTACTTGATCAAATGGATTAAATAGATTTTTCCAGACACAGGGTGTCCTGTATGAAACACAAAGCCCCACTAATTCATTTTTCAAAGATACTCTAAAAATAAAACTTTAATGTCAAAAGTGAAGAAATTATCAATGTAAAAAAAGAAAATACAGCTATTGGGAATATAGCAACAGCCTTAAAAAAGAAAACTGTTCTGCAGTATAGCTTCCTTGGCTGCTGTTCCTTCTTACATATGCTGCTGAGTCACATAAGTCTCCATCATGACAATTAATGGGAAAAGGGCAAATATTACAAAGAGCAACCTGACAATAAAACTTCCCTGATAGATTCATCCTGGCTAAAGCATGTTATACAAAGCATTGATTTGTGCTGGAATGCTGTCACCAAAATGAGCAAGTGAGGAAATACTTTCTGGGTTTGGAACAAGACTCCTCAATGAAGGAGCTCAGAAAAATGAGAGTCATTCACACCACAGGGGTTAGAGAACACAGAAGGACCCTTGTTCATCAACAGTTAATGAAAGAGAACAAAGTAATTTATATGGCAGAAAAGTTTAAACACACATCTGGAGTATGTATTCTTGTTGGAACCGACAAGAAACATAGCAATACACTAATTTGTAACAAATCAGTGTCAATATTTTTGCAGTGTATTTTAATGTAACTAGAACACTACAGTGAGAGACTGTCTCCTTAGTGCATACTTACATAGAAGAAACCAGATGGCTGCCATCACCTTATTCCTACTAACAGCCTCATAATGGTAAGATTTTCTGCACTTACCTTCCATATTGCCAACAAAAATTCTCATTGTATGTATTATTAGGGACTGAAGAATTTCATTACTAACTCGTTTTTCACAGCTCTTTAACTTCTGAAATCATGTCCCCTCCCTTCCTCTCCCTACCCCACACCAGGATATTTTCAAAGCATTAAGTGGAGACATAGAAGCAGAGATTCCTACTGACCTCTACACACGGGGCTCAACTATTTATCTCTCTGCCTGTCCCACCCACAGCAGCCAACCAGGCTGGGACTCCCCCAGCCTGGAGAGGTGCAGGGGGACCATCCTGGCAGTGCCACCTGCACCCAACAGCCCCAGCCACTGCCATGAAGTTCTGCACCTGTTTCTGGTGCCCCTTCCTTCTCCACAAGATCAAGCTGTATGTTCTTTGCTCAGCCCTGAGAATAACCATTATCTGTTTGTGAACTTGTGAAAACTGAGAACACACAACCCCCCAACTCTTTCCACATTTGAAAAATTCAGATTTTATTATACTTACTCATCATATATTTCTTAAATCCTGGTAACAGATGTCATCACTGGTCCATACAATTCTCAAATCCCACAAAAAGTAATTTTCCAAAGGGGAAAATCAGTATTTACACTAGCAGTATGCTTAGAAGAACCATCCAAGTTTCATTTGTATATAAATTAGAAGTGATAAAATTGGTAAGCAACAAAAATAATATTCTGGCATACTGAAACAAAGTTTTCACCTTTGAACATCCTCATTTTCCCATCCGGGCAGTGGAGACACAGCAGTGTGAAACCTGTGAAAGACACAGCGTTTCCTCCTGCGTGCTTAGTGGCTGTGGTAGTTTGTGGTCAAAACAGAACACAAACTCCCACCTAGAAGAGCAGGTGCTGTGGCTGTTTTCATCCATAAAATACAAAACCGGCTTCCTAATTTTACAAAATCTTGATGTGAGTGACACTTTAAGCCCATCACGTTTTTCAAACATTCTTTACTGAGAAAACTGGTAGTTCTTTGATTACAAAACTTAAATGATCTCAGTTCTGGCTGAACTCCAAGACACAAGCACTTTCTTCTGCTGTCTCAGCTACTCTCCTGATGTCAAAGACACATTAAAATAAATGTGAACCATATGGCTCTCCAGCAGATTACTCACACTCCTGCATCAATGAGGGCAAAGCAATTCATTGTCACCAGTGCAGAAATATCTCAGGACGTGAAAATTTCAAAAGGCTGGAAAAAGCATGCATGAAGCAGACTTTTGGATTAAAGCTCTTAGACCAGGGGAAATGCTGCATTTCTTACACTCTACTACCTGTTTGTCTGCTTTTTACGTACTCTTAGTGCCATATAAACCATTATGGCAAGAAGGATTAGCACCATTCTCCACCTGCTCCATGACCTTCCCATGCAGTGTTTCATCAGTCTAACACCACAGAACAGCAAAGCCTAACCCATTGTGGTAATCCAGGTCAGAACACTGCATCTTGCTTCCCAGACTTCACAGAAAACAAAAACTGGGGAAAGGCTGTGTCCAGAAATTGCTTCTACCTTTTTCTCCAACCTCTTCTTCTACTCCACTGCCTCCCAAAAGGTATTTTTCTAAGAGCCACCATACACTAAATTTAGAAATTTTCAACCCTGAATGATAAAACACTTTTCCTACATGCTGGAAATTAAGAGGAAATGCTGTGACATAAAATACACCACCCAAAGAAATGTGAGCTTGAGGGCAGGGAGGTATTTTCTACAACAAACTTGTATCTGGAAGTCTTAAAGGGAACTACATACTGCATTCTGCATACTCAGAAAAATATAAATTGAATAGTGGAAATTTGACAGGAGAGGGACAATGCTGAGGAATGGCAACACCTACCCCAGTAGCATTTCACTGCTCCACCCTTCTGGTACCCTCCTTGAGGGTAAAGCCAAAGCTAAATTCACCTCAGAGAAGGGGCTTGCCTAATGCTAGATTTAAGTCCCATTTGAAAAAGTTTTTGAAAAATACTAGCTCACAGACAGGTCTGATATGACTAGGAGAGGTTTTTAATTTGTATTTTAAACACTTTATCTCACTCCCAAGAGCTTTGTCTAAAATCTCACATAAATGTTAAATTCTTGGATGCATCCTAAAAGCTGGAACTTTGCTGCTAAAATTTCAGTGGAAGCTTTGCTCTCTCAGCACCCTCTGTCTCCAGAAAGCTTTTCTGTGACATTAATCTAACTGGTCCTGTTTCTCCATTCTCCAAACATCATCAGCCTATGGCGAGGTCTGAGATGGTTAAATGCTCAGTGCCTCTCCATTTACTCTAAATGCCAGCTGCTGTTTCCTAGATGATTATTCCTGACCTTGGCCCCAGCCTCCTGTGGAGGAAAGCTGCTACCAGGGATCCTCGCAGGAACACCCATGCATAACAATTGCATTTGCTGTGCTCTCCCATGACACTACAGCCAATCCTTTGTCACATCTTATGTGTGACTTCTGTGAATAGCCATTGGATACAAATACAACTACCCATTCAGTTGTCTGTGACTTTGCATTTGCAAACATATTTTGTGTATCTATCATGAGCATCTTCAACCAAAAAAAAAATAAAATTATGCTTTTTAAGCCAACAGAAACATCATGTAAGGAAAAAATTGTCACTCTGGTTGTACAGTGTATGAAATACACCATTTGTAGCAGAGAACTTAAATAAATAAGAATTAGTTGCACAAGTCATTCTAAAAACCAGTGAGACCGTGCCTCATAACCCCTCTTTGCAATTTTTAAAAATTCCCTCTACAGTAGTCCTTATTCCAGGTGAAAGACAGCAGACAAGATCCTGTTACAGCACACCCTGACCTGTCATTCTGCATGATTTTGAGAAAAGACTATGCTACATTTCACTGAATTTCTTTGCATTGTTTTTTTACCACTTAGATGAGCCAACTTATTTGAAAATAAGTATCAGAATCTCTCAACCTGTTAGCATTTCATAACATGAATCAACAATAGCAGTAAGAACATATTACTCATTATCAAGGAAATTCCAAGCCTAGTCACTGGCAATATAATTAAACTGCAAGATGCCAGGAAAAAAAGAATGCCTGCATTTAGCTGCACCTGAGTGTTTTCCCATAATAAGCCAGCACCACCACTTCTAACTCATTTAGATTCTATCATTAACCATCAATTAAACACACAGCTTAAGTTCAATGCTCAGGTAATGCCCTGAACTCAGGTAACGCCTAACACCAAATAAAACTTTATCCTTCTGTGAAGGTAATTTAAGTGAAGCTACACCTTCCCAAGGATTTCATACCTTCTTCCACGTTCTGCATGGCCATATAGATGAGGCAATCTCAGCATGTTGGCAACCCTAGAATATTCAAACATATTCATATTGAAGGAAGTGCAACTGGGATGTATTTGTATTTTCAAATTCCTCATTATCTTAAAGGCAAAATCAAAAGATGGCAAAAGCATTTAAAGACCAAAGGGTCTTCTCAGAACCCTCACTGACCTGCCACATCCCTAATGAACCTCAGGCATTCAACACTCTAAAAAGGCAGTACCCTCTGATTATGGCTGCAGGATAACCTTGCTCATGACACTGATAATGTTAATGGCAATAAAAAGATAACTGATGGAGGTTATCAGATAGACTGTGTGATGGCACTACTCCTGTTGGTGATGATCACCTTACCAGGTAAGCTGGTGCTGGTGATTTCAAGTATTTCATGCAGCTCCTTGAAGTATTTCTTGAGAAATGCCTCTGTGATTAATATGGTATGGGGGTTTTTAACAGCACCAAAGTGCAAGAGATAGGAGGTCTTCCCAGGTCTTTTAACTGCATGCAATTCTGTAACTTAAAATTGTCAGAAAAAAAGACCAAGCATTTAGGGGTAGATACCTCAACAGCTGGAAGAATTACAGAATTATAGATCATTAAGGTTAGAAAAGACCTCCAAGATCATCAACTTTTGATTGATACAACTGTGACCTTTAAACTGTACCATGACTGCCATGTCTATTTATTTCCTGAATGCTTCCAGGGATGGTGACACCACCATTTCCCTGAGGAGCCTGTTCCAATGCTTAACTATTCTTTCAGTGAAGCAATTTTTTCCAATATCCAATCTGAACCTCCCCTAGTACGATTTGAGGCCATTTCCCCTTGTCTGGGAGACCAACCCTCACCTTGCCACAACCTTTCAGGTAGCTGTAGAGAGCAACAAGCTCCAGACCAAAAAAACCCCAACTCCCTCGGCCACTCTTCACAGAACTTACATTCCAGACCCCTCACCAGCTTCATGGCCCTTCTCTGGAAGGGCACATATTCCCCAAACCTGAACTGGAGTGTGGAACCCCATGTCCCTCGGTGCACACAATCTCAGGAATGGTCAGGGCATTTTAGCGACATCCTGAACAGCAATTGCACATTCATCAGCTTGCTGTGGAGTTGATAAAACACAGCAGTGGGGTGTCCTAACTGAACAGGGCAATCTAGAGGAGCTGAAATGGCACTGTGAATGCTCCTGCCCTGTAATCTATGTATCCCTAAGGAAAAAGGGAACAAATCCTCTTAGTCCTGACTCATACCGTGTAGGCATACTCGGACTTCTACTTGAAGATGAACATCCCTCTTTCTGGTATGAATGTGGGGCTGTGAACTGGGACAGATAGGTGGCCTAGTCAGTAATATGCCTCGGCATCCATTAAGGTGAATCTGCAGAGTGACTAATGACCTGCTGAGTCAAACTGAAATCACCTCAACAGACTGAGAAAGGTGAATAAAAGAGACAGTAGGGATTGGATCTGTCATCAGTAATTAAGGCACTCTATCACAATTTGCTAAGAGATTTAAAAATTTGCACATGTGTCAAACTACACACACCTGGTCAAGAAAACACTATTTTTTCTGTTACGAACCTGGTAACAGTTGTCTGTTCTCTATGGACTGTAATTTTCATTTACTGACTCAGAAAAGAAGACTGTAACAGGCCAGGGATTTAATATTTTTTTGTTGTCATTGCTATATGTTTATTTGTTGAAATGGATATATTGTTAAAGAAACTCTGTGCTTATCCCTTTGCAGTAGTCAGCACTTAGGAACATCTCACACTCATGTATTTCCTGCCACCACTCTGCAGGGTCAACTGCTGAGAACAAAGCTATCTTCTGGTAGTTGTGCCCCACTTGAATGATCCCCAGCAGTGTGTGCCACATTTAGCTGGCAGGTTAAACTGACCTTAAGGCTTAATGGAGCAGGATAGCCGAAAGGCTCTTGTTTATCTGATCCAATACATACAATTTCAAGGGTTATGTAAATATTGAGATGCATCAGCTATTCTAGATAGATTTATACACAAACTGCCTGCTTGCTGAAGCACTGAAAGGGTTGTAGTCACAAGTGATTTAATATTATCTCCTTGTCAGGTCAATTAGAAAGGAAAACATTAAGACTTAGAGGATGATGCTAGGATTTTAAATTCTCAGTTTCAGAACTAACATACAGCTCTTTGTGTTGACTACAGGTCATCTACAACCCCCCCCCATTTCCAGTCTGAAAAAGAGAGTTCACATTTACCTATATGAAAACAGGCCAGAAGGAAGACAGTACACAGGATTTGACAATTACTCACAAAGGAAAATATTATTACTCATCAGGAGATTACTTGGAAAAATAACCTCCACCAAGGAGGTACCCGGGCATGTAACAGGCAAGGAGTCTGTCCAGCCTTTTTATGCACTGGCCCTTTTCAGTCTGCTTCCTGAAAAAGTCTCACAGAACTCACTCTTAAAAGCATAAATTCAGTCAACATAGAAAAGCTCTCATCTTTTATTTTGGGAGGTGAATGTGTTTAAAGCATGAACAAAACACCTTCCAGTGTATACTGTTAACAGTTTTGTTACTGTACTACACATCTGCATGTATTTCAGCTGAGCATCACTTTGCACCTGTGAGAGACTCCTGTATTCATGAGACATAACATTGACAATTTCTACATATTCAGCTCTGACAAGAAAGGATAGAGTAGTTATTTCAGTAAGATCAGTTTGTTTTCATCACTTCCCAGAACTCAAAATATGTTTTATCAAATAAAACTGTTTAAAAAACCTAGAAGGTAAAAAAAAAAAAGTATTAAAAAAACCCGATCTAAGTGTATACAAAGAAAAGTGCTCCTGCCCTGATGAGCACTGAACATCACACATAGGGCTCCATCACTGATGTCAACCAACTGATACAAACCAAAGTGAAAACAAATCCCATGCATATAAAAATCGCAACGAATGTCCAATTAAAACATTCTTTCCAGAATCAAAGCACACAGTCCCAAGAAAATGTGATATTTAAACAAAATAAAAATCCAATCTCAACAAAAGCCCTGTTTTGTTATCAAGTTGAAAACACCTTTCAGCGTTTTTACATTAAATACAAACATGATTAATTTTTATTGCAAACACATAGTAACTTTTACTATCATACATCATCACTAAGACTCATCTCTTCAGGGCAGAGTTGCTTATATAAAAAGCAGATTTGCTTAACGCTACCTAAGTGACTTTTACAACACTTCTCAATTGGTAGATGTTGATTGCGCAAATATGTAAATAACGGATATGCTTTAATATTAGGAGAGAAGAAGGTATAAAGTCTCACCCGCAGCACTTTAAAAATGAATTAACAAAATCTGACTTCCCTATCATGTGCAACATGAAGTGTCCCTGGTAAAGTTACAAAACAATGATGCACACTGGAAGAGAATCTGGATGCAAAACATGTGCAATTAGGTGGGGATTAAACCATCTTTTCATTCCACACTTCATCTGACCATCAACATCCCCTATTTTCTCACCAATAAAAATGTCCACCTTTATCAAGCTCCTGCAAGCACGCTGCATTACAGTAAGAGCAAAGCAGAACGCTAGACACTGAAAGATGCCATGTTCTAGTGCCAGAGAAACCAGTCTCCAAAAGTCTTTTCCTTCAGGACCTTGAGGTTTCACTATACAAATGTTGTGTCAAGGCCATCAGTTCAAATCCTTTTTTCCCAGACCAACCTCATATAACATGGGGATTCTGTATCTGATTTCTTGGAATTTAGGCTGGTGCATCTATACTCTTTTTAAAAAGAATCAGTGCACATGCAAACAATTTACTCTATTTCTGTATCACCAACGGATCTATCGTCTATTTATATGTATTTTTAGAAAATGTAATCTTTACAATGTGTGCATGTGAGTGCACATTTATTACTCTGGCCACAAACAGCTCACTTAGATAGATTATTAGTCATAACACTGAAATGCTGTAGCTTGCCTTACAAATTTTATGCAAAAGCTAAAGTGTTTATTGTGTCAACTACAATTAAAACCTATTATTATATGCACGTATTACGACTTCCAAGTTTCTCCCCTGAATTATTCACTTTCTTTGTATCATCTGTGTAATTACAATACAGTTGTCTTCTATCTGGGTGGGAATGACTGTTTGATGTAAAAAGACTGTTTTCAGTCTATGATGAATAATCAACTAATTCCTTCAACAAAAGTTAAAATATCAGCATGCAGATAATATTGTCACCAAGATATTTCTTGTTACTACTGAAGAGGTTTATGGGGTCACTTACTCCTTTGTGGCATTTCAATACAACAGGTCCCTCACGAGTACTGCATCTTAAATATAGCACACCAAGAGTGTTCCACATAAACCCACTTGAAAACTTGTGCCTGTGACCTCCTTGCACAGGAGTGTTCCATACTAGAGCAAAGAGGATCTGAATCCTCACATCCAAACTCCAGCTTAAAATGCACAGCAGCATTTGGTAGACAGATCAGTTATCACAACATTCATATCCTGTGCCATGAACATGACTTCTAGGCAGAATCAAAACCACAGAGTTACAGGGACCATACTGTGTATGGACAGTGATGAGGAGCCTCACCTACTCCTTGGCTCTCAGTCTTCACAAATTAACTCCAGTAGGGAGATCTATATGCAAAAGAGCTGAAGGAGGCAAACCCCTGCTTTTTCAAACATGCAGTTCACTACTAAAACACTATAACCACGTAAAACAAGCACCATAAACTGAAAATATAAACTGTAAATTCATTTTTTCCCAGAAATGTATGCTGCACAAGTAGCTTTGCTAAGTTAAGACCAAATTCTTACCTGTACCCAAAACCATTGCCTAAATACAGAGACACCCTGTGCTATGTGAAGAACTAAAACTACTGAAATGATGTGTTCCGTACACAACATTCCTGAATTCCAAATAAAAGCAAGCTGGTATTTCCTTTGGAGAAGAATTCTCACCAATGCAGTATTACACACAGTTGCACTACATTTATCTAAGAAAAATAAACAAACTTACCTAAAGCACTTTTCCTACAGTACCTGTTTGAAATAGTTATGTAATTAAACCAGCAAACAGGTAGGAGCTTCCAACTTTTACAATGACAAATAGTTCTATATAATTAACAAGAAGTCAAACGGATACAAGTTTACTAAGCCATTTCGAGCAAGTCACAAACTAAACACCAGCGAGAGCCCATGTTATCATCTGTTCAATTAAATAACATCATGCTTATCTAACCATAAAATTTATTTTATTTTGGGAAACAGGGATGATTCTTTAGATACCCAGATTTAGTACTTACGGGTAAAATGATTAGAAGTGGATGGATTCACACTATCACCACTGTCAGCACTTTCACTGCTAGAAATGTCATCATCTGATTCCCGCACAGAGGAACACGGTGAGGAGCCATCAACTTCTTCAAACTTCCTCTTTAAAATTCCACTCATCGCTGCAATGCTGTCACATGCACCTGTAACAGACACAGAGGCCATGAAGCACTGAAACATCCAGCTGCAGAATACGCCGTCATAACCTCCAAAGTAACTTTTACTTAGAAATACCAGCAAGTTGCCCCTTTAGCAAAGTCATGCTTTAACTTGACATGTATGGAGATGGTTAATTCACTAGGATAATCTGCAACAACTTGCTCTCAGGGCGCATTTTTTTTTCCATTTTGATCTCAATATCATCCCTGGTTTCTGGGTTATGTTGTGAAATTTCAAACGAAGAAAAAGTTGCTGTTTCTCTTCAAAGAGCCGCACCTGGTCCCTCCCTTGGCTGCCACAGGAGGAAGGAATGTTCACTATCAGGGATGAAATTAAATAAGAATTCATCCTGAACAGTATGCTTCCCATTACCAAATATATGTGATATAATCTAAACACTCTATTGTGTATATATTAATTCACATCACTCTCTAAGAAATTCATCTTATAAATCCAACATTACAGACAGAAAAAAGACAATGAAGTCACAAAGTCTATATACCAATTTAGTGCTCAATAAATACCTGGAATTCAGAAATTCCTCACCCCAATCAGAGACACCAATTGCCTCTCAAACTTTCTTCTCCTTTCCCAGTCAGCATGGGTTTATGAAAGGCAGGTCCTGCTTGACTAATCTGATCTCCTTCTCTGATAAGGTGACCTGTTTAGTGTTTGAGGTAAGAGCTGTGGACGCTGTCTACCCGGACTTACTAAAGCCTATGGAACCACTTCCCAGAGAAATCTTATGGAGAAACTGGCTGCTCACATCTTGGAGGTGCATAACCTTCACCAGATTAAAAACTCGCTGGACGGTCGGGCCCAGAGAGTGGCAAGGAATGGAACTAAATCCAGCTGCTGGCTGGTCATCAGTGATGTTCTCCAGGGATCAGTACCAGGGCCAGTCCTGTTTAATATCTTTATCAGTGATCTGGACAAGGGGCTTGAGTGCCCTCTCACAGTCAGTGACACCAAGCTGGGCAGGGATGTTGATGTGCTGGACAGTAGGACAGTTCTGCAGAGGGATCTGAACAGGCTGGATTGTCTGAGGTTCAGCAAGGCGAAATACCAGGTCCTGCACTTGGGTCACAATAACCAAGCAGCGTTACAGGCTGGGGGCAGAGAGTTTAGAAAGCGGCCCACTGGCAAAGGAACTGGGGGTGCTGGTCCACAGCGGCTGAACACAAGCCAGCGTGTGCCCGGGTGGCCGAGAAGGTCAATGACATCCTGACCTGTATTAGAAATAATGTGACCAGGGCAGTGATTGTCCCCCTGTACTCAGCACTGGTGAGGTGGCACCTCAAGTCCTGTGCCCAGTTCTGGGCCCCTCAGTTCAGGAAAGACAGTGACAGAACAAGAGAAAATGGCCTCAAGCTGTGCCAGGGGATATTTAGATTGGATATTGGGAAAGACTTCTTCACTCAAAAGGTGGTGCTGCATTAAAATGAGCTACTCAGGGAAGTAGTTGAGTCACCACTCCTGGAGGTATTTAAAAGACAAGTAGATGTGGTACTTGGGGACATGTTTTAGTGGTACACTTGTCAGTGTCAGCTTAACGGTTGGATCCGATGATCTCTCAGGTCTTTTCCAACCAAAATTATTCTATGATACCCACATTAAGAAATTATAAGATTCCTGAGGTTGAGAGCAGATTATAAAGCAAAGTATTCAAGCAGAAATTTAGCAGCAGAGGTAGAAATATTGCACATAATTACAGCGAAAGGGTACCCTTAACTAACTGAGGAGAGATCAGGAACAGCTGGAGCCTGCCCAGAGGACACGCAGCTGCCACCACCCTGCCTGTAGCACTGCAAAGACAAGCACTGCTGACATCCAGGGAAAAAGTTCGTCTGGGATTGATGACATACTGTACTTGCTGAGGACACACAATCTACCACTATGGACTTACCACTGGGTTCTGTCATATCCCACTGAAAGCAAGAAAAATAAAAGAGAACTTTTTTAATTCCTGCAGCTACCTTTAAGCCTCATTAATTTTGAACCAGCCACGTTCTGCTTCTTCCAGGAGCTGGACTAGGTAACCTCCAGAACTCCCTTCCAACCACCATTTCTATGGTTCTGTGTTTCAAAAAACAACAAATCTGTCAGGAAGCTATCATAAGCTGGACAAAGTGGCTATTGGTAAGGAAGACAAGGTTGAGGAAGAGACTCCAGTCCTGGCCATACTGTTTAACAATTAGCACTTTTCAGGGTTTTGGCCCAGGCCATCTCACGCTCTCCTGGATAACTCAGGATGAAGCAGGTGCCAGAACCATTCCCAGCAGGCAGGCTGGATGAGGGCACCTGGGTTTTGGCAAAGGCATGACAGCTTATAGTTACTGTGGACAAGAGCTGTATCCTGCCACTTGGCAGCAAAAGCCAGGGAATGCTGTCCCTAGCCTGCATCTTTCTTATCTTTGTAATTAGTACAGAGATTGTCTCAGTGATGTAGCTGCTCTGTTCTGACCCTGCAAGCACAGCACTTTAGCAGACTCTCTGCTATCTTTGCTCACACTTGGTCTCATACCAAGTAGTTTCAATGTCTCCTATGCATTCTATAGCTCCCTTCAAGCCCCAGAACCAGTTTCCTTCCTGGAAAAAAAACAAAGCAACAGCATGAAGAGATGTGCAACCAATTTTTGGCCAGATATGAAGCTAGAACAAGACTAAGGTGAGTATATGAGGATAAGAACTATAAAAGAACCCCAAAACCCCCAACCAACAACAACAAAAACAAAACAAACAACCAAAAAAACCCAACAACAAACAAAACAAAAAAAAAAAAAAAAGGAAAAAAAAAAAAGGGACGAAAGACTCACCAGGGAACAGAGCCTCTAAGATTAATTCAAAATCACAATTCAGCAAACATTATGGTCAATCTATAGGAAATTCTGGGGCTGAGGTGGGAAAAATATAGTGGTTTCTTTCCCGTGCAACAGAAAGGAAGTTCTAATTACTTGTTTTGCCTTGCTGACAAAGCATTTTACTTTGCCTACCAGCTCCTAAGCACAGCAGGAGGGAGTTATGTGCATGTTCAAACTTGCCTCTGTAAGTCAAAACTAGAAATTACATATACATTATACAACATTTTTATGATATTATTTAATTACATGGACTAGAACAAAAGTTTTACAATAAGGACTGCATTCATCTCTTAAGAATCAAAAGCCCTAAGCAGCACACACACACAACTGCACCAAGTCTAATATCCTGTCTCTAGCAGTAGTCACTATTTAACGCTCCAGTGGAAAGCAATGGGATGCAAAATCCAGCCAGAGCCACTGCGGATACAGAGCTCTGCTTCCTTGTCCTTGCAGTCCATTTCCCCTAAGCATAAGGCTGAAATGTTGCTATATGACAGTGTGCAGCATCTCAGAAATTCATTTGACTTGATCTCCTTAGGCAACAAATTTCTCATTAGTTTACTGGGAGGAAAAAAAAAAACACAACAAAACACATTTGAACACAGACCCTACAAGATGACAGCAGTTTCAATCTTTACAATATTCTGGACAGTAAACAGCAGCAGAAAGGCAGCACTGTCTAGCAGCATGCTGTACTAGACAGAACTCCACATACACAGGTACTGCCCACAGAGTGAAAACAGCTGAAGAGAAGTCACCAACATCTTCTTGCCGTATTACAGTGATATTTCCATTTCTATCAGAAGTAGTGATGGTAATACATGGGAGGCACAGTGCATCTGTTGATCCTGTATGGAACTAGGAAATGCCTTTATATTTGGGGGGTATGCAGGGAGGGAATGGCGATGGAGATGCAAATGGAACTGCAGCATCAAGTTCCTCATCCCAAAGCCAGGGAGTCTGTCCAGTAGCTGCAGTTGCCGGGAAGCACCCAGCATGTTGCTGCCTACACACTCAATCTCACAGCTGTGCAACCCTTAACAGCCTGGGGAACTCCCCAAAGCCACACAGCCTCTGGCTGACACTACTGTACTTTTAACATGGTAACTAAAGTGTTCATCAGCCAGAAAAAGGAAGAGAAAGTGAGCAAGAAATTGGGCAGGTCTGAAAACACTTGTGCACTTAGTTGCTATGCAGATTCTTCCCAATTCTCAGCTAAGAATTCCCATAACAAGACATGGATTCCCATCAGAAGGTATAGGTCATGACAGTGATGTGGAGGGAGCACTGGTCCCCAGTACAGACAAACTGCATCTGCTCTGGGAATGTGTCCCAGATTCCTCAGGGCCAGAAAACAAAAGCGGAGGGAGTGATGTGCCATCTCAACAGGTACACACTGCCACCTCACAGTTACACCTGCACAGTCTACCCCCCTGCAAGGCACGGGGGATACAAATGGCTGACTACTGCCTGGTGACTGAGAAACAGCTGCTTTCACTGGAGCAAACCGTAACTGTTAAATTATTCCAACATCCTTTCCTTTGGCTGGTCCTCAGATCAAACCCCTCTCCTAGAACGCTCTCCACTCTATTACCAAACTGTCTTCTTCAAAGGCATGTGCGCTTTTCCAGGATCTCACTTTCTCACTTTCAAGATCCCCCAGCACAAAGGTGCTTCTGTTACAGAGATTTGAGACGCCTGAATAAGTTCATGTTGATGTCTCCCTGGGAGACTGAAACTTCATGTTCTTCCAAGTAAGGCGTCTAAGAACAAAAGAAAAACGTAGTATGAGTAAGAGCAAGTAAAGAAGGAAAAGTGATGGAAAGGTTGGGCCAGGCCCAAACCTATGAGCAACTGCTGATGTACCAGCAGGTTGGTAAATGCAGTATAGCACTTGGCTTGCCACCTATGCCCACTCTCTCTGGACTATGACTCTTGGTATTATTTTCTGTACAGTGAAATGGCCTCCACGCAAGCAAAAGATTAGGATGTTCTCCAGTAAGCTATAGCTTAGAGGCAGCAGTTACTGAACAGATTCGGCTGTCCAGCATCTTAGCTGTTCTACTGTATAAATTAACAAGCAATCCATTCAGCAGCAGACCTTTACAACAAAAAAATGCTTCGAGAGGAAGAGTGACCTGTGCTTTGTTCTTGACAGGGAAAGTCCGTGTGCCTGCCTTCAGGAGCAGGCACTGGACTCGCTCGTGGTGCACCTGCAGCTCCAAGAGGAAGCAGCTGAGCTATCGTTCCATGCTGAAGGGTAACCACCCCAGCCAGTGGGGATTAAAACAGCTCTCAAGCATCTAACCTCCAATTGCCTTGCTTCTTACTTCATTAAGGGGACGTGACTAAGGGATCAATCTTGAAACCTTTCTCTGAAGCAAAAGACTTGTGATCCTCAGTGATCACAGACAACCCTTAGTACAAGAAAAAAGCATTCCTGCTCCAAGAGAGCCATTGGAGGGACAGGGAATTTTACAGCGATCTTGTTCCTTCCTTACAGCAAGGAAACACTCCTCCCTACACTGTGCTACTGCACCTCTGCATCAGTGAGTGAGTTCTGCTGGCACTGTAATTCTGCCGTGCCTTCAAATACAATGGTTTCTGAGTAATTCTCAAACAGTTTAAAAGAAAATGTTTGAAAAACAAAGCAGATGTGTTAGGATCTCTGGGGGAATGATAGCTTGGCCTATTAATTTTCAAAATTCTTTTTCTGAACATAGATCACTCTCCCCGTCAATAAAAGGCAACTGACTTCCTTTAATTCATTTTCTGGCCACCTTAAAATCAACTTGTCTCTCTTAACACCCTAAAATTACATCTTTAAAGAATTAAGTTTGCATATCACAGCTAACACGATGTTAAGATTATAATTTAAATACTTAATTAGAACTTCCTTAGGAGGAAATATAACTTGGCTACACAATGTTTGCTCTAATTAAGAAAGCATTAACATTTGGGATTAGAGTGACACAGTATTTAGTTGGAGCCTAGATACTGTCTTTCAAAAAGATTCCCAGGCATTATGATTTCAAAATGCAGAGGAAGTGTAGTGAAAAGTGTCAACAATGAGACTGCCAAGGGCATGGTCAAAACAAATGGCTACAACAATTTAAATGGTTAAATAAATATAGGCTAAAAGTCAAGTCAAGGGTAAAGATATAAATTCATACTGCCTCTGGCAGGAATCAATTATGCTGGCTATTTTGACCTCTAAATAGGTTCTTCTGGAGAGGAAACATGAAGAGCTTGCTCTTACTCTCTCACTTTTTACCCCTTTACTCTCATCTTCATTGCAAATTTCAATGTACACAGGTTTAAACTTGGCAAAAATAATCAAAAAGGAAAAAGAGATAAATGGTTTTATTTTTTTTTTATAAACACTGACAGTTAAAAAATTTTGCACCTACAGTGGTTGAAAAGCATCCTCATTGCAAAGAACATTAAGGAAAAGATTTGAAATTCTTAGTGGAGACATTCTGAGAAATGTCAAAGAAAAATTGCCTAAATTAGTTGGTTTTTGAGAAGGACTAAATAACACCAAATGAAAGATGTAAAACTGGAGAAAGAAAAAAAGATGAGAAGGGACTGAAGCAGAAGGTAACAAAAAAATTCCTTTCCTACGGAAGTGAGACTCTTGAGACAAAAATACTGAGTTTCAAGATTCCTTCACTGTTTAAGAGAAATATAATAGAAACAGCAAAGCCATGCACTGTCACTGTCACTAGATGACAGTAATAAAGGAGAAAGTAAACAAACTCCTAAAAGTTAAGTGTTATGCAGTGGTGCTCCTCTATGCTACGTATCCCAACATACAGCTAAGCAACATATGTGCATTAGCTCAGCACAATCAGCAGAAGCAGATCAGCTCTACTAATATATGCAGCTTCTCAGCAGAACTAATTTGTGAAGCAGGACATTGCCCTACACAGTTAGATCATTTGCAATACCCTTGTGAAATATATTCTTAGCTTCAACAGGCATCTCTGAAGTGTAAATACACATTGCTTTGGACAACAAAATAAATACACAGCAGAAGGCCATACGATGGCCAAAATAATGCTATTTACCAATTAGACATTACTACACTCCGCAAATTTTGTTGCTCTTCTAACACAGGTTTCCTTTTATCATACACTGGCAAAATTTAATTATGTGTACATGTTTAATGTGCTTTTACAAATATTGCTAATAAGAATTCAGCTTAGAGGTGGCATAAGAAAGGGTCTTAGCCTATTTTGCACCAAATCCTGAGCTACTGAAGACCTGCCTGTGCACAGCCAGCAGCCATTTGCGTTTCAGTACTGCTGCAGCGTTATACAATAGACATGCTCAGCACGTTCCCTAATGGAGACTGTTTCAACTTTCCTCCCACAATTCAGCGTTCAAATTCCAGCCTGGCAGATGATTTTGTCCAACCCAATGCCTTTGTCTTGTCACATCTACCCAAGAAAGGGCACAGCTGCAGGAATACCTTCTCCTACACCCACTGACACAGACATTAGGTGTTCCAGAAGACTCCAGGTCCTCCACGTGAAAAACGGTGTGAAGCCCCTGATACCAGAAGTCAGATCATATTCTTCTGACTTGAATAACAAGACATTTAAAACTTAAGGTATGAGCTTGGTTCTTTACATCAAAAAACTAACAAACAACCAATCAAAAAATTTTGGGTTGATGTTTTGGGGTTTTTTAATTTTTCCTTTTCTTAACACCAAAAGCATAAAAGATCTGTAACAGCTTGGTTTTATTTTTAAAAAAATGCTAAAGTTAGACTATAATTAACCCAATTCTCTAATAACATTACAGGACTGTGCACATTTTTAAGACACCAAGTAAATATTTGACATGGCTAGTAATAGCCACTTTAAGTGATAGACTGACACCTCTGGTAGCCCAAAACACTTTTTGAAGAGGTTACCTTGCTTTTTTTTTGTACCCTAAAGCTGAAAGAACATGGTAGAAACCAAACTGCAGCTTAAAAATACCAGAAAACCTATTATTTCCTCCAGCAGAAATATGTGAGGAAAAGTTAAACAGGCACCTAAAAACATAAATAAATATGGTCTGCAAAAGCCAATATTCAATGGCCACCAATGAAATGAATACAGTTCCATGGCATAACAGTAAAATCATGACTTCATTCAAGGCTTGGACTCAAGTAAAGCCAAAACTAGTAAAAAGATGTTTAAATGCATCCCTTTCCCTAGAGAATAGAGTCAATAAAACTATGTGAACTGGAATATATAAATTATTAATACCTACTGGAAGGCTGTGATGTTTTGCAATCACTATCTTCAAAAATAGCTTTATGGCTATAATTCAAGCTTTCTATCTAGATCAAGGACAACACACAACCAAAATACAATGTGCAGGTTTCGTGCACACCCAAGAGAGACCTAAGTAGGTGCTCAAGCTCACAGAAAAATGACACAAAAATAAAAGATGTAAAATTATTGTTTCTACTCTTTGTTTTTTGACTTTTCACCATACACAGTGTATCTATTCAGCCACGAAAGCCAACACATTGATTTAAAAAAACCCTGGAGATTTTTAGAAGTAATATTATTTCAACTATAAACGCTGATGGCGGAAACTCACAAAAAAAAACAAAACCATGACATACACAAGAATTTATTGAATGCAGGAAAAAGTGAATTTATACAACAACTGGTCAGTTTCCCTGTGACACATATGTAGAGCACTGACAATTCACTTTCCTTTCTAAGAACAGCACAAGGTAAAAACAAGCTACTCAGTCATCAGCTAAAAATATGACTAGAATATAATTTCAAATTTACAAGAAAAAAAAGTATAAAAAAATGTGAAAAATCAAATGGAACTTGATTATTTACTGATTTGCCTCTCCTGCATGGATTACCCAAGGCACAGTATGAGGGCTGCTTCACTGATGCTCTTCCTCAGGGTCACAGTGCTTAAGCTTTCCCTATGTAGTTACTTTGATAATCAGAGACTTAGTCATACTGCAAATTATTTTTCACTGGTGTGAACTAACAATCTCTCTTTTCCATCTCACCACCCATTTGCACAATACTTGAAGAAGATCAATTGTTTCTCTTTCAAGCTCAGCTGATACGAGGTATCTGGTTAAAAAAACTAGTAGGGAAAATACGATAGACATACCAAACAATATGATAGGCAGAGAAAGCACAACTGCATAAACCTAATTTCCTTGAGAAATCAGTCAAAAAGATCAGCTACTCTGAGATTTCAAAGTCCCAAATTTAGGGACCACAGCATCACAGAATGGGATGTTTTTTAATAAAGACAGACAAAATATGCACAATCAGTGAACTAAAATGTTTCTCTGTAAGTCAGTAGTCTTCACAGTAATTTCAATAACTGAAAACCTCAAAGAGGATTTTTAAAGCACATACTCAATTACAGGCAATCTTTCCAATAGTAACTACATATTTTGAGCCATAAAAAATTACCCACAGGTTCTTACTCACCTGTACATATATACGCATGTATCATCAACATAAAGGTTTATAGTGCTACGACATGACAGATCACAGTAAGACTGACCTAAAATTAGATTCCCAGTTGTGTTAAAATTGAATGTTGACTCACTTCACTTGTTTTTTAATACTAAAGAAAATCAGCAGGTTTTGGCTGCAGTGAGACCTGGTATCATAATGAACATGTCTAAAAATACCTTTCAGTTTACTTCATAATTCAAAGCTGAAAAGTTCTCTAGAAAGCTGACAGAAGAGCTGCAGGTCTAATAATAAGTACATACCCACCCATCTCCCAAGGCACTCTCATCATTGACACAGTGATGAAGAGAAATTGAGCAGCCAGCCCATTGGTTGACTTGTAAGCACCTTATGACCATCCACCAACACTTCAGCCAAGGGACTCTGCAGGAATAAAATTAATTATCTGCCCTACACTCTCTTAAAAAGCAGTGCTGTGAAGGTACGCTTTCAACCTGAGGTGTTTTGGGTTTTTTTTTTGGTTTTTTTTTTTGTTTTTTTTTTTTTTTTTTAATTTCATATATTTTGCATTATCAGATCATTCTGCCTTTTCTAGGGGAGCTGAAATGAGAAGGGTAATATTCTGCAATTTTCACTTTTCCATCCGATTGTTAGAAGATGCTTGCTTAGAAATAAGAGCGGGGGAGGAGGACATAATGGTAAACAAATTGAAAGCTACAAAGGCAAACCAAGAGCTACTCTGAAAGTGAATGGTTCAAAATAGGCTCGGGTACTACAAGAGAGTGAAACAATGGCAGCTCTACAAGGATTCCAACAATTATTGGACTTCCCTCCTCAACCCCAAAGTAAAATACAGGACAAAATAAAGGATAAACACGTTTGAGGATAGCCTGCTCAGCTGTCACACTTCATGTCGGAAATAAACAGTGCTATCATTTGCTGTCCACACTAAAAACAATTAAAAAACACATTTTGTGGTCTTCAACATTTTTTTGTTTACCCTTTCACCCCCACACAAATAGCATCTACTAGAGACTGCTATCACTTAAGAAGTACAACTAAAAACATTTGCAATCCAGCTTCCTGTTCTAACATACTCATGATACATTAAAAGCAGGCTTTGCTCAATTGTAACAAAGAACAGATTTTGAAGCCCTGAGAAGTTCGTTATCAAATTCAGATCCCTATTAAAAAAAAAAAAAAACCAATCTCCTCCTGAAGCCATCGCAGTGTCAGCCTATTTCATTCTCCCAGAAGGACCAGCCAGCTGCTCCTCAGGTGGGAGATGCCTTCAGACCCTGAGGAGCCCTGGCCCCACTCCCAGGCAGCCCAAGGAGATGTGTTTGAAACGGAAGCCTCTTTCCCCCAGCTGTGACCCTCAGCAGGGTCTCACAGGGGCTGGAGCCAGACTGTCACCCCTTCCACAGCCCACATGGTCATGCAGCAGCAGCCGTGGAGTCACCCCAGTGGCTCCTGCCCCTTCCCACAGTTGCCCTGGCAGCTCCAGGCTGGCTGGATGAGGTTCCAGCACCAGAACCGCGACCGCAGAACAGACCCATCGCAGACCCATCTACCCGTCGGCAGCACAGATGGAAAATAAGACGCTTCGATACGAGTGTACAAAAATTATTTACCAGAATTAAATAAATTAATGTGTTGAAGGGGCAGCATGCTAATGAGAGGTACAATTACAACAGAGGCTTATTTACTCTGCAGCCTTACCCTACACAAAGGTATCACTTGGTTGCATTTCCTCATCAAAATTCAAGAACTACGTGAGATGCTGAAGCTACAACTGGTAAATGCTGTAGTTCCTGCCCGTATCCCTCAGAACAACTGATGAGGGTCAGGCTCCATACCATGTAGCCCACATTTCCTACTTCACACTAGACAGTAAAATAAATATGCAAATCCCTACTGCTTATGAAAGGGCAGGATACAAACCAGCCCCAAAATGAATTAGGACTTCAGATTAAATTCCCATAAAATTATTTATGAAGTACTAACCAAAAGCCATGTTATCTGTTCATCATAAAGCCTAAATGCAAATGGTCCAATGCATTTTGATGTTACATTTTAAGAAGTACCCTTGCTTATATTTTTGTATTTAAATATAGAAAAACAAATCAACCGCAAGCAGTTCCTCTCCCTTTTATCCCTCACTTCACAATATGTATGTAAGTTGTCTTCCTATATATTAAGTGAATTTTCCATCAAATTGTTATGACATAAGTTTGTTCCTTTTCCCTATTTCACTGTGGAAAAACGATATGAGGTGATGGAAAATTGAAGCAGAGGTGCTAGAAATGCAAATCTTTTTTTGTAGGATGGAGAAGATAACTAGAGGAAGAGGAGTTGTTGTAGAGAATTACATACAGGTGTGAAGGAAGAAGACCACCACAATTTTGGGTGGTTTGTTGTTTGGTTGGTTGGTTTTGGGGTTTTTTTGGTATCAATTACTGTCTCACCCATTTATCACAAGTTTCATTAGAATACTATGGAGAGATGGAGAAGTAAAAGCCACACTATTTATCTCAGAGATGTTTTAACTTAGTATTTTTGGCTTGTGTGAGTTTGGTAGATGAGTCACATCTGTCTTTTATGTACATTGAATCCCTTTTCAGGGTCACAAAAACCTACGAAAGAGAAATGAAGCAACAGTGATCAAAAATCACTGGTAGGACTTTGAATATCATCAGTGTTTTAAAGATGTGATGGTATTCGGTGATGCTTTATTGAGAGAATGGCACATCTATAATCCAGTTTTTCTCAGCATCATAAGTGGATCAGAGCAAGGACAAAGAGATACTGACAGACTACATGCAAATTTATCTTTCAGACAGCTTTATCAATTTTGCCATAGATAACACCTGCCTTGCTTCAGCCTGACCTTCCACCTGCTTGTCTAAAGGGAAAACAGTGCTAATCTTCAAGGTTCAGTTACTACAAGTACCTCTTACAGCAAGTAAGAGTTTTAGATGACATAATCATCTGTTGCTATCTCAGGGAAGCCATTAAAGCTTTGGAATGGATTTCCAAACACTTGCCACTGTGTACTCTAAATCACGACTTACATGTCTCCAATTAATATTGAACTTAAACTTCAGCCAACTGCTGCTTCTGTCCAAAGCAACATGTTTTTCAATAAATGCAAATTCCTCTTTCCAATAAACAAATGAGACCAATAACCTAAGACACACAGTAAACACTGTGCATCCTCAAACCAAAACATTACACACTGGAGTTCGGATCCTCAGACCTAGAAGTAGATTAAGACTAGTATAGTTACCACCACACTTTAGTAATATGGGAGATCATAATCATGTCTCTTGCCTTCAAAATGTCAGGTATTTACAGAAAGATTTGGTTCTATTTATGATTCTTAAAGGGCCTCAACATCCACCATTCAAATTACAGCACAAAATGTTTACACAGATCTTATTTTGAATATAGATGGAGTAAAAAATGTGCATCTCAAAACTACCATAACTTGGCAGCAACACAGAACACTTGATCCACAGGAAAACACTTGTTTCTATTCTCTGCCACATAAACGAACAAGACAGGTATATTTCAAAGTTGTGATCCCATTGCAACAGTGGGAATGCTGTTCTGTTGGGATGTTCCCACTGTTACTTTAGAGCACACTGTTAGTTTTACCTCTGCATGCACTTACTGTAAGTACCTAAGTGCCTCATAAACTGAAATTTAAAATCCACTTAACTCATTTTAGACAAATATAGCAATTATATGATAATTCCGTGACTATATACTGCTGTATTTTCTACACTTAAATTAGCACAGAGTGACACATTCGGTGTATCATCCAATCTGATGGTACAGACTGCAGATGTTACTGTGATTTTACCAGAGCTCCCTGTTAAACAAGTTAATATTTGCACATAAGAAGCACGATGAAAAAGCACTTTTCCACATCCTCTCCGACCTATTGTCTAAAACACAACCCACCAACAGGTCTGTTTTCCGAGCCGCCCAGCTGCATTTGGTTTCTAACGCAGAATTACCTTTCACAGGAGAGCTGATTCAACACGGGGATTACAAAGCCCCTCCAGCCCGGTTCCGGCAGCACGCACGGCAGGAACATTCTGCACCAGGTTTCCGAGCCCGACCGGCTGGGCAGCGCCGCACGAAGGGGCGCACCGGGGCCGCTCCGCAGGCGGCGAATCCAGTCCCGGCCCGGCCCTCTCGCTGTGCCTGCCCGGCCCCGGTCTCCGTCCCTGCCCCAGCCCCGGTGCCGGGCCCTGCCCCGCCCCCTCATCTGCATGCCGGGCCCGCCGCCCCCGCCCCGCCCGGCAGGGCACAGCGAGAGCCGGCCCATGCACTGTACACCCGGCCGCTCCTCGGCAGCCACAGCACGGGCTGCCTCTGCCTTGCTCTGCGTGCCGAGGGCAGGGCCGGGCTCGGCGTCGGGTCCGGCGGCGCACACACAATAGCGAAGCGGCGCGGGCAGAGCCGGGCGCGTCTCCCCGCCCGCAGCGCCGGGCCCGGCGCGCCCCGCGCCGCTCGGGAAGAACAGTTCGCCACTGAAAGCGTAAGTGCACACATGAAAGAAGATCCCGCTCTCAACGTTTCGGGTTTTGTCTCTGTATTTCTCCAAATGCTTCTCAAGGAATCCATTTCCTTCCTGATGAAATCTCCCCCCCCTCCCAAATCAGTTTCTTTGAGGCATTGCCAGCATATCTAGTTCACCATCTCCCGTACTCAGTAAAGGAAAAAACCCCAAACAGTACTGTAACGAAATTTAAGGATTAAAACTTTTACATGGCTAATTTCTACTTGCTGCGACACAACAGAGAAATTGCACACATCTATCCTCTGCAAGACAAACACAGGCCACAAAAATCTTTGGGAGCAGTTTTCAAAAAATAATTATGTATAATTAACTAAGAACCACTATGAGAAATAAATACTTGCTTGAAAAATAACAACATATATTGCATTAATATCAGAGCAAAATGCATGCAGAGGGTTAATGAATCATTCCTATGTGTATATAACTGCAATAAATGTAAGACAAAACACCACTTTCCAAATTATCCAAGAAGAATGTGCAGGAAAAAAGAACGTAAGTGCACTGTTAGATATGCTCTAATGTTACATTAATTTTAACCAAACACAGACGCTACAGATCTCCTACTGAGAAAGGATTAGTCTCGAATACATAGCAGAATAATAGGTTGTTGTTACTAAATATTTTATGATATTGGTAAATGATCCATCTAGCATAAATTTAATTTTACTTGCTATCCCATTTTTCATGCACAATTGAAGTTTGAATTGCATAGGAATAATGATAGAAACATTTTTACAATTAATTTGATCACAGAACCTACACAATTTATTTAGCCTGGTATCACATTGATGTGCATCCTTCCAAACCCACCTCACAAAAAGCAAAAAAAATCTGGCTTTACTAATAATAAGGAAACAGCAAAACCCCCGCTTATATTTAAGATACTGAAGTGTGTGAAGAATCTATAAAATAACTGACCTGTTCAAATTGTTGTTTTTCCAATCCATGCACTGTTTTTATTAATTAGGAACCAAACCAGATTGATCGTCATTTTATAACGTTTGACATATTCACTGTCTTCCTACTTCCAGCAGAATCTTCTTAAATTTCCCAGCCCTGTGTTTTATTGCTGGTACCATATGCTTTATTGTTCAGCCACAAGAGCTTCGCTCTGCACAAAGACTCATTACCTACTGCTTGCTGAGCAGCTTCGGGCTCACTGAGGCTGCCTGGGTGATCACATGGGAGTTTTGTCTGAGAAAGCCAGGCATGCCACTGATTTCACTGGCTATGGATATTTTTATCAGCTGAGCTCTACTATGAGAAAGGAATAACAAATTCTAAGGCTTATTTAGCTCATTTAGACAGCAGTTGTTATGGAAATCCCCTCAACTTTTTTTTTTTTTTTTTAATTATTATTATTAACATTCCAACTTGTAACACTGGTCCAAGTAGAAATTCAAGAGATGTTAGAAGTAATTTTTTTCTTGCGGGGAGTGGCACAAACCATGCATTGTCTGCATCGCTCTGCACACAGTGCACACTGAAATTAATATTCTGAAGAGGTAATATTTTGCCAACACTTAATCTGTCAGTGTTTATCCTTTATGTAGAGGACAAGCTTCCGAATGAAAAATTGTACCTAAAAAGCAGCCCCTTGATTTAAATTTGTCTCATCAGTCAGGGGCATTATCCTGTAATCTCTGCTCGTAAAATGAGTTTTGCTGGCTTCAGTGAGACTACTCAGGTGAATAAAAATTGGCCATTTGAGTGAGGATTAGTCACAAATCCAAATGACAAATTATGTAATACAATGGAGTCTAATCTCTTATTGGTGATACTCAGGGATTTTTATTTTTTTGTGTGTGCACGCATGTTTGGTTGGTTGGGTTGAGTTTTGTTGTATCTTTAAAAACAAATTATAAATTTGAATAACATTTTATATTGGTTAAAAACTTAATATTTACCTAAGCATTTTACACTAAAATAATTGAATATCTATATTCAAATTTAAAAAAGGCTTTACAAAAAAATGGTAAATATTAATGTATCAGTGAAAAAAGATAATTATCGGTATGAGGGATCCACGTTGGAGTATCTGGAGATAGCGTAACTCCTTCTGCAGAGTGAAGTCCCTGAATATTCTAATGTAAAGCTCTCAACAAACAGCTAGTGACAGTAAATGAACATCTCTTCTCCACCCTGAAAACTGGTATTGAACATGCAATTATCCATAATATTAACATTGCAAAGATGCAGCTATTCTATGAAATAGGCAATTATCTCTAGAATAATTCATAGCATTTTGCTAACATAAGATAGCAAGACAAAACTCTTTTCTCATTAACATTCCACAAATGAAATACCTCCTCACTCAATTTAAGATCTCTCTCACTAGAATAAACGACAGCTTGTAGCTCATGGTTGGTATTATTTTGGTTCTGTGGAAGTCAGTCGAAGTTTTGCTGCTGATTTGCATGGAAGAAGGGACAAGCATGACTAACACAGTTTCATTTGCCTTACCGTGTCGTCATGCAAATCAATGACAAAACTCATTTCTTTATTGTTCTTGGCATCTTGCTCGTCTTGTATTATTAAGGTTTTGTAACAGTTGATATGCAGTCTCTATGATTACACTGAATTACACAAGGTGGTTAGTAAAGGATTCAGAATTACCCACGACTAAATACAGTAATGAATATCTTCTCTCACATTCACTTTTTTAAATAAAAAATTCCATTATCAAGAATGAGTGCATTTTAAAGTGCCACCATTTTCATCTACCCAACAACACGGACTGAGCAGATGGTTTGTGGCTGAGAACCTTCTACATTTCTTAAGCAGAAAACACTACTGTGTATACATTAATGAGAAGAAATGAAAGCAGACTAGATGGGTTGCTAACGAACAGCTGGTTTAGCTACAGCTATGCATATTTTTTTCCCCTGGCGATTATCACTGATGATGTCACGATGCCAGTGTAGGAAGACATAAACAAAAGGCAGGCATTTTTGCTGCAGTAGCACTGGGGGGAAAAAGGAAAAACCAAACCTTTGGCAGATGGAAAGAACAAAAACTGATCAGAAAAACAGTACCATTGTCACATTTTTCCAAGTGTCATTATATACACTATGGAACAGTTCTCAAATCCTGAAGGGTGTTTCGAGGACATGATACAGTTAAACCAGTTAGCAGCGAAGTGTTGTTTCTGCAGGAGACAATAGCAGCAAGCAGTCTCCATGCTGTACGAAAAGGCAGCCTCAGTTAATCACTTCTTCAAGGTTGATGGGGGTGGAAAGGGAAGCTTCAATCTTTGATAGTGGGATTTGGGATTTCCTAACTGTAACTTGACATTTTTAGATAACTAAATCATATTCCATCCCATACTCTCTTCTTACAAGGTCACTGAATAGAAGGAAGCCTTTGTCAGAGCGACACTGTCGAATTTCTGCTCCAACACACCACTGAGGAAGTGCCTTTTTGCCATCATGGAAGTCATTACAGATCACCCAAGAGCCAGAACCTAGCCCTCCCTTGTCACTCCATAGTAAGAAGAGCTCCAAATGAGACAATACCTTCTGGTATCCCTCCTGTAACAGACAGGATTTCTTATAAGAGAATCCAAATTCACCTCTCCCTGAAACAAAAGTGGATGAATGCAAATGCTTGGCAGTCTCTTCCACCCAAGGTCTCCCACAGGAACTGAGGTAAGCAAGGGCTCCCTCTTCTCTAATAAAAGGTTCTTTGTGAATCCAAATGGAAATGGAATCAATAATCTGTTGACCATCTGTAAATAAGGGTAAACTGTCAGATCCCACATCTGCTTTGTAGGGAAAACAATTCATAGGAACATTCTTATGCCTTCCTATTCCACAGAAGCTACAGCAAAAGCTAAGTGATTAGGAAATTTGGACTCTGGTAATCTCTAATTAGAAATAATCATATAAATCCTGGTTTATTCTACTCTATATGCATTTAAACTTGAGTACTTTTTAAAAGGTTACATGCAATGAAATACAGGTCTTGCACAGAATTTAAAAAACAAACAAAAAAACCCCAAACCCCCACAATAACCCAAACCCAGTCAATATATGGCAAAACAGACTAAGCCTATGGTTTAAAATTCAAATTATTTCCACCTTATACAACTGAATTATTTTCTTAGGTATTAAACTTAATCTACTGCTAGATATCCTGTATCGCAGTTGGATCAATCAAATACAAATCAAAACAATTATGGGAACAGACTGTTCTATTTCACAAAACAAAAACGGGGCAACTTGCACTCAATACCTTGTTATTCTAAGGTTTGAAATCCTGTACTCTGCAATAAAATCCAACAGATCCTATTTCCTCAAGTACACCAGAAACACAGTAACTTCCATACCCATTGAGTAAAGAGGGCTTTTCTGAAACTCTTTTGCAGTCTAGTGCGAAAAAAGATCTGAAGGCCAGGATTTATAAAACATGTTCAGTGGACCACGCATGCTCTACTCCAGCTCTTAAAAACAGCATGGTTCACATGCCATGGTTTGCAATTTATGAGCTACAGCAGCAGCTCTAAATGCCTCAGCACTGGCTTTCAGGTTTGGAAATAATGATCTGTGGACACTTCTTTGGTAAGATCTATAAACCTTGCCCATGCCAACTCCTCTAATTTGAATTCAGGATGAAGCAAACATCCCATGGAACTCTGCCATTATAGAAGCCCTTCAGAGATAAAAATGCACACCTAACAGAAAATAGTGTAATATTAGTTAATCTAAAGTTATTATAAGTAACACTGGGGTAGGATAATCTTAAGTATAAATTCTACATATTTCTTTCCAGATCAAATATAATTTAAGCAAATAAATTTCTTCACCCTGGCCCCAAATTTCTTGCTTTCTCTAGATACATCACAGTCACAGCTGAAGTATCTTCAAGTGGTGTCATGTTTACTATTCAGTTCCAGATACTGAGGTTGATGGATTTCTATAGCCTGTCAGAAAGAATTATACACTTGGGGTTCCCAAATTGCACAAATACGAAAATCCTACTCATTCATAAATGACATTTTCAACAAAGAAATACAACCATGTTTTGAAATAGGAGTCTAGTTAGTGAAATGAATGAAAACAGACAAAATATATTTGAAAGGTAGGATGACATCCTCAAGATCAACAGATGGATGGAGAAAGTAGCCTATAACTGAAGGGCAGGCCTGTGAGAAGCTGTTCTGACTTGTGGCACCCCAGCAATCTCATCACCAAACTTCATGTACTGACTTCAAGCTTGTCAATGTAAGGCTGCTGGTCCCACCCTTCACTCCAACTTCTGGCAACTTTACCCTGTCATGTCAATTTGAAGGACACCATGTATAGTTTCCTTTTTTCCGTGACTCTTAAAAAGTACCTGCTTGCCCAGGGGCAACTTCTAAATCATGTAGTACAAAAGCAAACACAGAGTAACAGCAAATTCTCTTAACAGACTGTGAGGTATAGAGCAGCATACCCCTTCCTAATGATTTTTAGCACAACAGCTCTTGAAAACAAAACCTCATTTTTTATGATACATTCCTGCTACATCTTATGTAACCTGCATTTTTCCAAGATAAAATTAACCTCTTCCATGTTGATATCTCAGATGAAAGTGCACTTCCTTTCAGAAAACAGCACTGAAAAGTACTATGCATTGGAAGAGCAGCTGTATGCAACCAAAGATACTCACTCCTCTGTATAGTAAACATACAGCGTTTCTTTCTCCTTTCACAGCCTTTCTCAAAACTGGTAATTCACCACCAAAATCAAAGAAATACTAGCTTTGGCAGGCAAACTAATGTACTGAGAGGTGTATAGCCATGCAGCAAAAGAATCTCTTGACTGCTCTTGCGTTAGATGATGTGATGATGTGAATAATCAAAGCAAATAATTAATAATGTAATGCTTGATACAGCCAGCAGAGCATGGAGTTTTTCAAATAAATAAGTTTGATTTGAAAAAGCAAACTCATCATTACCATGTTTAAAAAGGAAAAAGAAAGAAGAAAGAGTTAGAAGGCAGATACTTGAGAAGGGAGATTCACTGTGCTGTCTTTTACGTGCTTCATAAGCCAGCTTTGCTCTAGCCAGTTTCCATGACACCTCAGACACTGAAACGTGATCCATGCTGAGTAGCAATTCAGAACTACACAGAGCTATGCTTGGTGTAGTTAGAAATTGCAAGACATAAACAGAAGAAACAAAGGTGCCCTTTGGTTTGTAATTAACTGACATACTACTTACTCCATCCCTTTTCCCTTGCTTGGTCACTAAGCACACCTTTTCTCACAGGATCATCTTCTAACTTACAAACTGACCACCAAAAATTTTAAAAATTAGTAAAATGAAAAGATATCTGAAGCAAGCATAATAGCTAGTATTTTCTCTCTCCAACTATTTGGTTCTTCTAGTCTTCCTTATACCACAGTAAACCAAAAAGAAATTCACTGAGTCAGTGCAGTTGAAATAGGAAGAAGTCCAGTCAGAAGAAAGCAGCCTGGACTTGTCATCAGCAGAGCTTTGTGAAGTACCATCGTTGCTAAACCAGCAACTGCCTCATTCCTTGTTTTCTCAACTTCCATAGCAGAGCAGACAAGCTCTTTAGTTTTCACCTTCCACGGACAGATGAATTTTTCATTGTTACAATTTTTGCATTTGTTCCTGTCTACCACAAACACAAGTTTAGTAATTTGAGCAAAGGCAAATGTAAAAATATAACAGACACACAGACAGATCTAAGCAGTAATATAAATAGGTTTTTACATTTTACAGCAGTTAGTTTATGAAGCATTCCAACTGAAAACACAGGACATTTTCAACTTACTATTTAGAATAAAATACTTTATGATACATAGTGGACTTTCAATCTTATACACAAGAAGATATCTAAATTCTAAAGTAAGGTACCTGCTAAATTGCTAAACATCAGTTTAGGATCTCCCTCCACCAGAAGTAAATATGCAACACTTGTTCCCACCTTTGTACATCCTACATACAACCTTAGACCTGTCATTTAAAGCTTGAAAGAACACTGAATTATAGGTTATATGGTAACTTTTCACTGTTTCAAACAACATCTAAAACCTAGAAACTGATTTTCCTTCAGTAATTCTGTTCATTTTCATTTGGCCAGCATTGATTTTTTCCCTTATGTGTCTTCAGCAGAACTTGAAAATAATTTTTATTTGCTTCTTCATTTGTCTAAGAGCACCATTGATAACATCAGCACAGCCACAGGACTGTTACTGCTTACATTGAGTCTTCTCTACCAGCAAAACACAACACATTTCCCGCCCTATGTTCCCTGATAGCAGCCCATATTAATAAAGTAAAAGTATTTTACAGGCAATTTATCTTCTCATACCCTAAAAACACGGTAATGATTTCACTTGTCCTAAAATCAGTGTTCAAGAAATTAAATGAAAAATATTTTCATATATTTTAGAATCCAAAATTCTTTTCCTAGCATATATACATGATTTTCATCAAATTAAAACCTGAACAGACATACTTTTACAAAAAACTTCTCACTATGCCATTTCACATTCTAAAGCTTCACAAAGTACATGAGCCAACTGTGTGTGCTCACAGCCCAGAAAGCCAACTGCATCCAAAAAGGAGTAGCCAGCATGTCAGGGGAGGCGATTCTGCCCCTCTACCATCATGAGAACTCGTCTGAAGTGCTCTGTCCAGCTCTGGGGTCCTCAGTACAATAAAGACATGGACCTGTTAGAGCAGGTCCCGAGGAAGGCCACAAAGATGTTCAGAGACCTGAAGTGTCTCTCCTAAGAAGGGAGGCTGAGAGCCTGGAGAAGGCTCCAGGAAGACCTAATTATGGTCTTCTGGTACTTAGAAGTGGCTTAGGACAAGGGGGAACTGTTTTCAACTAATGAGGGGAGATTTAGATTAGACATTAGCAAGAAAGTCTTTAGTCAGAGGGTAGTGAGGCACTGGAACAGGCTGCCCAGAGAAATTGTGGAAGTGGTCAAGTACAGGTTTGATGGGGCTTTGAGCAACCTGGTCTAAATGGATGGTATCCCTGCCCACAGCAGGGGGCTTTGAACTGGATGATCTTTAAGGTCTCTTCTATGAAAGTAAGCCACTCCAGTTCAGAAATGTACTTTCTGTGGAATGCTGATTGCCATTTCTTTCATATAGGAAGAAGACGGATAGCAGTATTTAAATAACCGCATTCAAATTAGCAAATCTGTGGACGGTTCTAGGATGCACTGGTTTAAATCCACACCTTCAGTGATCAAAATGGACTGATTCATAATGATTACACTTTTCAGCTGGTGTTCAAAGATGCACTGTGTTTTCAGTCTAACTTTCCAAGAGTTTAAAGGGTTAAGTGTCGCAGTCACACACTCTGAAACTGTGAAAGGACCAACATTTCTGCAAAATGCTCAATTTTGGAAGTTCTTCTGTAGAAGCAGCTATTGAGTGACTATTTTATCTAAAGTTCTATCTAAAAGGGATCAGAACGAAATAAAGACTTTCATTATAGCATTTTTATAGCCCAAATATCTTTCAAGACTTCAGCATTTCAGAAACCATCATGAATTTGTTCTTAATTAACTGCTTGATACCTACCAGCTGCAGAACCTAATGTTTCAGTTAGATTTTTGCTCACAATATTAAGTAGACACACTTATCACCCTGACAGCGGTACAATAGCCCTGGGTTGAGGATGTCAGAGTGTAGTCCCTAAAGACTGCAGCCTCCTGTGTTGGTGCACTTGCAGGGGAGGAAATTTTTTCTTCCTTTTAAAATCATTATTCAAAATACTTTCCAGTGAACAGCTTAAAACCTAAATTAGACTTTCAACTAGGATTACATTGAAATACTTTGAATAAGGGCCACCAATTTATACCACAGACAAACCTTGTAGGGACTGCTCATATCACCTGATACAAAGTTGCATCATCTGACAGTTTCCTGTGTTGCAGAAAAGAAGCAATTACCAACTCAGTGTGATTTTTGGCATCCCTGCACTGATTGTGATTTTTCAACTGGACTTACTCCTTTGGCTGAGGATCTTAAAGCACTGAAGATAATATTGTTTCCATCACAATATTTTTCCTTTTAGGAACATGAGGGCCATGTTTATTACTGCTGTATTAAGATAATACTAGGCTTGTCAGATACTTAGAAAGAGTGCAGTCAGTGTGTCTGTTTTGACCTTCCAGGTCACAGCAAAGGTGCAAGCTGACAGCACCAGCTGTCATTTACTGTGAGCAGACTTTGACCAGACCAACAGCTCCAAGCTCGTAGGGGAACTCACTGGTTTGGTGACTGAAGAGCCAGAAGTCAAGGTCGTGGGCTCTCTCTTTCCATCCTCTCGGGTAGGCAGATATCAGTGACTCTACCACGGCTCTAGCTGCCTGTCTGGAATTCTCTCCTGCCCCGAAGTCCACTGTTGGTAGCACTTAACGTAAGTCTCTAGGATACAGGATCAAAAATGCAGACTTCAGCCATTTAAGATTTCCAGAAGTATAAAGATTTTCCAGTGCCAACTGTTCTGCTTTTTCAGAGCAAAAGGCATTCTCACTGTCCTGGATGTTGGATGTCTTGGATTGAGACAGGAGTGGCGCCATATACATTCAGAAAATATCTTCCGTGTCATTTGCAGTGGCAATGCGTTCCTAACTACAGCATGTATCCTGCAGTTTTCTTATTATCTCCAGTACTGTGGGAATTCCTTAAAAGCTGTCATATTTAGCTTGTTACATACTTAAAACAGCAAATTGGTACATGCTCCATGCTGATATTCTTTTTGGTAGCTGCAAACAAGTCAAAACATCCTTTAAGATCATGTTCACACAGGGACAGGCCCAGACCCACAATTGCTAGCCCTGTGACATTCAGTGTGTCAAGCAATGACATCGGCAGAGTTCGCAGAGAACAGCAGCATCTTGAAGTAGACAAGCTGAGATGAGCAGGAAAACCAAACCCTTTGAGGACATGAGAAAGGGGTCATAGACACAAAAGTCTGCCTAATTTTCTAACTGTGGAAGTTAATCTAATTAAAAAATGCTAATTTCCCCACAAACCTTGCCCAATGCCTTAAATTATCATACCACAATAATGACAGCATTAACAGCCTTAGAAGCTATATATAACCTGATGTATAACTTTAGAAGCTAAATGTCTTAAATGTCAAGCAGGAAACAAAGATGGATTCAAAGACCCAGGGCTGCAAAGAAAACAAAGAGCTACCACTTGCCATCTTGTACCAGTTATTTTTACACGGCAACTGAACATTTTATACATATAATGATGAAGGTGAGTTTTAGAATAGGTTTTAAAAAACCAAATAGATTTGCAAGAACTACTCCAAAACATTAGAAACAGCATGGGAGTTGAAAATTTAAAAAGTCACCAATACTAATGAACCCTGACAGGTAAGTGGAGAGGAAAAAAGATCAAGAACTTGCCTCTATTTCAAGAGGCAGAGACAAAGAATGTCCATTTATGACAGTAAAAAGTGATGCTAATGTAGATACAAAGAAATGCATCAGAAGGTCAAAGAAATACACATGAGAAAACAGCAAGAATGCATTTTTTAAGGCCAGGATTTTGTGATATTGAGATGGAAAAGGCTAAAAAGTTTGCATAAGGTTTTTTGCTGTTTTTTTTTTTTTTTTGCTTCACAGCTGAGTTGAGTCAGGTGTCTTGGAGGAGAGATAAACTGCTTACTGGAAAACAATCTTACAGTAAAAATCTGAGGGGGATACATCTATTGTTAGCATAGACATCATAAATGAACTTTTTTTTTTCCTCCCTAGATTAGCCAGAAGAATGACAGAGAAAAATTAATTGAATGAAAATACCAGAAATACCATACTGTGATACTGACTGCCAGTTTATGCTAGGAACATATTTCTATCCATTAAAATTAAAAAGCTATTAAAAGGAATTGCCTTGCATCCTTACCTTCCAGCAAACTCAGGCAAAATTCACCAAGTGTAATGTGCACTAAGCAAAATGCGGAAATTTGTCACTTTGCTATACAAAAATCAGTTAATTTGGTTAAAATACACCAACGAAGTGGGGATGGGGAATGGAAAAAGCCCAAATACAAGACAGGCTGACAGCTGAGTCAAATACAGCCTGAACCAGAACTGAAAACTGCTGTCTGTCCACACATCCAGTGTCTCATTCCATCTAAGCAAACAAACAAGGTGGCTCTGCTAGTGATATTCCACACTATGGCCTCTATCCAACACCCAGTCATCAGCCAGTCAGATCTTCAGAAAACAAACCCAAAAATTCAGAGGCCATATATTAAATGTCAAATAAAACACAGAGGAATTTTTTACTGACAGTGGGTAACCACTGAGGACTTTGAAGTCATAGCCTGACTGCATACAATTCAGCACTAGGAATAAAAACTAGCAAAAAATAGCATACAAAGAACTTACTAATTGCTACACTACTGTTACTTTCTCTATACAGATATAATTAATACTTTAACTAATGCTTATATTGCAAAACTTCTCTGGATTGTAAAAAGAAGAACCTACTGAACTGCTAGCATTGGACTGCCAGCAGAGACATGAAATCAGTTTGCATAATCAATTAGATCCCCAAATCAATTTTTTATGAGTAATTCTGTGAGACTTGGAGCAGCTTAACTATTCCATACCTAGCACCTCCATATAAAAAAACTGAATTAAAAAAAATCAAATATCTTGTTACTTATCCCACAGTTGTGCTCTTAATGGTTAAGAGTAAAAGGTATTCTTTGAGATCACAAGGTAGAGAGAATCTGTTTCATTGAGCAACTTAAACAATTAGAGGAAGACAATCAATTCAGAGTTATTTTGCACCTTCACCAATAACAAAGGGTAGAAAAAATAGGAAAATTATAGTGGCACATCTGAAAACTTAAGCCCCATATGAAGTTTACAATTCTAAGTAATATCAGTAAGTGGATGGGAAAGTACTGTTTCTTCTGATACAGGGTGATATGCTGTCACTTGAATTTAAAATAAAAAGTAAAATCTGCAGAGAGGAAAAATTTAAAACATCTAGCATTATTTTAGTACACACAAAGCAATTAAAAGCCATGCATTTCTCCTCTCAAAGATAATCCCTACTAATTGCTCTAGTTGTGGAAATACATTTTGTGGGAAAGGATAATGCAGACTACTTGTCAAATTGCTCATGTCATTACTTCACTGCAGAATCCAAACACTATAGCCAGACCCATTCCCAGCATGTGAGTATCGGCCTACAGAAAAGGACCCATGCATAAGCCACTCTGACCTTTCTTGCTAGTTTCTTCTGACCTTTCTGACCTCATTAGACTCCTATAAAGAAGATAAAGGAGCTGTTGGGTACTCTTGATGGATTAGAAATAACAAGAATGTGTCTAGGTCTTACTTAAATACTAAACCAGACCACTGAATTATAATGCTTTTCAAGCAATCAAAAGGATAATAGGAATGATGAAGAAATACAGGTAGGGAGAAACAGATTCTTAAAATATCCAGTGTGAATAGTATGCTTTTGGGAAATTGTTCATCAGCATCCTTAACCATTTATTCTGCTGAAATTTTAGATGGCTGAATTTTTAAGGCCACATCTGAGTGAGAACAGATATTAAAAACAATGGTCCCAGCAGAGTTATTCTCATTAAGCATGAATCTAACTTAAGCACCTTGCTGAAAGAGGGCTTTAGTCTCCTCTGGTCAGATTTATTTAATGAATTCTTCAAATTCCCAAAGGAAGGAAACTCTAGAGGCTAGAATGCAAGTCTCTGAATTCCCGGTGTCACATTTCAAACACTACATCATATTATCAACAAAATCTGTATCTTCACAGACCAAAGGGCAGAAACCCTACAAAAAGTGCTTACTCTTTACACACACACCTTCTCCGGTAGAACTGGAATTTTTAAACTGTCTCTCAGCCCTGAAATGGAAAAGTCATGCACTTTTATTGCTTACATCATAAAATGAATTTGACTCTCTATGGGTTTTGCCATCCCCAGTAAATATTTATTTGCTTATAACTAATACTGGCATCTAAGCAAAACTCTCAGAAAGGAAAACACTGACCACAATTTATAATACAAGCTCCAAGTACTACAAGATAAGTTTTACAGCAGCTGGACACATGCCTTTTTATCCTGTATTTCTAATTTCTAGGAAAAGAAGTGCTATAAGGGAATTTATAGTCAGAGAAATCATCTAAGTTCCCATTTATTGTGATTTCTAATCAAAAGCTCTTGTACTTAACCACTGGAAAATATTTATGGGAAGAGAAGAATTTTTCTGTATATGCTAAACTACTACTAAAAGAAGACACTAGTACATAGGCTGACCTCAGCCAAAGGGTTCAGGCTGTATTATGCTATGCATTAAAATGCAGGCACCATCATATAAAATTAAATTATGTCCTTTTTAAAAATAAGACTATGCCATCATTTGTTCCTGAAATATCCTCTCTCCAGCTGTCCTGCAGTTTTTATAGATCCTGACATGGGAAAACTGTTGCATTTGTGACAGAGGGGATTGTCCCCTTAAGAAATTTATAGCCTTTGGTAAATCCCTGCCTGTCTGCCGTCAGTCCTACACTGAATCCACGAGCCAGCCCCAAGTCAGCAGCACTGAAGAGGATGCACATACTGCATCTGTGCAGGAACTCGCATCGGGCTTTACCCCCAACAGCTCAAACGTCTTAAAGCACCCACTGAATCCAGATACAGTCACACAGCACACAGAGTAAGTTAGATGACACAGTGGCTAAAAACCAACTGAATAGTGTTTCTAGCACAGATTTCACAGTTGCTGTATCTGGGCAGCTGTTGTAGCACAATTGGATTAGTGATTTATGCTGTCTCTCCTCTGCCCCCATTTAAGACAATGGATTGAGATTTGAACATGGACATTTTTCATCCTCATCACTATTCAGGCTTTGTGAATGCACAGACATTTCAAGACTTGTAGAAGAGTTGGTTTGTTTTTGTTTGGGGGCTTGTTTGTTTTGCTGTGGTGGTGGGTTTTTTTTCCCTTTGTTGTTAGCCAGATATTGTGCTGTGAAGTTAAATGGGGGAGAAGGACCTTGTGTTTCGATGTTTAAAATTTAAAAAAAAGAATCAGAGCAGAATTGTTATGAGTTGGCAATTCCTCCCTCTTACGTATGATGGGGCAAAACACATACCATGTAAATTGTATTTGTCATCTTACAGGCATGCAGACACTTCTATCATCTGTCTGTCCCATAACTGAAAGAGAAATTCAAAGATCCCACCTATTTGAGGTTAAATTATTAATCATCTCTGTTTGCCCCTCTTTGGGAATTTGCTTATTCCTGTGAATTAGCTACAGCAGTTAACCTCCATTTAAAGAGCACATAGAACAAAATTCATAGAACAAATGGCAATGGAGAAGAAAAAATTTTAAAAATAATTTAAAAAAAGGTAACTGCTCTTTTATCATGTTATTTTTGTATGGTATTATCTCATGTATTAAATAGGTTACTTTATGTTGTTTACTAAATAAGGCCTGGAAAAGGAAACTCATCTCTTATGTAGACCAGAAACCAAAGGCTGAGTATCAGAGGGAGAAGCAGGGAAGGGGTGGGAACTTCTATCCTTCCTCCACATCTCAAATCAGAACAACAGGACAAAAGCTTGCCTTTGCACTGCAGGATTATGATAGCAGATACAAGGAGGAATTAGTAGTAGGCAGTAAATGTCTTTCAGTGACTGATGATGACACTGCATAGGTACAATTGTATCAACAAGTTTTGCAAGATTCATTTAGGTACCTAAGAAATTGAAATAAAAGAAGCATTTTGATCACTAAAAAGGTACTTTTAAAGTACATCTAACATTCTTATTAAATCCCATAGTAAATCAAGAATCACATCCTTTCCTCTTACACATCCTCTTAAGAAAAAAAAAAAAACACCTGAAAGTGTTATACACACATCATCATCATCATGTAGGTACCAAGCCTTATTTTCAAAAGTTTTTCTTCAGTAATTACCATATGATTAACTTGCTGCACAACTTACTTATATTCCATAAATCCAAAAGAAGCTGACATTGTTACATTGCAACACAAATACAACACACTTCTGAAGAGTTTCCCAAAATTTTACATATATACATATATCTATATATATATCTCCTGTCCGTCTAGAGGAGGCCACAAGTAACAGTAAGCTATTCAGCTTGCTGTAATGTAATTTACTTGCTACTTGAAGATTCCACACAACCCTCCTCTCTTATGCAGTCACTAAAGGAATATTGGTTATTACCTTTCTAAATCACATTTTTAATTGCACCCAGCAGTGGAACAATGATAACACTAGGGATCATTTGGAAGTTTTTGCTGCAGCATTTACCAATCTAACTTAATGGAGCACCTCTTAGGTCAGCAGTACCATTTTCTGGTTTGGGAGGTTTTCTCAGTATAAATGCACCTTACTGTATACTAAGCACACAAGTAAAAGAAAGACCCTTCACATCACTTGAGGATAGAAAAAGAAGACTTAAATATTGAAAATGTTCTTGCTTAAATGAATATTATGCAAAAATTCCAATATATCCATCTTTACTTATGCACTAAAGATGAGGAAAGTTGGGCCAAGTAAGCCTTATATTAAGTGGCTTGTGTACCCTTCACTGTAGGCTCATCAGATAATTGAAATCCGACGCAACATAATATATGGCTTAAGCTACTGAAAAAGAATCAGCTGCCTTCAGTAATGTGTGATAATGATAATCCAGGTAAGGTAAAAAGAAATAATATAAAAAGTTCATTTGTGTTAGGCTATAAGGATATTCAACAAGGTAAATCAGAAAAGATCAGTAACTCTGTGGTCACGGACTACTGTCCATAAATCAAACAGACCCTTCAGAATAAGAGTTTTCTACACTCATGCATTCTGATTTTCCCTTCATCGGTACATGTAACATTTAAAAATAACATTCTAATAACAAACAACTAAAAGATAACAATTGTACATGCAGTATCTGAGTAAAGCTTTCATGACATTATGAACAGGTTATCCAAGAGAAGATGCTATTCTAGTTTTCTTGCTATTTATTAGGCATTTTAAATTACTTTGTGACATTATTAAAATATTATACTATTTACACACAGTTCTCTAAACACATTTATTATTTGAGATGTGTTGGCCAGCTCTTTGTGACTGAATAAATCATATCCATTACTTCCAGTCTTTGGAAAAAAACAGATCACATCATGATGTGACAAATTTAAAAAAAAGCCTTGAAAGCATCTTTCAGATGACTTAATGTTTCATTTTCCAAAATATTAAAGAGTTGATACTTTGGCAAGCAAGTGACAAAAGTTGAAAATATGCAATAATCAACTTATTTACAAAAACAGGAAGTAAGTTAGGAACATTTCACCTGTATGCATCTAATTACATTTGAAGTTGCTGAGATATACTAATCCAATAGCTTTTAGCACGATTTTTAAGCATTTTAAACACAAAGTTCCAGCAGGAAAACTGATTTAGTAATGTTGTTCCAAAATTGCTAATCAAAATCTCCACAGAGATGCAAACTGTAACATCATTTTTGTCACATCAAATGACACAGGAATGAAATTGGGTCTGTATAATTGTATAGATATATGCATGTGGATAGCTGCTGCTGTACTACTGACCTTGTGATCTCACAGAATGCCAGTTTCTCTCAGGAGATTTTTACACCTCTGAAATCATGTTTTCAGTCTGTAGACATTTCCTTAATCTATCTTTAAAAAAATGAAATTCATGTCTCATTACTATTAAAATGATACCAACAAACTTTCAGAGTTTCTGTCAATTGGCAGTGACATATGCAAACTCATAGAATAACCAGAAAATGCAGGTTGTCTGCAATGAAATCAGTTACCATATTAGGGTGAAAAACTTCAGAAGAACTTGTGAGTCACATGTATGAGTAAACCACATGAGTCTGATTAACAAAATATTTAATTGTTGCAAACAATTACTGATTTATAAAATAATACACATTCCAGAAGATCTTTCAGAAAATTATATCTATATGTGGGTTATTTTATATATATAAATAAATGATCATACAGCCTTTAAGCACATAGCCAGTGTGCACATTTGGTTTCTTGTACACATGAGCTACTTCTGCTCTGACACAACAGGGAGTCTGAAAACCTTCCTGTATTTCATGAACAGAACAAAATTCATTGCAAGGACAATTAAACATTAATCTTGCTTACCATGGTAGGTGACAGACTTGCCATCTGTTGAAGTCCTTAAAGAAAGGTCGGATATTTTTCTAAAAACCATTTTTGGTATAGGGTTTTTTGGGCAGGAGGAAAAAGCAAAGCAAACCAAAAAACTAGTATTTGATCCATATTGCAAACCTGTGGCTGTGGCATAGGGAGAAGGGACTGGTGGCACAAGCCAGCAACAGCCCTGGCTTTGCCATGGCAGATGCCTGTTTGTGGCTGCCGTGTTGAGCTCCAGCCAGCAGCCAAGTCCCGCAGCCGCTCACTCGCTCCCCCTCCAGAGGGACTGGGACAGAATCAAAGGGGAAACCCAAGAGAATTCGTGGGTTGAGATAAAGACAGTTTGATAAGGAGAACAAAAGCCAAACACATGCAAGCAGAGCAAAACAAGGAATTAATTCACTGCTTGCCATGGGCAGGCAGGTGTTCCACCATCGCCAGGAGAGCAGGGCCCCGTCATGAAATGGTTACTTGGGAAGACAAACACCATCACTCCAAACATCCCCCCTTCCTCCTCCTCCTCCCCAGTTCTATATACTGAGCATGATGTCATGTAATCAGTCTTAGCTTCTGGTACTCCAGTTAGACCTCTGGTGATTTTCATATCCCCATTCAGCCCTGGCCATGGCTCTCTAGGCATACAGCTCCTGCACACTGTCTTTGCTATGATCTTGAGCATCAGAGCTGCAATGCTTGCTGCTGTGCCATTCTTTATTTAAGGGATACATAAGATTTTTTTTAAGGATCAATATGATTTGGGAAAAGCAGATTTTGATCATGATACAGGAAGTATAGGTGATAATGAAATTCTGCATCATAAAGGCAAAGTAGATCAGCTCTCAGAAGCATTTAGTACTGGCTGTTTTATGCAATTAGTATTTCTTGCCACTACTACTGCTGCTGTTTGAATGTATCAGAATATAGGCAGATGGGTACAGAGAACACAACTCAAGCTTTCTGAAGCAACAGAAAAGGTAACAAAAATGTGTTTTTTTTTTTTTTTGAGGTATGCAAACAAATGAGATTTTAGCTAATCTAATAACATATGACTGAAGTGATGGAGGACCACATGCCATGCAGTATAGATGAAACTGAGTGGGCTGTATGAACTTCAAAGCAAAAAACAGGCTACAAAAAAAGTGTGGGCAGAAGGGAGAAGGTGGAAAATACAGGAGAAATCAGGAGGTGGTTCCATTATCAGCTGCAAGATGCATATAATGTTGTACAAGCAAACAGTGAGGAAGGACTGCAAAATATGGACCTGAACAATCCCACTTCAACCTCTCATAGTCCCACTAAATGTCATGACAGACTCATGGCTACAGGAGGGTTTCAGTAATTAGCAGGTGGTCCATAAAGTTAGGACAAAAAATATATTTGATCTCAAAGAAGTCTTTATTGTAGCATTTCTCTGTCCTTAATTTGTGTGAAACTAAAGGTTCCTTCACATTACAAAGCACAATAAACAATTCAATACTGAACAGTGTATTTATATAAAAACCACCAAAATCATCCAAATTAAAGAAAAAAAATGAAAATCCTTTCTCCAAGAACCTGTTTTAACAAAATTTTCTGAAAATCCAGGCCTGACTCATCTGCAAGCCAAAGTTCTAGACAGATCACAACATTTAATGACTTTCTTAGGCACGTCCTCTGACCCAATTCCTGCCCTTCTGTGTTAATCTCACAGTGAGAAATGTATATTTAAAATGCCAACTTTAGCTTTATCTGAAATGTCACACTTTGTCCTCTCTCCTGGCTGCTCTTTTGTCTGTCTGCAGAATATTCTCATGTTTTGAGAAAATTCTCACATCCTTAAAGGAAGACGAATTTACTAAAGCCAAAAGCAGTTCTGATGCTTACTCAAAATCCAATAGTTTGAGTAGTACAGTAGTCTACTGACTTGTAATGTTTGTGAAATAGGTAAATTCACAAGAATGAGATCTTCCACTGCAAGCTGTTACAGACCACACCCAGGTAGTTATACAAATAACACATTATTGTAATGCACACTGTAATTAATTAAATTGTGCTACCTTCTTCCTAGGAACATTGAATGAGACGTGACAGCAAAGGCAAAAATTTTAAATAGTAGTGTAACAATTAAATGGTATCTCTGCTTCAAGATTTTTAATGTCCATCCTACACTAATCACTCAAACCCACAAATACTACTTGAGTAAAACAATGTGTAAAAGATGAAAAACCGTAGTAGAAATCAGTGGGGGTGCTTTATTAAAAAGAAAAAAAATTTGATCACTTTTTGGTAAAATGTAGGTCACCTTTGGTTTCCATAGTAACCACTGCTGAACTACTGCTCGGCCGATGACCACTGCCTATGGCTGCTTCCCTTCCTAGCAGGTGATGTCCAAATACAGTCATACCTCATTCAAAATAAGAAAGAGCTAAAGAAGTGCTTAGAAATGACATTAGTTTACTTCCAAACACAACTCCTCCTCAAACATTTTCCTAAGTATTTCCTAATATCCTTGTCTAGATAAAATATTCAGCTAACCAGTTGAAAACACACAAACCCTAATTTTCAGCACTAAAAAAAAAATCTGCTCTTTGTCCGTATCTCAAGCCTGGAGTCTCCAATACAGAGACAACTTTACAAGAAGTTGTAAATACAAAAAATATTTATACAGAGCAACTCACTAAACATCAGTAACACAGAAGTCAACAAGTACTGCCATTAGGTTAAGCTCTGATAAGCACAGAGCAGGTTCAGTGACAGTGTATTCAGTACATTCACTGCAAGTGGGAGTTAATGGGTTGGCATATTATTATTTTGCACACAAGCACACAGTGAAAACTAGTCATGTAACAAGGCTGGAGCCACAAATAATAACAGTTAAAGCTTCACTTGGGACAAAGTCATATAATCTGCAGTCAGCTTGATGGTGAAACTTCTTCTCACCACTATTACTCTGGGGCATATATAGTTGATGATGAATTCATTAAAACACAAAAGACTCCACATTACAAAAAGAGTCTTAATTGGCTTTGATAGTGAACCAGGAAATAACAGGACAAGCCAATGTTGTTGATAACTGCTAACTGTTCTCCCCTTCGGAACAGTTGTATCACTGTTACGCGAGCTCAGAATAAATGAGCTACCTTTTTATTTTTTCCAGGTATTATATAAACTCGAAAAGATAAGCTTCGAGGTCTGGATGCTGCTCACATGCCCTAATGCTATTAGTGCTACAATTACACTGTAGTAGGGTTGCATCAGTATTCACATACCCAATCAGAACACTGAAAATGCTACATATTCAGTGAATGGAAGAATGACGATCAACACTGATGAATACCATCAGTGAAGAATCATGTCCCCTCACTTGCTTTGAAAGTTCAAACCAGACACATGAACAGGTAGATGAACACATAACACTGCAGCAAAAAGTGCTGGAAAACCAGACAGACAGGAGACAACTTGACAAAGCTGTCTAATTTCCATCAGATTTCAGAATCAAAAAATGCATGTAGCTGTTTTTAATACACTGAATTGGCAAATTCTTAAAAAACAATAGTTTGTATATATTCTCCTAACAACAACTCCTGAAAATACCATCACAGTATTTTGCAGGGGGGAGGAGATTGATACTCAATTTCTTTATATTCCTGTAAGGATCAGGATCTTCAATACACTTGCTTAAAATAGGAGAACTTTCCAGACAATATTAGTATAGATAAAATAGAGTGGGGGTCCTTTAATGAAAGTGCTTTCAGGTGCAACAAAATACAGAAGTGCACACTACAATGTGAGGTTTTTACAAATTTATAACACTACTTAATTATCACATCTAATGGATACCTCCAACCCAAGGACTGTCAGCCCCCAGAACCTCTGCAGGTCTGCCCTTCTGGAGCTTTTCCAAGAGTTTTGGGCCTTCTATCTTGCTTTGACTGTAACATATCTTCCAAGTGCATGTGTCCCAAACAAAATGTTCTTGCTAAAATCTTTTCCTTGAAAGAACAGACAGAATTTCAAGAATGTGACACAAACAGTGAGAAAAAGGTTTTAGTAACTGTCAGCTGCTGCCTTAAGTGTGAGAAACCATACAGCTATATTAAAATCTACCAATACACAAAAATCAACACTGTTGTGCTCAGGGCACACCAGTGGACTGCACATCTCAGCAAACAGCAAGACTAGAAGACACATGGGAGATGAGGTTGGGCTACAGAGGAAGAGGAAAGCAAGAAGTCAATATGGACTCCAGCAAATAGAACACTTTTATTTTTCCATAATGTTTCAAAGTTCTTGATTTTTTTGCTCATGGGCCAGTAATTCCAATGGATTCAGTCCTCCCTACAGTCCTATATTTACTGTATATGATTCCTGTCTTGTAAGACTGGAAACTATTGGAGGAAGTCTGTGTAGATACAGGCTTTTATTTTAAGCAGGTCCAGGTCTAGGCCCAGTAGAGCCAAAAGGTCCTAGTACAAGACAAATTATATAATAAAAATCAGAATATAAAATTCAATCATTGAAGGCTAACAAGACTGAAAACAGGGATAGAAAATAGAGTTGCATCTTTCTTGTAAGCATTAGAACAGTGTTTCATCATGAAGCACCAAGAAAAGATAAAACTCCTAAGTTCACCTGCTTGTTAATTCTGCTTTGCAAGCACAACTGCTAGTCTATTGAATAAAAAACAAAACCAAAAAAAAAACCCCACAACAAAAAAACATGGAATGAACCCAACCAAACCCTGTGGGAGGCTGTTCCCAGCTCACTGCTAGAGATTTAAGTTCTCTTACAGTATGTTCATACAAACAACAGCCGCATCAACTGATAGAGAGAAAAATCCTTCGAGCAGAAATAAGCCACTGGATGGAAGGAACTTTTTAAAGATCCACTACCAACAGAAACTGTGCCTTTATGTTTGCTGCCCTCATGTTAACATGCCTCAGTCACACCTACTGCTAAATCCATTGCTTGTGGGAGCAAAGAATAGCAGAGCAACGTGCAGCAAGGAGAAAACACTACCCAGTGGTTTGAGTATGGAGGGTGGAACACACTGACATTTGTTACAGAGTTTACAGTCATGGATTATCATAGAACAGTTTTGTTTGGAAGGCACCTTAAGTTCACCTAGTTCCAACCTCCCCACCACGGGCAGGGATGCCACACATGAGGATCAGGTTGCTCAGGGCCAGGAAGACAACACGCTTTTTTTAAAAGCACTGAATCTAACTTGGCTTTAAATTTCAAAAGATCTTAAAAGCCATCTTTACACAGACGGGTAGGAAAAGTCGCCAACTAGTATAAAATGTAGAAAACATACTAAACATGGCACTGGAGGAGAGAGGATATTGCAATAATCTTTCAGAAGCTTCATTTGCTTTGAAAGAGCACATAAAACTATTCAAAGAAATCTGCTGAAGGGCCATTGGGACTCTGGTGAGGAATAAAAGCCAGCATTAGGACAGAGCAGAGAAAGCAAGCATGAAATTTTTTTTCAGACAAAAATGAAGTTATTCGTAGTTGTAAACGAGTAACAGAAAAATCCATTTTTCCCTCCTTTTTTATTTGATTCACCAATTATTTCCCCACAGAAGCTTGTGTAATGGTATCAGGCCACCCACAGCTTTCAATGGTATATAAATGTTGTCATAATCCTGCTTCTTATCTGAAGAATAGGGCAGTGACTTTTAGTACCCAGGACATCCTAAGGTATTCTGCCCTTAGAAACACATTTTAAAATTCTGATCTTATTTGCCAAAAACCATGAAGCCAAGTCTTCACTAAAATTTAGCTCATCTACATCCCAAACTTGTGGTTTCGCTAAAGAAGGATGTTGGCTGAGACTAGTTCAAATCCAAGCTCAAAGAAGAACTTCGGAAAGAATTTTCAAGACTGTGAACTTAGATATGTTCCTCTTTGTCAAGAAAGCCATGGTCATCATGATTTTGCATTTCTAAAATTGCATGTACATGTTCCTGGTGAGAGAAAAAATAAACTTCACATTTATGAATGTATCAATCAGACTGCAAAGTTACTAAAATTATTTTGCATATTGTAGTAGTATCTAGAGACAGCAACTGCTATAGAAAGTCTAAACCCAGTGGCTGAGGTTGATCTGGTGTACTACTCCAATCATGCATTTAATTTTTATTCTGTTTAACAAATCAAGGATAATATTCAACCATCATTTTTATGAAACCTCACAGCAGCTGCCAAATAACAAATATAATTTCATACATTGTGTTAGCATCATTCTGAATCAGAGACCCCAGATTTGCCTGCAAAAGATGGTTCCAGACCTGCTGGAACAGTACACACTCCCAAATACGGACAAGACTTTACATGTATGTTCTTAGTGCAAGGTGCTTTTCTCTAACTAATAAATGCAGAACAGATCTGAAAGTACTACAGAATCTAAATCAACATTTCCCAGTAATTTTCTAATTTGTTTTTGAAATATGTTCCATACACATCAATGCAGTGAGAGGCTGAGTCACTTGGAGTAATAATTTGCAAACTTCTGGAGCATTAAATTCCTTTGATATTGATAAACCGGCTCATTCTCATTCTGTTCATTAGCCGCCCTCCCCTCTTCCCAGTTTTGAGCCAGCCAATCTGTAGCCCTTTCTGCGAACTGACATATTTACTAAGTAAAATCTGTTACCACTGCTTTCTTGCTCTTAATGAAAAACACCCTGTTGCTTGTCAAGCTCTTCATCTTAGGGAACCTCCTTCTCTCTTTCCCTTCATACATGACATAGTCAACAAGCTGTCTTCCCACTCAGAGCAGCTCTTTATAAGCTCCTCTCTGTATTTCCCCAGTAACCACAAACTGCTGACCTGTGCATTCTGTTCTTTTTTACTTCCACCTAATGAAATTCATCGAGTACCATTTTGATGATGACTTGCAAAAACTGCCAAAGAATCTCAGAAAACAATCCAGTTGTGTTCCTTTGAACCATGTCTTGATAAATATAGTTCTTTAAGAGTTAACATAGGAATGTAAATATCCACAGTTTGAAAAATAAGAATGTCCTAAATTGTAAGTATAAATTATAATTAATTTTGCAGAAAGTTATTTGGCAACTATAATAGGGCTATTTTCTCATCTGTTCAATCTGAAAAATTAGTGTATGCCACAAACAGGTATTCACGTTTAGACAGCAATTCAACACTGATTAGCAAAAAAGCATCTTGCCATTTCCACTCTATTCCTTTGATGGAAAAATGCTGTACAGCCCCAAAAAATCCTTTTGTACTTGATTCTTTACCAGTCAAAAAATCATGGTTGTCATAGAAACTGTAAAAACCGAAGTCAGTCATGACATAACAACAGGGTAATGCAAAATGTCTGCAGGCTCAGGTTTTTGTACTGGAGATGTTCGTGAATTTAACTAGGGAGTCAAGCAGTTTCCCAAATTCAACAAAGAATATTATAACAATTCATATTATTATTTGTTTTAATAACCTGCTCAGAGTCTGGTAAGTAACAGTATTTATCACTCCTGCTCTACACATCGGCTACGTTAACAGCAAACAGACTCTTCCCAAAACATTCAGTGCAAGCCTCTTCTACAAAGGGGACTGAATTTCTCTGGTCACATATCTTAGATGCCCTGGAGGGACTTTCGGTCAGTGTTCTTAACATTCCTGAGATCTCACTTTTGACATTTTAAACTGACACAAATCACTTTAAAAAACAATACTGCTATTAGTTTCTGTCTCTTGCATATGCTGTTCAGAACAAGACTTCTAAACTGCAGGTCTCTGCCCCAGCCCAAGGTGATTCAGCTCCATTCCAAACATTATTTCAGTTTTTTTCCCCACGACATGGAAAACATAATTCTACTCCTGACTAACAAAGGCTACAAGAGCCTTTCCCTCTCCATCTCCCAGAGCTAAATCAGGGTCCACCTCCACACAATAGAGTTGCCTTTTACAGGAACCACTTGATACTTCATAATTACGAACTGACAGGGCTGCCTTACTGCAACCGCTTGCCCTTTAAGCAGAGGCAATCCTGCTGAAAAGAAAAGAATCATAATACACAGGAATATTGCAGGGCTGGCCCCACTGCAGGTGAGAAAACTGAGTAGCTTAACCACAAATAACACAAAAAGCAGCAATGTGAATGTCGAAGTACTCAGATCTTAAAAAAAAAGTAATTAGAGCATTGAATTAAATTTTATGGTGACATTTTAGGGCCTGTTTGTTTCAGCTAGTTTCCTAAGACACATTTTTGCCTGTAATTTATTATTTCAAAATAACTAGGTACACATATTTTGAATAGAGAGCAAAGAAGTACTGGCATTCCCTATGCATTACTAGAATTACCTTAAATAAACTCAGTTTTATCATGATTCCATCTGGCAGTTTCCAGACCTGTTAAACTGGTCACTGACACCCACACCACAGCCCCATCCCTGCCCTGTTAAACAGTGATATTTACTGGCAGGGGAGAGCACACTTGGTCTGTAACAAACTTCAGCAGTCTACAGAAGTTGAACTGACATACACAGAGAAACTTCACACCTGCACCTTAGATAAAGCTTGAGCCAGTGAAACTCACCTGCTTCCTGAGTCAGGAAAAAAGTTCTGATTCAAAATGAAGTAAGATCCTGATTCCAGTAAAATAACTCGCAAAGAACCTATGAATAAAACAGTAAACTTCTTTCAAGGAACAAAGGGAAAAAACACACTAATCAAACCTCCTTTGAAAAAAGGGACATGATTGATTTGTACAGTGCATTATATAGTTCAGGCTTCTTACTAGAAAACTTCCTGATATACACAAATCTCTAAATCTCAGAGGGAAGAAATACATATATATATTTCTTCAGTTGCCATGACTGGGACCCTAGTCAACAACATGCATTAAACCCTGCAGCTTCTCACTCTTCAGTTCTATGGCATTCTGTCAGACTTTACATTTAAAACATCACTCAACACTTCTGTATGCCATCACCACATTTACTGCACTTGTATATATATATATGTATATATGTACAGAAACACATGTGTGTCTAGGTCATTTGAAAAAGCACATATACATATAGAGTTATGCTTTTTTCCAAACTAGTTATGCACACGTGTATACACGCATGCAGACCTATCTTTAATTCTGAAGAAGGCATATTCATTTCCATGGATGCCACTGAGGAAATAAAAAGCAATATAAGGGTACTGTAACCATTTAACTCATTTGGATATGCACATTTATTTTTGAATAAAACATGCTACCACAGCAAAATAAATATTAATGGATAATATTGAGTATTAATTATTAACAGCAGCCTTATAACATACAGCTTATAAAATACTGCCATAACATTTCACTATGACAAAGAATTACTGTGTACTGATAGGGTTTACTGGAGCTCATGGCATAATATAGGATTTTTTAGATTGCTGTTGTGTGCCTCAACAGTCCCTTGGAGAAGCAATGAATTTCCACATGTATTGATAAATAAGAGTGGGAAGAATTTATATGAATCATTTTAGATTTTTCTACACAGTAGAATAGCTTTGGGCACACAGTAGGAGACCAGACTTCGTGGAACATCATGAAAAATAAACACATTATTGCTGAAAGTGGGCTGAGGAGCTAAGAATTTTACACTGATCTCAGATGAGGTTAGAGCAAACATGCCTTAAATATTCTAAAAGCCTGCTGTTTTATGTATAACATACGCTAGTGAGGATAGAGTTGTTTGTAACAGCAAGTGCTTCCTTGTTTTGCTCCATATTCAAACATTATGCAATGCAATCCTGCAAACTTCTCACACACAAAAGAAACAAAACACCTGTATTTGGAAGTATTTTTACTGATTTCCATTTTACATCTAGAGATTTTGGACTGTTAATAAATTTTGCATTTGGGTTTTGCAGAAGCTGATGACTCATAGAAGATAACCATGACAGAGGACAGGAATCAGAAAACCAGGAATCTGATTGCAAAGAAATGAGCCCTAACACAAAATGTGGAATTCCAGATCTTTAGTAAGTAGTAATCTGTTGCAGCAATCACTTCAATAAACCCATTCTTCCTAGAAATTTTAAAACTGTGCTTCCAAAACCCAACAGATTTACAGTAAAATTTTGAAAACAAAACTTATAAAGGAATTGTTGAATTTTCTTTCAGGTAACAAACAGGAAATATCCAGAAGTTTCTCAGCGAATTTAAATAAAATAATAGTTTTTCTTTGGCTATAGGTGTGATTCTTCACCACCTTATATAAACACCATTGTAAAACATAAATTTGGCTTCTATTTTATGCTACTAAATTGTACAAGATTAAACTATGGAGAGCCAAGCTCCCTGAATTCAATCTTTGTTGTTTATTTCTTCTTTTATGAAATGAATTGAACTGTTTTCTTCATTTTATGATTTATAAAGTCTGATGCTGCAGCAGTCAGGAATGTTCTGACTGCTTCTTCCCCACAAAATTTAAAAAAACTACTTACCTAGACAGTTACATTAGAGAAGTACTGCCATTGCCTATAGAAACATGAGCAAATAGATTGTGACTTTGTCAAAAATGAAACAATAAAAATAAAATAAAAACCACAAACCAAAACAAAAGCCCAAATCAGTCAAAACTCAGAACCACATAAAAATGAAAAATAAATGAAAGCCAGGCAAAATACATGTATCTGCCCTGAAACCTACTCAGTAAACAAAACAACTACCAGACTGTAAAGTGGAAGAAATTCCAGGCTTAAAATTCTATCACTAAATTTGACACCAACATCAAGAGCCTCAAACATACGGAAAGTATCAAATTAGAACATGGGATGTACACATACATTCTGCAGTGGAAAGAGGCAAATAGATCTCAGAGATAGTAAACTGATGAAGCAAAACACAACTCCCTCCAGACTTATGAGACCAGGCCCAAAAATGGTGTAATCAAGGACTCCCAGCACTGTACAAACTGGACATGTGCTTGCTGCTACCACTCTCAGCTTACCAGTGAACTTGGCTCTGGAACAAGAACAAGCAGTGCTACTTCAGCTCTCTCTGAACCTCTGATCCACACAAGCTATAAACCCACCAAGTGATTCAGACTGGAAAGGACCAGCAGGTCTCTAGTCCAACCTTCTGCTCGAAGCAAGGATAGCTAAGATATCAGACAAGGCTGCTCACAACTTTAACCAGTCAAATCTTAAGAATCTATAAGGACAGAGACTACATAGCCTCTCTGGGCAACCTTTTCCAGTGCCTCCCTATCCATCCTCGTGGTGAAAAGTTTCTCCTTATATCCAGTCGGAACATGCCTCGTTTCAGTCTACACCATCTCTCACCTGCCCATCACTGACCACTAGGAAGAGCTGCATACATTCTGCAGGAGTTCCTCAAAGGTACTGCTTAATGAGAGTTTTTTCCCTTAAGGGCATCAACTATTCCCCTCAACCAGGTTCTCTGCAAACAATGTAAGTCACTGTCACATCCTTCAGGCAATCGATAAAGATGTTAAGCACAGCAGGTTTCAGAACAGACTCCTGTGGTGCCCAGTTGAACCAAAACACAACCCCTGCACCACCACTCTCAGCTGAACAACCCAGTCCTCAGAGTACTTTTGGAAGGTCTGCTCTAAGAAAACATAATACAGAAGTATCCCTTACTTGGAGGAGTCCCTTCCCTTTGAGATAAGGAGCTACACTAATTCTATTGCCAGCTGTAATTCACAAATAGCTCTAGCTTGGCTCTATTAGGCAGACAATAAATAAAATTATAAAAACATGGAGATGCTCTTCTTACTGCTACATATGAACTGTCAAAGTCCAGATCACTTACTGCTACTCATTTACACACTGTTTACTGTAGATATGAGGCTATATATATATGTATTTATTTATTCCAGAATGTATGCCAGTTTAAGAATGGGTAACCTCAACCTGAGAAGTCAAAAGAAAAAAATAACTATTCATGTTCAGCTGGTTGAGTGGGAATAAGAAAAATATTTCTGTCCTTCAAGTGTCTCATGGAGATATCAAACATTAATCTTAACACCCTCTCAGGGAGGATCAGAAATGTCTTCCTCTGTTTACTTCTCTAATGAGTGAAAGAAAAAGGCTGAAAGCTGTATGGTTGCATTGGCTCAGGTGGACTGATGAGATTCTGTCACAGATTGTGTTCAGAGTTGAGAGTAGTGTACACAAAGCATTAAGCAAAAGCACTGCCCCAAAGTTAGTTATTGCTGGTATTAGTTCTTCCCCCAAATCATCACCCAAAATGAAAGACATTCTCCTATATACTTAAAACATTTCATGCTAACTATAAGTGAATGATAAATCCTAAAAGTGGAATTTCCACTATAACTGAATTTGACACACAAATTTTCACAGACACAATTATCAAGTAGTTCTTTTTCAAAACTAAGTACTTCCTCACAGTGTCAGCACTTCAATATAATAAACCAGGAAAAGACTTCAAAATAAAAGCAGATAGCCTTCACTATCTCTTACAAGTAAAATGAACCTTCTTCGCTTGTATAAAAAGCAGTATCATGCCTTGCACACCACTTTAGTACTTACGAGTAAAATGATCAGAAGTGGATGGATGGACATTAGCTCCACTGTCAGCACTTTCACTGCTAGAAATGTCATCATCTGATTCCCACACACATGAACAGGGTGAGGTGCCACCAACTTCTTCAAACTTCCTCTTTAAAATTCCACTCATTGTTGCAATGCTGTCAACATACACCTGTAACAGACACAAAGGCCATGAGGCACTGACACACCTGTCCACTGTGCAGGTCTTCAAATTCATTCACCATGGAAGAGTTCACATATCAATCAGATACAACTACCTGCAGCTAAATGGCTCCTTACCAACAGTTTTAAATAACTTTTCCAAGGAGTCAAAAAAAACTTATCATCAGTATATTTACTATCTGTAATGTAAATTTATCATCTGTAACATAAATGCTACTTGTATTCTACAAGTGCAAACAAAATTCTATAACCAATCTCATGCATAAAAATATATATATTTCAGTCATGCAGCAATTCTGGGCCAAGCATAAAGAATATGTAATCCAATAGAATACACCAAAAATGTGCTTTTATACACCACTTAGGAACTTATTTGGCACTCAGAAACATTACATGACAAAAATCAGCATTCACTAATAAATATAGTTCAGGAAAAAAAAAAGCATTCTCTCTTTTGATTTATTTCAAAGGTCTGATTTATGTAATACTCAGTACCAACAAGTGCCCGCATTTGCAATTAGATTTGAGAGGTATATGACACACAGCATCAGGTCAGGCTCTGCAAACAGAATTCTGGCTCATTTTGTCATTTTAATTTATGCGGAAGTTTCTTGCTTAGCATTTTTAAAATTCAGATACGAGTACTGGCACACATACAGACTATTTCCATTCAAACAAGTATCAAGGGACTGAATCTATCCTTATGGGCTTGACTTGGTAATAACATTGCCCAACAAAGCCAGTGTCATGTTGAAGATTTCTTATTGTTCCCTTTTCAGATATAACAGCTGATCTTCCCACTTCCATTTTTGAAATACCAAGCAGAAAAAGATCAAAATATTTTAAAGCCACTCCTAGATCATTTTAATACCTCTGACAGGCTGAAACATTTTTTTTCTCTATCTCTAATTAAAAAATATCTTAATAGTTTACTGTCACCATCACTACTGATTACATCCTACTGAAGACTGAATAATTCTAAGATCTGAAGTTAAAAGCTATAGATAATATCTACTCTGTGACTACACTAATCAGTGAAATGCTGTTGTAAATAGTTAGGGGAAAAAAAGGCTGCTGTTTGATGCTTTTAAGCATATAGTATCAGAAGTTCTCATGTTTCTGAATGCTACTTGTCTTCATCTTGTTAAGCTGCCAAATCAATTAATTTTATTACAGAGTTATTTCCTCCAGTAAGCTTTGCTCTACCTTTATGGATGTGTCTAAATTAGAGAAAAGATTTCAGTATAGATGTGGAATCCTGATATAGTGCTAAGAACAGATGCTGCATAAGATGATCTTCAGCATCCAACTTGTTCGTATGCGGAGCACACAAATATATTAGGTTTTAATACTGTCAGTAAGACAGCTTTAAATGCGTATGCTCACCATAATGTTCTCAGCTTGTTTTACTATTTATGAAAAAAAAAAAATCCTGAAAAGGATTTCTTCAGGCTAAATATATGACTCAAAGAGAATATGCTTAGATCTCAACCTTTGCCCTATTGTCCAAAAATGAATTATTATAAACTGCAAGGAAAGCATTGTATTTTTATTCTGAGGACAAGAAAAGGAGAATTTAGCATCACTTTGTAATAACCTCTACAAAAAATGTAGGAATACATGACATTTTTATAAATCAATCTTGAATAAAATCACATTTATACACATATTAAAAAAACATAAAAGAGGAAAGAAGAGCACACACACACACACACACATTGAAATCCCACAATTATAAAGAGGGGGAAGAACTCCCTCCCCCAAAAAACAGGTTCAGAAACAAATCCTTTGAGTAGTCCCCCACATCCTCACTATATCTCTTGCCAACCACCTTTTCCATTGCCTCCTGCAGTGCTTACAGCACTGAAATTGTGAAATCACCATTATTTCCATGGCAACAGCCTGCAATATCAAATCCACAGGATTATAGCTTGACTGCAGAAGAGGGTAAAGAAGCAGCTGGAGTGGGAGAAAGAAAATGCTTACACTCAAACATCTCAGTGAAGAGAGTGAGAAATGAGCTGACAAAGAGTTTATCATACAAGTGAGACCTAAGTCAAATCCCATGTCCATGCCCACTGAAATTGTGGCTGCATGAACCTTAGAGTTCCAGGTCCAAAGAACCTCAGTTTTAAGTGCACTGCAAGGCAAACCTAAACAGCTGCAATCATTGCTAGTGCACAGACTGTCAGAGAGCAAGATCTAATTTCATAGCCTGAGATGAGTTCCAGACAAAAGCCCTTTAGTCCAACACTGTCTTCTACCACTGTGTCACAGAGCGACTGAATGGCTAATGTGTATCTCATACATCAGTAAAGTCACTGTAGCTAGTCTCAACAGCCAGAATTGTTCACAAGTAGCAGAAACAAGTATTTTTCACACCAGAGGGTTTTTAATTTGCTTGCTTTTAGTATAGCCTACATCTGCAAGAAGTGCCACAACCTGGCAGTAGCAAAGCCATTTCATTAAGATGATTTTCAAAATGAACTATAGCAAATGATTCCCAGGATCCTTGGAAATGGCATGAAGGTTAGTTCTACACCCTGTTAGCTGATTTAGATAAGCTAGGAGGTACAGGAATACTGCAGAACCTGAATATCACCACAACACAAAGAAGGCATAGCTATCCAGTTTATGTATTTAGTGGAACTGTTGCACGATTTTTGTTCTGAATCTCTTTCAGGAAGGCTATTGAGAAGGTTGTTTGACAAAGTAGTTGTGATAAAATGTAGGTGTTGCCACCTTCCTGAGATCTGTTGATTCTAATCTTTCTGCTATCACGTCTCCCCAGGAAAATGTTACATGCGGGAAAGGAGACACTTCCATTATTTAAGAGCTTGGCTATCACAGAGATAGATTAAAGAGTATCTAAAGCTGTTTGTATACACTGTGTACCAGCGGGAGATCCCTTTAGAATAACATCTGTATAAACAGATGCCACTCCATAAGCCAATATTCTTCAGAAAGAGGCACATCTGCATAGCAGCACACAAGGCATGTTCTGATTTCCCTGTTTACACAGATATCCTGCAGTACCTGCAAGACTCACCTCTCTAGGAACTAAGACATTCTAAGCATGGGACATACAACCCAATACCGTTTATGAAAGCATTATTTTGCTCTCTGCTCATTATGTGACTTATCCCAGTGGAAAACAGGGATATATGCCAGAGACCAACAGGAATAAGCAACAGTCAAACTTCTATCAGCAATGAGGCCACAGAGTTAAGGATATCAATAAAAGTGCCCTAGTCCACAGTCAGGGTACCAGGACAGGGAACTCAACTGAATCGGTCTTTGTCCTGCACCAGAACTACAACTGAATGGGTAACCTCAGATTTTGGGGAATCCAATTGAAGCAACTTCAGTCACAAAGAAATCTGAATCCAACCTCATCTGAACAGAAGACTTTCCAGGTTTAGGGGATAAGGCATCAAAGACTTACACAAGTCAAATTTTCAATACATGAATGGAGGGCAAAACTGCAACAAACCCTGTATCTTATAAGAGGAATCCTAAGGATAACACAGAAGTACATTCTGCCAACACAGGTCATTTAGGGCATGCAAAACAGGACCACCACATAGGATGGGAAAACTCTTAAACACACAGAACTACAATAGAAATATGTGTATTCTTAAAAAAAAAAAAAAGCATAGGTGTAGAATCCAGTACACAGAAGTCCACAGCTGACTATAGGAACCAAACAACTGCACATGACTAAGAAAAACAAATGCAGAGTGATGAAACAATGTTCTTGGACTTCGAGGAAAACACTGGTGAGGTCCACCCTTCAGAGGCAAACACTGAAAAACAACCACCAGCCACAGTTAAGAGATCTGCTATATCAAACTCATACATTTGGTTAAAAAGGGTGAAAGTTGGCTTAAAAAGTTCAATTAGAAACAGACCTTTGTGGATGATTACTAAATAGTTGTCTAGTAGCTATGATTCATTTGGAGCAGCATCCTGCTGATTCACACAACTGAGTCATAAGCAGGCATTGGATGCTTTCCTGTTTGTTGATACATCCTTCACAACAAAAACTCCTTGCACAGTGATGTGATACATCATCCCCTGCCATCCCTCACCGTGTTCGTATGGCATTAATCCACAGCAAAGCAACACAAGTTGAAACAGAGGGAATGAGGTATTAAGGTGAGGAAAATCAGCTAACACACATTGCTGTGAGCTCTAGGTCAAACAGCAATTGCCTGACACACTTAAGGATTCTTCAAGAAAATGGCAACTTGACACAGCAAAAGCATATGATGGATGTGGGCTGCGAGAGGGATGTATCTTTCTTAAAAACCGCCATCCATTTTTTCCTCCTTTCTTTCCCAGTTTTCCTCCTCTCTGAAGAAACTACTCCTACAAAGAGATCATTTCTCTAGTTCTCTAGCTGCAGGTATGCTGACTGGCAAAGCAAGTCCTCAGAGCTCCATGGCAACAGGCTTTGCCTTGCTTTGATGGCAGATGATTGGCAGGCTCCATATATTTAAAAAGTTCAGAGGCAATATGTTATAACCAGAAGACAAAAATCCCATGTAAATGTGGGGGATATATTTAAAACAGTCACAATATTATCTGGAACCTACAAAGCAAAATAATGTAAAAGCCTGGCTGGTTTGAATTTCTCTAGCACCTAAAAAGGTTGCAAATTTTGGAAAATCTTGGTAACAATCTCATTGCAGCAGGTATCTCGAAATCCCAGTGAAAAGTCCCAAAACAATGATGTTAGAATTACTGAGGGAGTGAAGGGGAGGGGCGACAGTGCGTTCATATACCAGGGCTCCCAAGAGAAAATTCTTATGATATTGTGACAACATGCACCGCCAAACTCGTTCTACAAAACCTATCTTTAGGTTGTCATATCCTGAATGTCTCACTGACACACATGTGGACAGGAAAAAAGTAAATGGAAATCCACCAAAAAAAAAAAAAAAAAAAAAAGGCACCAGGACCACATTAGATATACAATATAAGGAGAGGGAAAAGCATGTCTCCTGACTTGCACTTCAGCTATTGCTTTGAAATTTGCTAAAAGATATCAACCAAATAGACAAAAAGTGGCCATGTGGAAATAGGGAACTGATAAAATCTTTGTGCAGTACTGTCATGGCTTAACATCAGCCCACAAATAAGTACCATGCAGCTGCTCACTGACTCCCCCTCCCCACCCTGCAGTGGGAGGGAGAATTCGAAAGAAGAGGTAAACCTCAGGGTTGAGATGAGAACAATTTAATAATTGAAACAAAACAGAGTAATAATAATAATACTACTGCTAATAATAACAGTAATAATTGTGAGAGAGAAACAGATCTCAAGAAAGGCAAGTGATGCACAATACATTTGCTCACCACTCTCTGACTGATTCCCAGCCTGTCCCCAAACAGCAACTGGCCTCCATGCAGGTAACTCCGTCAGTTTATATACTGGGCATGACCCTCCATGGCATGGAATATCCCTTTGGACAGTTCAGATCAGCTGTCCTGGCTCTGCTCACCACAGTTCCTCGTGCAGCTCCTCACTGGCAGAGCAGAAGACACTGAAGAGTCCTTGACTGAAGGTAAGCACCACTTAGCAACAACCAGATCATCACTGTGTTGCCAACATCATTCTCATACTGAATCCAAAAACACATAGCACAGAACCAGCTACTAAGAATAAAGTGAACTCTCTCCTAGGCAAAAATCAGGACAAGTCACAAAGACAAATCCAAAGATATTTTCATTCTTGCCAAAATCTTCAAATAAATGTTTTACACAGATCAGCACTACAGTATACAGCTCCTACAACATCACTTGGGAAACTGAACCAATATGGAACTTACCCATGAAGACATAAACATCAAGCATGTACCATATGCAGTAAGCGTAACAAAACAGATATGAAATAATAAAATTGGATCTGACTTCAAATCCTCATGAGTTGAAGAAAATTTCACTATAGAAAGCAGTTATTGACTAAAGCTCAGGAAAAATCAAGAGAAAAAAAGCCTAAGAACACATTGGCATTTGGGGCTGGGGGGCTCAAGGAGGAGAAGAAATCTAATTACTTGTTTCTTTGATTCATTTATGAAACATCGTTTTGTATTAATTGCTTCTTGAGACCTGATCACATGTCATGATAAAATGTAACTGGATAAAAAGTTCTTATCTGAAAATAGAAACAAAAATAAACATAAAAGGCAGGCATTAAATACCTGTCCTGTGACTCATACTGCATTTTGTCTTGTCTCAAAATCATCATCTGAAAATACAGAAAAAATTAAAGTCTGTAGCAGCAGTACAGATTTGCCTCCGAACACAAAACACTTCCATGCAAATGACTTCAAACTGAACAGGAGGATGCAGAAAACAGATGTTACACATAAAACATTTCTGCAAAGTACTCATCACAAACAACTCCCACCCACTGGCCAGTCAGCATGTACTATAACATGCTAAGGAGACTTGGCAAATAATTTCACAGTCAAATCATGAATATTGATGCTCTCAAGCAGAGATGTTTGGGTTATTTGTTGTGATTAATACCAGTTTTGAATTTAGGTCCTTTTCTTAGCTTGCAAAGCTTCATTTTTCAGAAGTAATTTTTCTTACCTGTGAATAAATGTCAGCAGCAGAGATGGCTGTGAACTAAACCGTGTGCTTGCTTGGATTCACATATTGCACTGAATTATTCTGCTCTGTGTAACTCACAGTTTTAAATTCGGGAGGGGAGAAGGTAGTCAAACCCAAAAGCACCTACAGTGACATCATCACTCATACAAAGAATATTACTTACTTGTAAAAATGACTATTCACATAACGAATTGCCTTAATGCAGACAAAAAGACATTTACATGTATACTTGCAAACAGTGAACAGAGGTACACGAACATGAATCACACAGCTGCTCAGAATTCAAATTAATGTTTGCAATACATGTTTTGCTGTATTTGGCAGCTCTAATCACAAGCACCAGTTGCCAGAGGTAAGCTTGGGTAGTTTCAGTACTACACTCTGTGAAATTCAAAAACACATGGCAAGCTAATTCCACTTAAGAGACTACATTGTATAGGCATAGGGAATACCATTAGTATAATCTTACTACTGTATTTGTGCTTACAGTAGTGGACAAATTACACAAACATAATATAGAAAAAGTCTTTCTCTCTTTCATTGCTCCAGTGTAGGTAAGCCCACAGCACCAAGTAAATCCTGCAGGATACGACTGCACAACTCAACCTGGGGAATCTGTTCTGGCATTGCAAGCCAAATCCTGCCAAGTCTGCTCTTTGCAGAGTTTCTATACCATCACTTTACAGCACTCCTGATTTCACACTTGAGTACTAATCCACTAATCTTCTAGACTGCCTACACATTGTCGTACACTGACACATGCCATCGAGCTCCACTGGCAACAAATTTAAAACGCAGAAACGATACTGGCATATGCTCACCTCCTGTCTCTACAAGCAGTATGGATGCAAGGCTGGTAGATCTGGCTCCCTTAGCCTTCCAAAAGCATCTCATGTGGTCCTACATGCACCAAGTATGCAAACAGCTTCCTCTCCATCATTCAAGTACAAGAGTCTTGCATACAACAGCAGTGAAATGGCTTTCTAATTCTCAGCTACATCAACTGATGTCAACAATTGAATGAAACACTTCTGTAATTCAGCCAACAAAAGAAAATTCTAGGCTAGTTCTCTTAAGTTTTCTTGCAGCATGCTCCCCAGAGGGCAAAATAAGATGAGGAAGAGGTAGTATTAATTCAACCAGGAATCCAGAAGCTTGGCATTCAGGTCTCCAGTGATGAAGGTACAATCTAGTGGAAAGGGATTCAGAGGCATTCAGGAAGAGAGCATTCCTGTCAAGATGAGATTTGTCAAAAAAAGCTGTTTATTTTGAGCTCGTGTTTCATTTTTAACAATTTCCCAAGCTTGCTAACAGCAAGAACTGCTTCTTGCAAAAGATGCTTAAATCACACCAAGTCCTAGAAGGAAACAGGAGATTCAGGAGAAAGACATGCTGAAGCTGGGTCATAAACTCAGGTTCAAAATTCTAACCTGCATACAAGTAACCTAGGACACTTTTAGCATCACCTGTCAGAGTCCTTCCAAAGTCTTCAGGTAACACTACTGAAGATCTGATATGGGGTACTTTTAGGATTTAAGTTTTCATGATAAAATTTCAATTAAAGTCTCTTCATTTAAAATCTCTGGAGAAGATTTTCTTTTTTTCTTCTTAGAGAAAAAAAAAAATAAAAAATTATCTGTTTTCCAGAATAAATGTGGGTGTTTGTATGTATGCTCCCAGAAAAGGCTTACTACTGTTTAGACTGTATTGTTGGACTACTTGCAGCAAAGGTCTGGCCAGGAGATGTCACAACTCTTCATAAAACTGAAGTGTGACAATAACAACACTGCTACCCATCCTACTGGCTTCTACAGATACACAGACTTTAGAGTAGAGTGAGCATGCTAGCAACACATCTTTATTGCACCTCTTTGCAAAAGGACATACAACATTTGGCTTATTTAGCACTCTCACAGCATCTGGAGTGAGGTTCTGAGGCTGGCAGCAGCGGTTTTGGCACAGCAGCCTTGGATTATGCTGCTCCCAGCTGCAAGAATGGCAGTAGGGTCCAGCTCTGTAACAAAGGCTGGAATGTTATCAGTTTCCTGAGTGCTGGAAATAAGCAGTCTTTAATATAAATTCTGCCCTGATCAGCAGAGGTAGTAACACTAGCTGGCTCACTGCAACACTTCTTTGTACTGTTTCAGCGCTGATTTCTGTCTCTCTTCTTTCATGAGCATCAATCTTGCACACTGCCTGCAGAGGAACTGCACAAATATGGCCCGGTATCCTGAGTATCTGAGTATGCTCCCACCGAAGCACTGCATGGTCAGGACTGGCATATGCCAAAGGGGCCTTCCGACCTCTGCAGCCCCGACACAGTGGCACTCAGATCCTGCCACATGCTGTTTGACACAGCCTGGCTGCAACTTCTCCACTGCCACCAAAGCCAGCAGAGAGAGCCTGAGTTCAACAGCTCTTTCCTGCTCCATGTTCTCTGCATCTTGGCACAGGGGGCAGCTATTCTCTCCTCTGAAATACACAGCGTGTAACAGAGTTTCAAAAAAACCCAAACCAAACAAATCAAACTAACACACAAAAACACCCCACATGCCCAAACTAAGAACACCTGAACATCAAGAGCAGCAGCATGACCTTGTAACTCAAAAATGTACTGAAACATATTTGCAAAACTCACTCTGGACCAGATCTTCCTTTCTTTTTTCGCCCTAGAAAGACAGGTGGAAACTCTTCCAGTTTAACTGTTCATGTGTTCAGGGATGTGTACGCACACTTAAGTAGCAAAGACCAAAAACTTTACACCTTGCTCTGGCCATAATTATTGACAATATTGGTATTCCATGTGACAAGATAAAAAAAGGTCTAATTTTAGGAGATTAGAGTTTAGGAACAAGACAAATGGATAGTTTGAGTTTTTGGGTTTTTTTGGAGAGTGGCAAATGTGGCAAGATAGACCCTCTTCAACTAGGAGGTCTGATATTAGCTGGACAACAGAGAACTGTCTTTCGTCATGCATGAACAACCAGCATTGAAAATTGCTGGAAAGATCTAGCCTGGCAGAAACCTCAGTTCATCTGTTTGTAATGTGTTACAAAAAACTCCAAAGCAAAATAAGAAATAAGCAGTATTTCCTCCCTGTCATCATCACTATCTTCCACAGCCTAAACAGGACAGGCAATATGCAACAAACTTTTTCATTACTGGTCTGACCCGATGAGATCTTCCGCTCCTATATCCAAAACTCAAAGAATTCATGTCAAATTGGCACAACTTGACTACCACTATAAAATGCAATCATGTTGATTCCAGTAACATATCCTTCACTTCCTCAAATAATGTTTAGATTTACTTATCTCCACAGAATCTTAAATTACATAATTGGAAAGGGGGATTTAAAATTAAAGCAACTCGGGTTTGTCTGTCTCGATACAAAACAAATTATTCTAAATATGAAAGTCTGCTCTCATTAAATTTTATTTTTCTCACAGAAAAGTTGCTATAATCCATTTAAAAATCTGTTTTCTTATTACCTTAATAGTTTCTTATAGAAGGAAGATACCAGATTGTTTCCTCACTTATTTAAAAACAGGCTAAGAACTGGCTGGATGGCCAGGCCCAGAGAGTGCTGGTGAATGGTGCTACATCCAGGTGGCGTCTGGTCACTAGTGGTGTCCCCCAGGGATCAGTGTTGGGCCTAGCCCTGTTTAATATCTCTATTGATGACCTGAATGAGGGGACTGAGTCTATCATTAGCATGATTATGAATGACGTCGAGTTGAGTCAGTGTCAATCTCCTGGAGAGCAGGAAGGTCCTGCAGGGGGACCTGGACAGGCTGGATCAGTAGGCCAAGACCAACAGCATGAAGTTCAAGAAGACCAAGTGCTGGGTCACACACTTTAGCCACAATAATCCCATGCAGCACATGCTGGGGGTGCTGGTCCACAGCGGCTGGCTGAACACAAGGCAGCGTGTGCTCGGGGGGCCAAGAAGGCCAGTGACATCCTGGCCTGTATCAGAAATAATGTGACCAGGGCAGTGATTGTCCCCCTGCACTCAGCACTGGAGAGGCAGCACCTCAAGTCCTGTGTCCAGTTCTGGACCCCTCAGTTCAGGAAGGACACTGAGATGACGGAGCATGTCCAGAGAAGGGCAGCCAAACTGGGGAAGGGTCTGGAGCACAAGTCCCATGAGGAACAGCTGATGGAGCTGCAGTTGTTAAGCCTGGACAAAAGGAGGCTCAGCTGTGACCTAATCACTCTACACCACCTGAAAGGAGGTTGTAGCCATGTGGGGATCAGCCTCTTCTCCCAGCCAAGGAGAAACAGGACAAGAGGACACAGCCTTAAGCTCTTCTAGGGAAAGTTTCACTCGGATATTAGGAAGACTCTCTTCACAGAAAAGGTAGTTAGATATTGGAATGGACTGCCCAGGGAGGTGGTGGAGTCAGCATTCCTGAAAGTGTTTAAGGAAAGACTGGATGGGGCAGTGCTATGGTCTGGTTGATATTGTGGTATTCAGTCATAAGTTGGACTTGATGATCTCAGAGGTCTCTTCCAACCTGTGTGCTTCTGTGATTTCAAGTAATCAAAGTCAAGTATTCAAATTCTACTTTTAAGTGACCTTCGGTATTTGTGTTGTCAGCTAAAAATGGATTTTAGTATTAATTTGCAGATTCATTTGTGTGTTATATCTTGTAGTATTTTAGTGCTATCTTTAGGACACTGCATAACAGGAAAAATACCCTGTTCAATGACGAAAAATTAATCAGCATGCTGATTAACATATGCTACAAGAAACCACATATATACAAACAAAATAAAAAAATAAGAGAAGTATATTTAACACATTAAGAAAATGCAACTTGTTCTGTTTTCTAGACATAGGCAGGAAACCATCCAATAGGAATGAAGGAGAAATTGAAAAAGTAGCAGTGTCATTTTTTATTTATACTGAAGACCAGATAACAACACAAGAAGTTATGATCTATGGATGGAATAAATAATAAAGAATGGGATTAAAAAAATTAGCATCATAGAATATCCCAAATTGGAAGGGACCCACAAGGATCATTGAGTCCAACTGCTGAAAGTAGTGCCTACACATTCTTAACTGAAAACCATTAGTTCTTTAAAAGAAATGTCTTAGCAATGCTAAGCAATGGAATGCTATTTCTTGCTTACAACAAGTTCTTTAGTAATTTCGGTTTTGGGTTATATTTAAGGTAATTTAGTATTTTACTTCCAATGGTTTGTATGATATTTCAGTTGCCTGCACATAAAACTGATAAATAAGCATTCATTAATGCAATAAATAAAATTTAAAAATTCCACATTTACAGGTTGTTAACTTATAAAGGCAGGGCTTGAGCACACTTTTCCTATCAGAGGCTTCCCTGAGAATAAACTTGTGTTCAGATATTATGCAACACATACCTGCATCACCACTGCCATTTTTTTAACTAACTTCCTACCTGCTTTCAAACTCCTCATCTCGTCTATCTCCCATTCACACGCTCCCTTCTCAGCAGGGTCTCCCACCCAGGCTAATGAGCTTATCTCATTTCCACTGAGCTGGTGAGTGCTGGCAGCAGCTGACAGCAAATACTGGACAGAAAATGCAAATGTGTAGTTCATGTAGAATACCTGAATCATTAGGGAACTTTAAAACTAGTGACAGCACAGTAGTTTTATTCAATATCTTCCATGCTGTCATTATTAAGCAGTGGATATTTTTAGCCACCAAAAGCCAAATCCATCTGCAGCAGCGGCGTTTCCAAGGAGACAGAATAATTTAAACACATGTGGAACTGGATCCCTGTTTTCATCAACTCCTCTCTGTTACTGGAGCTCCTCTGAGTCAGATTTCTCATTTGAGGGCAGAAAAGTGATTTGAATACACCGATTTGAGACTGTAATTTAACAGTGCTTATGCTTTCAGATACATAACTGTTACTTACAAATAACAAATGTTAGGATGCAACTCAACCATTTTTCAGTCAGTATTATTTACCAGTGCTTACATTCCAGTATAAAAAAAAAAAAACAAAAAAAACCAAACAAAAACTAAGATGATACAGTTCATTAGTATTTTAGAATAATTTTGTGAATTGCTGACATTTGCTGTAAATTATTGTTGTTTTTTTTTTTTTTTTGATTGATTGATGGTATTTTTGCAAACATACAAGGCTCCATTTTCTGAAGAAACAGCCAAGAGGAAAGGACACCACTCCAGTGGCGGCAGCTGGTAAGGTACATAAAAGAGTGGACAAGAGGACAAGCTTCTTCCAGTCCTTTGTAGCACTCATAAGAGTTCTATTGACTTGTTCCAGTTTTTCTTTAATGACATCACTTTATTTTAGATCTGCACTAAAGGAATTCACTCAGTGAATACAACAAAAATAGGCACATACATTTACTGATTTTAATCTCCAAAATCTCTTAAAACAAATTTCAGCATTTTAGCTTTATAAATGCATTTAATCAATATATATATATACTCTCAAACCAAGGATAATCATAATTTAATAATGTCAATTAAGATTTTTGCTTCAAACCAGCAAAACGGGGTCCTCTATAACAATTATTTACTACATGTAAAATGTGGAAGTAAGTCAATAGAGAGGTAACACACTGAAATCCTTGCCCTAGTAAGGCCAATATCAAAATCACCAATTCTCTCAGTGAGACCAGGACTTCTGCCTGTAGTCCTATATCCTCATATAACGTGACCTGATAAATAAATCTATTTTCCATATCAAGTAAGTTATCTACTTGCCATCTTCAGTCTCTGTGAAGTAACAGCTGCTGCTAAACTTAGCAGAACCAAGCTATTTCAAGAGTTTATTAAAATTGGTATATAAATGCTGTAGGTACTACAAGATTTATGTGTCTCATACACATAATCATATCGATCACATTTTCCTTTACGACAAAGATAATTTTATGACTGAGTTATCAACCACATTCATTCCAAGCCTAAAAATAATGCAAAAATCCACAAAATCCCTTTCAGTTGTTCTGAGGAACTATTCTTAGTGTTTGTTCAACACTAAATAAGACAGTTTTAGAAGCAGTTCATTTTCTTATCCAAACACAAAGAAAACATTTTTAGGTCTTCCAACACTCTTTTCCTGCTGGTAGCACACCCTGCATTTTCAACAGTATTTCCATCACACAAAATGACCTCTCTTCCTACAGCTTACTGAACAACTTCGGCATCACTGAGATGCAATGCGCACACTGTCACATGAGAAAGCTGTCAGCATCAGGCATCCCTGTGATTTCCCTGTTCACAGATCTCACATCGGCTGGAACCTCCTCGGCAGAAGGAATAATAATCTGAAAAGCTGCTTCTCAGTCATTTGTGAGGAAGAAGCAAGATGCTTGCACATGCATTTTTTATATCTGAAAAATGCTGTGGAAAGGATCAGGAATAGATATTCATAACAGGAATTTTTTTCACCCTTACCTGTAAATAGGGTTTCTGTGTTTCAGCTCTGTCAGTGCAGAATGAAAGGTTTACTCCTCCTTTTTCCATCTATCAGACAGCAGTCATCCAATAACTGAAGTCATCCTGGCATCCTCTGGAACATGCTCTCTCCCTTATTTCCCACTCCCCACCCCCATCTCCATGCTAGCAAAATGGGAAAACAGCAAGAACAGAACAAAAAAGCACATCTGAAAACCAGCTTAATGAGCTACTTAGTAATCAGTAAGGACACTCTGTACTGAAAGGTAATGACAAAATTTAACAACAAGAAAAAAAAAAGTATTGCTATTAATAAACCTTCAGCTCCACTACTGAATAGTAATTCTCCCTTTCAGCTTCTTTTTGTAAGGAAAAACCAAGCAAACAGCTGTAGGAACACAGCTACTGCTATATACATTCTTTGAGACTGACTCAGCCATGCAGATCTTCAGTGAAGAGTGCTGCTGTGTATTTAGGAAAGCTTGTGATTATAAAAATAACAGTGGTGCTTTTATACAAACAAGAATCTGAAAATGCAATGCAAACAAGAATAATTCAGAGATAGATGCCAGGAATTTCCTATTAACTATGGGTTTTTTTCTGTTTGAGGCAGTACTTGTGAAATACCTGAAAGGAATAATTAGTACATACTTTTTCTTGAAGTGCTAGCTGTATAAAGCTCTCCCTGTATAACTGCTGCATGTGAATTCATTTTACTTTTATAATACAGTAGCCAAAGTTCAATGTGCTGCATCAACTTCACTCACACAAAACTTTCTACCTAAATAAGTATTCAGATGCAAAAAATGACTTTTCAATTCACATCCTTTAAGTATACTATTAGTCTATTTGTAGCATCTTAAATCTAGTAGAAAAAATTACTTTCAAGATCAGAGAATTTTTATTTTCTTCATATCTATATAAATCAGGTACTAGCTCAGCTGAAAACATCACATTTAGTTTATGACAGTTTAATTACATTTAAAATCAAAATCCTAGCTAAAATATAATTTACTGCCACATCAAAGCATTTGTACTCCAGGATTTCCCCTTGAAAGGAAAATGTTAAGAAGAAGTTGACAAATACCTTTGTGTTTACAAATTTCAATCTTCTGCTATAGCTTTCCAATAAAATTAACTGTGAATTTCTTTAAATAAGAGCATCTGTTCTCTTCACTGAATTATTGATCTTTAACCACACAAGACTATACCAATTAGCATACTTTCACTACAAAGTAATAGTTGATTCAGCTTCTGAAAAAACTAGCTGTCAGTCTTATCACAACGAACTGCTAGCAGATCCTGTGCATAACATTCAGATTCTGTCTTAACACTTGAAGTGTCTTTTTCATCAAATTACCTCAGTTTAACATAAAACCTCTTCCTAGATGCCTAGAAAAATGGAAATCCATTCCTGCAAGCATTAACAAACTATTAGGTTTCAAATCCAGACAATCAATAGTTTTCTTTAGGGGGAAAGAACTGTAGAGACCTCTGATGAAAATCTAAACAGACATTTTGCCCTGGTAAGCAATGGGCTGGATGACTTCTTCAAATTTATTTTCTTTTCGATCTGCAGAAAAGAAATCTGGGGTTGAGTACCAAACCTTCTGTTCTCAACCAGCCTGACTGCTGAGGGAAATGCGCAGACATACAAAATTGTAGTATCATAACCAGACTTTAAACATCTTTTAAATGCCAATGCAACGTGCAACACTGTTTCATCCCCAAAGCCCTCTGAGAATAGCTAGTCAGAGAAATGGCAGTATAAACAAAGCAAATCAGAATGCCTTGCAAAATCTACTATGAAAAAAGGTTATAACAACTAAAATCCTAACAGCTCTACAACACTCCCAGAATGAAGCAACTCTGCAAACTCTTTGTGTTTCTAAACTAAAACACAAATAGCACTGCTGCAAAAACTGATTATCATTAAGGGGGCTCGTTTCCCCCACACTTCACAGGGGCAGCACATGTGAGCCTCCCCAACAGTGGGGTCTGTGCGATCTCTGCAACCCAACCTCACCAGTTTCCTTGGATTTCTGTGTAACATCAGACAGCCCGTGTGAAACTTGCCCAAATCTGTACATCAAAAATTAAGTAAACTCATTTACATTATAAATGCATTTTAAATATATCAATCACTTCTGCTAGTACTGCAGGGTGTGAGGTGCCCTGTGCAGGTGGGGGTTTGGCTGCCTGGGCACAAGCCAACCTACAGACAGCACAGCTGGCAGCCTCGAGAGAGGGAGGGAGCAGAAGCCCCTGTCCACCCTCTGCCTTCCAGCCCCTTGCCCCAGGCCCCTGCCCAAGCTGTGCTCCCACTGCTGCAGCCATGCTGGGACCCATCCGGGCAGGCCCAGACCCCACTGCCCACTTCTGCAGGACCTCAGAGCTGTCCCTCACCCGGCTCCAGACCAAGCCTGGCAGCCCTTCCCAGGCCAGACCTGCTCCCTACTGCTGGGCTGCCCTCGGCTTCTGTCTTACCTGCCCTTTCCAAGCCACCTGCTGCACTGGCAGAGCACCTGGACCTGACTGTCCCTTTCCAGAGCCAGCACCTGCTAAATCTAAGCAATGCTTTCCAGCTCCAAAGTGCCATTATTAGACTAATTAATCACACATACACAGAGATGGAAAAAGGGAAATTGGTTCCATTTTGAATCCAGGCTTGTACCCAGTCCCTGCTGTGACTCAATGCACAACTCTTTGTGCTTGTATTTGTTTGGCTGTTTCTCCTTTTTTTTTTTTTTTTTTTTAAGCTTATCTATACTTGATATTCCATACTACACACATTTATCTTTTTCTTCTAAACTGTTACACTGGATAAAAGGAAAACTTCACCAGGAAGCAGTTTTCCACTACTTTCTTAACTTTTCCTTTCTGTGATTATGTCTGTTGCTACCCAAATATTTACTTCCATTTTTTCTGACTCTACAAAGAATGAAGTTTCTTAAAGCATTCCCCATATGGAAGGAGAGTACTGCGAAAGGATCACCTCCTTGCTGAATAAACCTTCCGGTTAGGGCACTGGGTGGCACCTTTGCATCATTTTAGTTTCTTCTGAAATGCAAATTCTTTCGAATGAGAGAGAAGGGAAACAATGGCTGGGGACAGAAGAACCCTGTAGATGCACACATCTGAAAGAACTCAGACTCCTGGTAACTAACATCTCTTGATCTCCACTCAGGCGCTTATACCACCCCTGGATCCCAGCAGCTATCCTCAGGTTATGTTACTTTGGGATAGCTTATCACACAGTCCTCCATCAGAAACCAGGTATTGCCTTCTGTCCAGTGCACAATCAGCTCTAACATACTGCTCCGTGACACGGGTGGAGCTCAGTGTTTAGAGGAAGCTACAGGTAGACTTGTTTACCAAGTTTGTTTACCAAGTACTGACTGCAGGATCGGCTTTTCTTTGCCTAAGCAAAGCAGCAGCTACTGTCCAGCTCAGGAACAAAAGTGCTATCACCTGGCCTGCTAATGGGAAGGGTCAGGTCTCCCACAGAATGATCACTCTTCTGAAGGATTGTTGTTTGGACATAAAAACAAAATTCTCACACTGATCTAGAAATAAGGACCTTATTCACTGTTCTGCTAGCAAGACCCCAGGAAAGCATGTCATGCTCCACACATTAGATCTACCAGATCTCCCGAATGGAGACAGATACTGCAATACCTTTTTTCTCAGCATCCTATGCATCTTTGCAAATAACTGAAGAGGGAGGAACGGGGCTTGTAATGCAGCAACAAGACTACTGGAATTTCACAGCCACTGCCAATTCAATGTGGCAACTCAGGATCCAGTGTCATCATGAAATGTGCCACCAAGGTCCCTAAGCAGAGTAAATACCAATAGAGAAAAAAAAGAAGGTGATGAATGAACTATGTATGACTTTCGGGTGTGCACTCAGCTTCTTAGAGAAATTCTACCTGGTCAAAAGAACTGGAACACACCAATGTTTGATTACAAAATGCAGGCCAAGGTTTCCTTAATTTGAAGCTGCTGCCACTGCAAGGAAATTACTTGTTATTCATGACAGGAAACAAATGGAAAATTGATGCTTCTGTTGAACAAATGGTAGACAAGTGCCATCATCTACCAGTCTTAGAAATCTCTCAAGGCATGCAGAATTCCAGTAGTCTGCGGTTTAAATAGTGAGGAGCTATCAAACAGGATGTGTGTGATAGTTTCTGTGAATCTCTGAAAAAAACCAGAGCTCCACAGCCAAACAGGAAAGTAATAACGCAGAAGCCATACAACAAGCTATACTGGCTTCAATGCCAGACTCACTGTATCAATGAAGACTGAAGGAATGACTGTTCGGGTTGGAGAAGGTGCTGGATAATTATGGGCAATGCACAGTGAAAATGCATCACCCTATAGTTTGAAAATAAAAACTGCTTCAGGAGAGAACATTATTACTTATCCACAGCATGCATACCTTTTTACTCGTTAATAGAACCGAGGAGACTCTACTGTGTCTGACGCAGCCAAAGCGTGTTTGTTCCACTCCAGAACAGGAACAAACAAAGCCCTTTTTAAGGCACATCATACTGGTCAGTGGATCTGACACTTGAATACATTCCTCCTGTTACATTAGGAGGAACTGACTACCAAGGAGCAGTAAAAACTACACAACATTTGAGCTGTTGAGGAATACGTCTGGTCCAGGCAGCTCAGCTTGCAAGCTGCAGATTGAGATGCATATTGAGCTCTGGGTGGGAGCCCGAGACTAGAGGCCATGAACCACCAACTTTTGGGATAACAAAGGGCACGAAGACAAGTGATACCATCCAGGTGAACAGACACTGGGAGACACAGCAGGAGCCAAGATCTGACAACCTTTTCGATAATGAAGGAGTTGAAGTTGGGTGACACCAAGGATGGACACAGAGAATGGAGCAGGAGCTGAAGACTCAGAAGGAAGAACAAGACTTTGCTGCACTTGGACTGTGAGGGTGTAAAAGCCCAGGGGCCAGGGGTACCTCTGTTGGGGGCCCCCCCTCAGAGACATCAGCTCAAGTTGTTTCTGTGTTACTGCACCATGAATAAATGGCTTCATGGAACAAGAAACCTGTGCCATGGGAAACCCGGGGTCAAACCAGTAAGGAAACTGGTCTGACTGAGTGGAGTGTGTGGGGAGTCAAGAGGGGACCTATTGGGCACTGGAGCCACCGGCTGTGGAGGGGCTTCAATCCCAGCAGGAAACTCTCTGGTGCTGGGAGTGTGACTGCCAGAACGTTGTGACTGGTCAGACTGGGAAGTTTCCTTAACAGGAGAAGGGGGAAAGGACTACACTGCTTACTGCACTGCTGAAGGCCAAACACATCATTCCTTCCTTAGTGTTAAGACAAACAGTACTGCAGCACCTAATATAATTTTTTCTTTACTAACTGATAACAAAACCAAGTAAAACCAAACCAAATTTTCCTTTCCTCTTAAAAAATATGTAGAGCGCTCGTGTGAAATCAAGTAAAATCAAGTAAATTTAAAACTGAGAACCAAATAAAACCACACCACAAAAACCTCCATGAAAATAGTGCCAGGTGAGAACAAATCAAAGGGTAACATTGAAAAGCATATTCGAGACAGACTAATTTACACCTCTTAGAAATGCAAGTTACATAAATTCCAAGTTTCTCAGACTCCCACCCACTTACCGAGATCCATTTATATTCCTTCAATCAGCTCAAGAGTACAGTCATCTGCCTTCAGTCAAAGCAAAAATCATATAATAAATGACACAAAAATAGATAAAAGGTAAGCAAAGAACTACTGCACAAGAGTATATATGGATTTCCATTAATTCATCTGTGACTATCTAATAAAGCAGCTGTCTAGCATGGAAATTATTTCTTGCTTATTTACATACCAAGTCAGATAAGTTCTTCCCAAAAGCAGGAATTGACTTCTCTAATTAAATAACAGTAGAAAAGTCTAAAACATCAGACTTCAAAAACAACCTTGTCTTGAACCATAATCTACACTTCATAACTGAAAGACAAAATTAAGCAAACCTGAAAAAGTTTACTAATCCGGTAAAATAAAAATTTTATTTTATTACCTGTAAATAAAAATCTCTGGTTTTCAGCCACATGTGCTCCAGTGAAGAGCACGGTGGTAGCAGCACAGCACAGTAGGCAAAGAGATGGGTACTACTGGCTTTGAAATGAACACAGATACAGAATGACAGCTAAGGGTGGAATACCACTTTTCACTGCTATGACAAGTGCCTTATGAGATTTTACTTAGTCACTACAGCTGAGTATCTGAAAGACTAATAAGGGTTCTTTTTTGTTCTTATTTTGCAGGTTACACAAGTTTCTTCTTTTATTCATATTCCTCTTCCTCTACTAATGCACCAACTTGATGAAACCTTAGTAAAACGTACACAAACATGAATGCGTGAAGCCAAATATTCTGAGCCCAGGCAGCTATACCACAGTTAGTTACCAACATCTACTTCAAATAGGAAAGGTGGAAAAACATTTAGTACAGGGATAATACCTAAATATATTTCCTCCAAACATTTCATGTGTACCCCAAGGTAGTACTGTGGGTTTCTATAATTTTTTCAAGAATAAAACTAAAAATCAACTAGATTTAGATGAATTTTGCCCTGCATGTTACCATCCTGATTTCAACCACAATTAGCACAGTGTCCTAATCCACTTAATTTGTTTTCTTCCCCTACAACTTTCTGTTCTCTCCACCCAGCCCAGCTTCATGCATGACTCCACAGCTACCCTGTCCTCAGCCTCACCTACTGATCATCTTCACTTAACAGTAGCTTTTTACTCAGGCAGTTAATATTGCCCACAATCAACCCATAAATTACCAGAGAGGTAACAAGGCTACACTGATATCTAAGAGTCAGCCTTCTTCAGTATTAGATTTTGGATTTTGTGCCCTTTTGCCACATGTGCCCATATGCCAACCAGGGATGAAAGAGAGGTACCAAATGGTGAATCAGGTCCTCAAGTACACTATACAAACATAAACAATTTCTAATTTCTGGTTTAATAAAAAATAACATTGCTTTACATTTCTACCAATACAAGTACTAAATTTTTAAATACACTTGCACAAAATTTAATTCCAGAAGTCATTGAAAGAGTTCCTCCTTTACTCCAAGGATAGTTTTAAGAAAGGCCATACACTGCTGCTATTGATAGTAATCACTGTTTTGCCCAAGAGCTGCTGATGCACAGCTCACCAAACAGAGGGAAAGAGAGCATCCAAGGAAATTCATGTCCAGCCTGGAAGTACATCCGACTAACTGGTACTTAGTAGCTTTCTTGGGGTCTTTCTTCCACCTGTTCCATTTATGTCTTTTTCTATTTAAAATAATGTAATTGGCTCTTTAAGGTAAAATACACCATTGTACATGCAAGAAACCTAAGAAGTTATGCACCACATAGGCACAGGTGAACATCTTTAATCACACAAGATGATGAGTACAGCATTAAGTTATTGAATAGTAAACAAATATAAAGCTTGTAAGATGCATATCTCTTAAAAAAAATGAGGGAAAAATAAAAAAGAAATTATATGAAAGATCAGTTGCCTTTTCAGAAATTCAGAGCGTGCCTGATTTGTCTTGTTGCTCCTTGTAACAAGATAGGTCATTTTTTACCTTTTTGATCCATTAGAGCTAAGATGGAATTCAAAATGTCTCATCCTTATTTCCAAAACAACCTTGTCAATAACAATGCCCAGATATCCCTCCACACAACTGAATGGCCCAATATTATGGTGTTATGACCCATTTAATCCAGTATCAACAAAAAAAAAAGTGCAGACCCTTGCTAAGCACTGTCTTCCCAACATTATTTTACAGCTTGTCAATTATAGTGCATTTCTGAAACATCAATTCGAACACTTTCAGACTGAGAAAAAACAGTAATCAAGTCTCTCTTAGGAACTGCTCTCAACTACAATAAACAGGTACATGTCTATCATTGGTAGAAGTGCAAAATCCTATTACATTAAGAGTTTATCCATAGAAAAGGGATCAGTGCTTCCGATTCCCAGTGCACGCAGATATCTATACTTCAAAGCTCAGAAATTCAGACATCCTACAGTGCCAGTATGTTCATTTCAGCAAGGTGGAAATCCCAGTAAAATGCAGGATGATTGAATTTCTCTTTGCATGTTTTGCAGAGACATAAGCTCTACTGGATATGTTACAAACACAGCAGGCATTACTTTAAAAGTTGCAGTTGCAGAAAGTCATCAAATGGATTTCCTGCGTTGAAAATGCCTTTTTAATCACCTTCACTGCAGCAGCAGGCCTGCAAGAAAATCTTTAGTAGAATCATCAACTTTAAAAGAGCCATACCAACAAGCATCAGGGCTGGCAATGAAAAGCAGGACATCAGAAATAAACCACTAGGAATTATTTTAAATAACTTTTTCAAGATATGTCAAACAAGGAAAGACAAAAAATTTATCAAGACAAATCTCTTTTCAGACAGATCAGCTTCTAACAGCAGTCCTGGAAGAATCCCAAAGTTGTCACCAAAAACAAAAATCAGCACTTCTTGCACATAAATGGTTAAGCCTTAGCTTAGGAACAATCTTGAATATAGTGACAGAGTCCGCTTTATTTTGCATCATTGTGGATAGATAATAATTTTTGGTGAAGTTAATGAGCAACTGAGGCTGGAGAATGGGCTTTCATTCAGTGTTCAGAGATACAAACCCAGAAAGTCATGTTACGAGAAGGCATTCAAGCTCGCATTTATTTAGAACTTGTTACATCGGTAACATGTAAATGCCTTCACCATTCACTAAGTGCCATGGATTACAATTTAATAGGAAAAGTTCAAAACAAACTGGAAGACAGATGAAAACCAAATATTTGCATTTATCAAGTGAACAAATCTTTTTGTCATTTTAACCTATTGACGTACAGTTCTCTCCAAATACCTTCATATAAAATACAAAAAAAAAAAAGTTCATTTTGCAACAATTTAAACTTATAGATGAATGCTGGCCACTATACAGATTGAAAAGGTAAGTTCCCTAGTCATTTATTACTACAATTAAAATAAATACAACTTTAAACCTGGTTAAAAACACTTTTAAAAGTCCAATACTGAGATGTAAGCAATTCAAGGTATTCTAACTAACATGACCTTTCATTCTGTGGACATGATATGGCAAGAGAACAAAAAAACTGGGATTTTAGCTATATTCATGGGGATTTCCTCAACTTTTAATGACATTTACCGACTCGATCTTTAACATCCCTTAAGGAAAACAATAATTTTGCAAATAATTAAGTGAATGCATTCATTTTACAGATAATATATCACTATGAAAACTGTAAGTTTTTCACATCTTAACAGGAATTGTAGTCACACCCAGGACCAGCAGCAGTATGAGCAGAGTGATCAGTAATAAACCAGATACTGACTAGAAAGTCTAATAGCGATCAGTTCAGGGACTATCCTAAGTCTTTAAATTATCTTCATTAACCACAAAACATGTTGATAACATTTTTACAACAGCATTTTTATCAGACTGCTCCTAAAGAAAAAGATTGAAATTATTACTTTTAATCATTAGTTTATTCTTAAATTTAATCCACACTGCATACTGGAAACTAAAACAGGAATTTTCTTTAAAATTCCTCCTTCCTAAGGCAGGTATCACCATCAAAGAACTCAGCAAGAACATCAGCTCGGTGCAATCACGCACTGACACCTAGTGAATACTCGCAGTTAGGAGATCCTGCTGCTCACCTCCTCACGTTACCTCCGTGCAGGAAAAGTGTTACCAGTACATTCATACTGACAAGATGCTGCACCTACAGACTGTTTCTCTTCTAACTCGAGAGACATTAGGATGTGCAGTATTCCCTGTACATGGGCATGAGAAGACGCGTACAATGTCTGACCTGCGTATGTCCCTGTAAACGAGTCACTACTTTGTTCTGTTTCTCATCCACAATGGCAGCCTAGTGACCAGTGCACAGGATGTCAGGGAGAGCAGGCAGAGGGGGTCTTTGAGACGAGATGTACTTTGCAACCCCCAACTCCACTCAGGGAGTCAGCTGGTTCCATACACAGCACAATTGTTTTCTTTCCATTATGCAGCAGATGGTGCTGGAGATGATCTGAAAAGCCCTTAAACGTGAACAGCACATGCAGAGAAACAGTGGAGACTGGAACCAGAGGATTTATAGCTGAGAACAATCTGGGGTCAGTGATTATGTCATCACATTGTCACTCCTCCTAATGTGCCTCAAAAGAGATGCAGAAGCTGCCTGTTTGACCCATTCATCCAGCTTCATGCAGAACCACCAGCCTCACGTCCTCTCCACAACCAACAGAAAATATCTGACATTGCAACTCATCTTTAACTGCATTTAAGGAATCCCTTCCCCTAAACTTTGCGCACTCCTCAAGCATAAAACCCAAGGCAGCAACTATCAGTTCACTAGAATTCTCAGGGAGCACTGGACAAATTATTTGGTGAAAAACTGAACTGCCTAGTATTGCAAGCAAAGCCAGAAAAATAAATGCCAAAATAAGCCCTCAAGCTCTTACAAATGGGCTATGTTGGGAGGCAGGGGAGGAGAGACAATGCAATACACTGCCAGATGCTATCAGTCACCATAAATCTTTTCACACTCATGTTAAAAATTCCAGGTTTCATACTTCGATTTTCTTAAATTCCCAAACATATAGATTTTCCAAAATCACATACAGCATTCCAAATTGTATATCACTGCAGCCTGTAAGCTTTTTGTTTTTCAAAAGTAGCACTGAACTGACTTTGGTGGATGTCAGTTGGAAGAAAAAGTTAAAATTAGTCATTTCAGAACTTCTAGTTACACTTGCAAAAACTGCTATTTATTCAAGGCATACTTGCCCTGAGTCTGGCTCAATTTCCCTCTCGTGTAACTCTCTCAAGCCATTTTGTTACAGCTACCACATCGCAGGTAACAGCACTAGTGAAAAGTCTTTTACAAAAGGGTATTTGGACGAAGTTATTACCTAAATAAATACTAGGCTGCCCTTCTCCTGTAGAACTGCTTGTCCAGCAGAACTGCTTGCCTTTGGATGAGTAGCTTCAGTTCCAGAGATCAAAGTGGTGTTTTTTCTTTTTCATGATTCCATATTAATCCTGCATCTATGTGTGGTGATGGGGGCAAGGGGAGACAGAGGTCTCAGCCCAAATCACAGGCAAACCAGTGGGCCACTGGTCTTCACTTTCCAAATTTGTTTTTAATGCATCCCTAAACTGCCTTTCACAATCCACAAGGATAAATTTCTTAGATGTACTATTACCTAGTTTACCCACGCTGTTTGTTTCACCAGCTGCATCACTCCCATTTTCTTTTCTACAAGTTACAAAACAAAACAACCCAAACAGAACTGTGGGGGTATGGAGGGAACATGAAGAATTATTTTGGAACAAGTGCTCAAAAGGAAAAACAACAACACAGAAAACTTATCTAACTTAGCAAAAATGACCCATGCCCTAAGCAGAGTTACAGGATAAGCCTAAATGGAGCAACTGGTTTCAGGATACATCCCAAACCACCCATGTATTCATCTGACATGGTGAGGGATAGACATACAAAAACATGCAAGATTATTGCCACCGTTAATTTTAGTTTGTGAATCAGGAGCATTATTTTGAGATCTTTTAGTTAAAAAGTGTAAGTCCATTTAAAAAGTAAATATTTTATGAATGCATCTTGGCAACAAGTCCAAGCCAAACTAAACATTAGCAGAAGCCAATGCAAATTCTGAGTAATTTTAATTCTCATTACTTTTCACATGCATATATAATGTTCACATACATATTTCTACTTATATACAATGGTATCCTGTTCGTCAAGACTGCACCTGGAAGATGGTATGTTTTTCCATACTATGTTTCTCTTATACTATGCCAAAAATTAGAACAGGCAACTGTGTTCTTGTCAAATAGGGATTCACATTTAGGTGTAAGCTTACAGGAAAAATGCAGATGATTAAAGGGAGGGACATAAAGTGTCTGATCAGCTTTCATGATTCAAAATTTCTTCTGTAATAAAGAAAATTTACACTCTTTCAAACCGGTATCCTGCTTTGCAGCTCAAAAATCCTTGTTGTCGTGGGAACTGCAAAAGAAGCCAATCATGCCATAGCAAGGGTGTAACAGAAACAAGTCTGCTGTGAAATGACCGTAGTCTAGGGTTTTGTATAAAAAACACTTGAGTATTTTCAAACTGACAACAAAGCGCTTTCTCAAATCTTACCCCCAAATCCTCCTTCCACAAATATTTTGTGAATTTTCACTAAAATCTCATCCTATGTATATATTGACAAAATACGGTTAAGTACATTTAAGATCTACAGCATCCAGTACAAAAATATCAACTTGCACATGTCTCTTCCAGATATACTTGGTACAAAGTGTGCACTAGTGATTTACATCACTGTACTAGGCATAGATGGACTGAGCAAACAGATCTCTGAAAAGAATAGATTAAAAAAAAATAAAGCACCTGATGAGAAGCACACAAATAAATTAAAAAAAAAGAAGAAGATTGCACAGGATAAACTAAATAAAGCAAGATTTCTAACGCAATTGTTCAAAACAATATTTCAAGGTTATACATAAATTTGCCCTTCATACCTGTGTTCTCATCAGGTAACAAAAAATTAGTGCTTGATTACTAAAATAGAACAACATGGCTATTGAGAAGGCTGTTGGCACTTCAAAGCAAAGTGAAAAATCAGTGTCAAACCCAGAGTCATGCAATTCCCACTTGAACACAAACAGTTCCCAGAAGTGTGAATTAAGAAACCCCAACAGGCTGATCAAAGGATCCATATAATAACATGGAATTCATACTATCAAACATACCCTTTTCAGCACCCATGATAATCTTATCAAGGCACAAGATTTATTTTCCTGTCAAATATGTGTACGATACAAAATGTCTCCAAACACTGCATGGTAAGTACCGCACTGAAATGATGTGACCACTGGGTCACATACGCTGATTCGTAACAACAATGAAGTTGGGAAGAACCCTGAAGAAAACAGTTATGCACAACAGTATCTTCAAAAATTGCTTCTATATGTCAAAGCAGTCTCAAAATATTTCAAAATACCATTTTCTTTTAACATTATAACTACTTAATTATCAGATTATGGCTAACTAATTTTAAAAGGATCCTTGGGAAAATAGGTACAAGTCTTATCTGCACACTGGTTCATGGTTCCAGGTTGCTCTGCAGATCCATTAATCAGGAAATACATTCTTTTTTATCTGTTCTTAAATAAATATTTTTATCTGTTCTAACAACACTTTCTTATCAGACAGCACACCCATACAGAATGTCTTATCACTGAAACCAATTAGTCTGGATCAGCTTCATTTCTTTCCCCCTCCCTGGAGTGCAGATAAGGGCAGCTACTTCTAATCTGGCCATGCCCACTCTCCTTTCTGACCCGGCCAGTGCACCCGGCACAGAACCGCACAGATCTTGCCAAATGCTTGGAGAAATCATCAAATAACTGAGGGTATTCAGAGCAGTGGAAGGCATTTCCAATGGAGAGGGTACTCACTGGGCAAACAGGTTAAAAAAAGCAAAAACCTCCTGCATTTCCTATTAAAGCCAGACAGTAAACAGAATGGTGGGGAGAGGGGGCAGCAATACAAGCATCTTTTTTATGGCTTGCAAAGTATTGAAATTGGGCTCAAGAAGCCAAAACAGTTAAGTGTGAAAACATTTTTAAAGGTAAATTTTAATATTCAGAATAGTGTGACCTTTTTCATTTGAAAAGTTCTTAGAATTAGCAAAACTAAGTTTCTTTAAACAGGTTGTGGGGCAAGAAAAAAACCTAATATAGTACAACAACATGTACTAGACAGAGTAAAAAACCCAGCAAAATATTTAATCGTCTACGTAATTTTATATGCATGTACCAGCCCGTCACTTAACACTGCACTTATGTGATGAATCCTTTTTTCAGTAACAAGAATGCTGCACATTTCTCATATTCCTACACACATCAGGCAGATGTCTTTGCTGCCAGAGACAGCCATACATTGTTCTCTGGCTCACTATTACTCTAAATTAGCATGCTGGTTTAGGCTGGGAGGGAGTACATTTTCTTCACAGTTGTTGGTATGGTGCTGTGTTTTGGATTTGTGCTGAAAATAGTGTAGGTAATTCAGGGATGTTTACATTATTGCTGAGCAGGAAATCCTCACATGGCCCCACCAGTGAGGAGACTGGGAGTGCACAAGGAGCTCAGAGGGGACACAACTGGAACAGCTGCCCCGGTTGACCACAGGGACATCCCACACTTTATGGTGTCATGCTCAGCAGATAATGCCAAGGGAAGAAGGAAGGCATGTTTGGATTGACTTTGTTTGTCCTCCCAAGTCACCACTGTGTGGTGAAGCACCACTGTCCTGGGGATGGCTGAACACCTCCCACACCATGGGAAGTGGTGTATGAATGCCTTGTTTGGCTTTGCTTGTGTGCACCACTTTTGCTTTACCTGTTGAACCATCTTTACAAAACCCATGAGTTTTCTCACTTTCACCATTCCGATTCTCTCCTCCTCTCTGCTGGTGGGGGACTGAGCAAGCAGCTGTGCAGTATTTAGTTGCCAGCTGGGGTTAAGCCACAACAATCAGTCACCATCAACCACCTGTAGAAGATTCCCCTATGGAAAGTAAACCAAAACCACAGTTCAGCCCCACTGACCCCCTCTCCACTTTGAACAAATAGACTCATGTAGTACATCCACGCTGTGACATCTCTCTGCGGTTAAGCCAAACTGCGCCATCAGTGCGACAAGGGCCAAACTAGGCTGTATGCTGATCCGTAGCCTCTCTACAAAGCCATCTGTTTCCAAAGTATAACAATTTACAATAGTGGATGTGTGTTGTAACAACACATTACAACCTCCTGCAGTTGCTTATTGCTCATTCCCCCCACAGCCATTGCTATGCAATCACAAAGGCAGGAAAGAGTTTTAAACTGTCATTAGAAGAACCTGACAGAATCCAAAAAGTAAGGTGCAAGACCTATCACAAAGGTAAAATCACAGCAAGGTAACACGGCACGCTGCAAACACTTCTCAGACTATTACACAGAAAAGGGTCCCCAAAGAGTGAAGAAGCTAGTCTACATTAAAGAGCTTTATATTCCAGAAATCTGAGACTGCCTAACTCAATCTACAAATAACTTTCTCAGGGTTCCACCAAACTTACACTACATACTGCAGAAAGTTCTATTTATTTCATAATACAAGCTAGATAAATGTAAAAAGCTCCAAAAACATTTTAAAATAAAGGATACTTAGTCACAAACTCTCTCTTCAAGTTCTCTGGTTTTGCTGCTCTTAATTTTATTCTCTAAAACAAATGATAATGAGGTTTTTAGTATCCTGCACTCAACCAGTGAGGACATTGCCAGGCTAGTCTGAACTATTGTTCATACACAAATAACATATTGAAACAATAACCACAGATAAGAACAGGCATACGAAGGGTAGACCTTTCCTTATTTTTAAAAGCTGTATTTTAGATATTACTTGGGCCCGCTTTCCTCTGACAAGACTAAACACCATAGAAGCCATTCTGGAGTCACCCTAGAGTATGCCACCCCAGTGTCTTCGCCCTTAGGTCTTCATTTACCTTGGCACATCTCAGCATAAATACATTAAAATTTATGCACCCCTTACACACACACTGTGTAAAAAAATCCATTCTCCAGTATGCTCACTGATAAAACAAAGGTGACAACTGTAGATATGAAATCTTCTGTGGTGGAGTTTTGTTAACTAATCTTCCCCCAAATAAAACACATCCTCATTCAGACACCGCAATATATAATGGGATAATTCACCAGTATTTGTGAAATAACATGGGAAACTGAGCATCTTGTTCAGCCTGAAGCAACCTCTTCACTATTTAGCTCTACTGGCCCGGGTCAGCCACTGCCCCTGCAGAACTGGTTGTCTCTCCTGCCTACTTAGACCAGAAAACATTGAAGGCAAGAAAAGAACTAACTGGTGGTGTCCGTCGCTCCAGAGCTTGCTGTGCTGAGAAGACACAGAACAGTTTCTCACGGAGGACTAGGACAGTCTTGCAGCACCACAGCATTTATCCAGAACCACAGAACACACAGAAATGCCATGAGACGTCTCCCATTTATCCCACTACGCTAGCAAACAGCTCAGGCTGCACCAGCTACCTGCGAGCTACTCTGCCACGCCGTGCGGCCCCTGCTCGGGCCAGGCAAGTGCTGGGGCTGCGGATCCCACGGATGCCAAAGTGGTGGCACCTCGCCTCGGGTGGCAGAAACACCAGGAGAGACAGGCGGTCTTACAGGCGAGAATCCATTAAATCTCCAGTTTGGGAACAGCCGGTCTCCCTGGGTGCATCACAAACCCAGGGGCCGGAGGGGTTTGTTCTTCTCCTCACCCGAGCCCGCAGCTCCAGGGCTGGCGGCGGGCGCGCCCTGCGCTTACCTGAGCCCGCGGCATCCCAGCGCATCCTGCCGCCCGCCGGGCTCGCCGGCTGGTCCCGGGCTGGCAACGGGAGCACCGGGGACGCCAGGTCCCCTCCGTCCCTCCCTCCCTGCCTCCCTCCCTGCCCGGCGGGGAGCGCGGCCGGCGGCGCGCCCCATCCCCGGGGCGGGCTGACCCCATGCGGCTCCCCGGGCCGCTCCCCCGTCCCCGGGCTGCCCTGTGCAGCCGCCCGGCCCCCGCCTGGGGCCTGGAGCTCGCCGTGCCGCCGGGAACGAGCCGGCCCCGCCGCCTCTCACCTGCAGACCGCCGGGATGGCCGCCAGCATCGGCCGGGCGGGGAGGCAGCGCCGCCGCTCCATGCGCGGCACGGCCGGAGAAGGGGGGGCGCGGCTGGGGCGATCCCGCACGGGGGGCGGCGCTGGGGCTGTGGCTGTGCCGGCTCTGTGCCTGTGGGGCTTTGCCTGTGGGGCCGTAGCCGTAGCCGTGGCTGTAGCTGTACGGGGGCTGCAGCTGTACGGGGGCTCTGGCTGTGCCGGCCTGGCCCGGCCCTCCTCAGGCCGCCGGCGCTGCACTCGCTGCCCGCGGGGGGCGCTGCGGGGTCGGGCCGGGCCCACGTGCGAGGAGGGCACGAAACAAAACAAAGCCAAGGGAAGAAGCGGGAGGGGGCAGCCCGGCAAAACCCCAGCTGCTTGGGTGCTCTGAGGCATTTAATTAATGTTTTTCTCTGTACTAGGCTGCTCTTAAGCACGAACCCCAGCCAGACGCATAGTGATTGTTTTCGGAATGGTCTAATTCATGCAAATATTTATGTACCTATATTTTGGTTTTCTGCGTGTTTGTTTGTTTTTTCTCCCCACAAAACCAACCAAAGTGTCGAAGCTTATGCTTAAATTACAGGGTTTCAGATTCTGCCATCTCCCCATCTCTTACACCCTGCCCTGACAGGTTAATTCACAGGCCGAGGTAAAAAATCTAATTGCAACACTGCAGCCTATGAGCTCTCCACACTAACGCAGCAAAACGCATTTGTAGAGTAAACAATCACAACAGACCATCAGTAGTTGAAACCTGAAGAGATGAAGGGCACCCACCATCCCAATGCTCCTTTGGAAGTGTTTCTCCTGGAATCCACACACAAAGCTTGAACTTCCACATCACACAGATCAGTGGGTACATTTGGCTTTCCTGATACTCTACAGGGTATTTGATGTGCACATCTGTGATTATTAGAGTTTGTGCTTTTCATTTGTTCAGTGTATCCTGCCTTCAAAGAACGGCTTAAAATTTACAGCAGAGAAATGTTATTTTTGGAAACAGCAGTCAAATATGATTGCTACCTAAAAATTTGTCGCTCATGTATTAACACAAAATAATAAATTACTTTTTAAAAATCAAGAGGTAAATAATTTTTTCCTTAAAACACAAAGATAATTCTTCGTGTCAAATGTATCATTGGAATTATAGATACTGGTTTTCAGCCTTGGTAGCTAGAGAGTTTCTGTAAAATCTGTTTTTCTAGTTGTTTCAGAGTACCTGATAGGAAAAAGGGACTTAAGCATCATGAGCACATAAACATCATCCTACTAGGATCTTAAACAGGATTCATAACCTGAAAAGTGTAAGTGCAAATCATATTAAAGGTCCTTCTGAAAGCTTACGGCTTCAGGGTTTTTTACTTTTCACAAATCTATTATTATAATGAATTTTAATCACTGCTCCTTATTTCTAACATTTTATATATTCATATTTTCACAGCATCTCTCGATAGCAAATAGTTTTTAGTGAAAAAAAAAGACAGAACCATTAAGTACAATAAAAAATGAAGTCTTTATTCTTTTGGCTCAACTGTAATGTGGTTTACTGTTCTTTATGGTAATAGCATTTTCCTGCATGCAGTTCACTGACACACAAGTCAATATTTTTGTAAAAGGAGGAGTCAACATCGAATTTTTGCTTGTGTAAGAAACACAAAATGTCCTGATGTGATCAATTATACAAGTTTGCTATTTAATTCCTGTGGAAAGAAAAACATTGTGGATCCCATATTATATTTAGAACAGTTGTAGTGCAGCATGAATCAACAAGAATAAGAATAGTCTATGTAAACAAACACTGGTAAAGATTTCATGAATAAAAAGACTACCTTGAAACTTCTGATGCAGGCAGTGCTAGAGTTTTAAACAAATCTTCCCCACCACATTTCAATTACAAGTTATATCTATTTGGAAGCAAGTGCATTTTGGACTCAGTTTGAAACTTATTTCACATTAAAATGTGTGCAAAAATACAGTACTAATAAAAAAGCAGAAACCTAAAGCTACCCCATTCTTTCCTTTGTTTCTTATTTTGTGAAGTTCTTGAATTAAAAAGTGCTATGGATAGAAAGTAACAAAAGTGACAGTAACATCAACCTGAAGATAATTCTCATTTCTTATTTTATGTACAAAATGCTGAAAAATAAAATAAAATGGTATTTTTTTACAATATTTATACTTTCTTAGAAAATTCTATCCATGTATTTTTCAACAGATTAAGCAGTTTGCAATGTAACCTGTACAGTCTGACTATACACCGTACAGTAATCACTTAAAATTTTAGAATGCAAAGCAAGAAGCTCTTAAATAGCTGCAACCTATTGCTTGATGTTGTGAAAGAATGATGACCAATTGAACAATCTATTTCACTTAACCACTGAAATATGGCTTCCCATATTAGACTCTTAACAGTGGAAGGAGTAAAATTACAGCAGCAAAGGCAAGATAAACATGCATCAGTGATAGCTTCCAAACTATCTATAATGGTACAGAATACTTCATATTAGCTGTTGAGAGCTTGCAAATTACACTTACTGTGGTACATATTTGATGCAATAAATATTGTGCATGTCATTGTTTGTTTGCTCAAACATGCACCACGGGATAAAATAACTATTTACATACACGGTACTTTTTTAATCAATACATATAATGTCAACCTTGCTGAGAGCAGAAGATGGCTAAATGATACTGCAGGGTGAAGCAGAACAACTTCATAATTCTTAAGTTTTGCAGGTTTTTGGTAAACTCAATTTCCCGAGGTCAGTTAGGCAGCTTTCTGCAGAGAAATACTTAAAAGTGGACTTCTATGTCCCTCGGCAAAATTTTTCCACAGAGTTTGTTCAACTACATTTAAATGACTTATGAAAAAATAAAACATCTGTTCTATTATTGTAGACTCTATGGGACTTTACAGGCACATTAAGATTTGTCTGGATGAGATACTAGATGGATACTGTTATTAAGCACCTCAAAATATAGAGCCACCCTGAAACATGGAAGTAGTCAGACTGCTGCTTTGTGCGACGTCATGTTTTTCCATGCATGAACTACAAGTGCAGCATGCCTTCATGCAAATCACTTCTGTCTGTACATTAGAGAGAATCCGAGAGTAGAACACCTGGTCCTCATACCCCCTTCCCCAACATAAAACCCATTTTACAAAAATAGTCACATATAATAGTAAACAACCTGTGAATTAAAAAATGATAAGTTCACCAACACTGATTTTTGTAAAAATATGGCAAATGTGACTGTTGAAATGCTAACAGTGGATACAATTTTTGTACTGTGTGTTTCATGTTAAACACAGAGATTCATAGGTTTGCACCTTTTCTTTTAACTGGTCCCTACCATCTGATTGACCATTTTATCATCTCTTCAGCAGTGTCAGCTGGTACTAAAAACAACAACCTCCTGTCAAGATGTTACCCTGTTTTACAGAGTTGCAGTTTGATGACGAGGGGTCACTGTCTTGTTATAGGCACTGACCTTACATATATATATAATTATATATATATCTATATATGTAAAAACTGACAGTTTGGTATGTACCTCCCACAGGAGTCCTGTTGACACAAATACACTTTTTCAGGCTGTAAACAGTTTATCACAAACAGCATTCTGTGTTACTTTTTACTTTCCTTGCTGTCTTTACCTTTATCTTCTGTTTCTGATTTGTCTTTTTCATATTTATCCTTGTCTGGCTTTGTTACACTGTCATAAGAAGGTGGGGAGGTTGTGGATGGGGTCATATCTGTTTTTTCTGGAGTAGAGTTCTCATTGAGTTTATCCATAATCATATCTTCTTTCATGGGCAGATCGTCCTCCTCTTTACCTTTATCTTGATTAAACATGCATGACACTTTTTTGAACTTTTGCCTTAAAAGATGACGTCTGTAAGCACGCTGAATGATGACAGCAGACACCTCCTCCTGCTTTCGTTTCAGTGTGGTTGTAATTGGTTCATAGGAGACTTTAGAAGGATTGGCTGCCATAAACCGATCTTCCATCTGTATTCTGAGGGCATCCATCTCCCCACTTTCCCCCAAAACACGCTTTGTGAAAGCAAACAGGATGTCNTATATATATATCTATATATGTAAAAACTGACAGTTTGGTATGTACCTCCCACAGGAGTCCTGTTGACACAAATACACTTTTTCAGGCTGTAAACAGTTTATCACAAACAGCATTCTGTGTTACTTTTTACTTTCCTTGCTGTCTTTACCTTTATCTTCTTTTTCTGATTTGTCTTTTTCATATTTATCCTTGTCTGGCTTTGTTACACTGTCATAAGAAGGTGGGGAGGTTGTGGATGGGGTCATATCTGTTTTTTCTGGAGTAGAGTTCTCATTGAGTTTATCCATAATCATATCTTCTTTCATGGGCAGATCGTCCTCCTCTTTACCTTTATCTTGATTAAACATGCATGACACTTTTTTGAACTTTTGCCTTAAAAGATGACGTCTGTAAGCACGCTGAATGATGACAGCAGACACCTCCTCCTGCTTTCGTTTCAGTGTGGTTGTAATTGGTTCATAGGAGACTTTAGAAGGATTGGCTGCCATAAACCGATCTTCCATCTGTATTCTGAGGGCATCCATCTCCCCACTTTCCCCCAAAACACGCTTTGTGAAAGCAAACAGGATGTCAAGGCAGTGAATTCTGTCACCGCTCACCATGGGCAGGTCCATTGCAATGAGCTGGACTTTGTTCGGTTTTGCGATGAGAAGAGGTGGATCTAATGAAGCTGCAAAATCTGATAATTTACTGAACTCTATGAATTGTGTGGCATCGGGATCAAACTTCTCCCAGACTTCATAGAACATCTCAAAGTCATCCTCGCTCAAGGGTTCAGCGCTTTCTTCAGTAGCAACACTGAAGTTCTCCAAAATCACAGCAATGTACATGTTCACCACGACCAGAAAAGATATGATGATGTAGCTGACAAAGAAGAAAATCCCGACAGAAGGGTTGCCACAGTCACCTTTCACAGAGCTCCCCGGATGATCTTTATGGGGGTCACAGTCAGGTTCCCCACTGTTGAGAATTGGGGCGAGCAAACCATCCCAGCCAGCAGACGTGGTGATCTGAAACAGGCAGATCATGCTGTTGCCAAACGTTTCAAAGTTGAACATGTCATCGATCCCAACTTCCCTCTTCACGTAGGCAAAGTTGGACATGCCAAATATGGCATAGATGAACATGACGAGGAAGAGCAGCAGACCAATGTTGAACAGAGCAGGAAGAGACATCATCAAAGCAAAGAGCAGAGTGCGGATTCCCTTGGCGCCTTTGATGAGGCGCAGGATTCGACCGATTCTGGCAAGTCGGATCACTCTGAACAGTGTGGGGGACACAAAGTACTTCTCAATCATCTCAGCTAAGAACATACCTAGAGAAAAACAAATCAGTAAAGAATATTATTACATTTAAAAACCACTGCTAAAGAAATATTGTACAAAGACTGTAGAACTTTTAGACGAATAGGATATTTAACCAGGTTTTTAGAAAGTAGCCATTCAGTTGCTTTTACAATGCCTTTATAGTTTGGTGTTCTTTGGAAACTCATAAATCCCAATGAAAATTCTGAAGTAATTTGCAGGATAATGGAAAACTTCATCAATTATGTTTCTGAGTATTAATTGTATGACTATGTATGTGAACAGACAAATAAACAATCTTTTTTTTAGGACTGATAACTACTGTATGTATATTAGTAAATGCTGAGACCAGAGGAATACCATTCTGTTTCACTGTAATAAAAATAATCTCAGTTAATCTGAAGGAAGACCATATGTACAGTAGTATTAAAATGCCACATTATCAGGTTATGGGATTCAAAGAAAATACGTATGTTTGTAGAGAGTTGCAACTTATTAATCATACATGACATAAACACAAGTTTATTAATGACACAGCAATTCAAACATAAACTGATAATAAAAAGGTTTGTCAGAACTCAATGAACAGTAACGAATTGAGCATTGTATTATGTGCCTCAAAGCAGAAAAATAACCACATCCTATTTTGATATAAAAAAGCAAAACTGATTTGCGTATTAAGAAGTTCTGAAAAGTTAAAATAACACAATTTTTTCTCAAGTTCTTTCAGGTTTGCTGTTCTAGATAAATCAAAGATTAGTGGAGCCATTATTTGTAACTATGTCTGCTTCAGCTCTCCTTCTCCAGTTTCTTACTCTAGCTGAGGCATAAAACCTCTCAGGATCAATCGAAACTCTGAGCTAAGCCAGAGGTTTTACCACACTATTATGTGCACATTAGCCAATAATAGTCCCACACAAATTTTGCTCTTGGATTTTGGATTGCTGGACTCTTTCACTTACAATTTCCCCTGTAAGTTTAAAATCAAAATTGCCTTTCATGTATGCATACAAAACTCTACTGAATAAAGATCTAATTTCAGCTAATAAAAAAGTAGGAGTGTGTGAAATTTTCCGTTGAGGAGTTTCTTACCTTACAATTTTCAGTTATCGTATGGATAAGACTTTGTATTAACAGATATGAACCAATATATAAATAGACTTTGCATGCCAAAAATTTTTCAGTTTTTACAGAATTAGCCATTTCAGAAAAATTCTCTTACCTACTATGGAGAGAATGACAACCACAAAATCAAAAATGTTCCAACCTATAGTGAAGTAGTAATGGCGAAGTGAAATCAATTTCAGGACAAATTCTCCAGTGAAAAGCACGATGAACACGAGGTTAATCCAATATAAAATGTTTTCCATGTCTTCACTCTGATCATCTGTTTCTACCATCATTGTGACCATGTTAAGGCAGATAAGTATCATGATGCTGATATCAAATGCTTGTTTTGTTACAAAATCAAAGACCATGCCTTGGAATTTGTTCTGTTGGGGAGGGTGGGCAGGAAGAGAAAAAAAATAGTATTTCAGATAAATAAGGCTTTTCTTATATCACTTCTTGATTTAGCTTACAGCTTATTTCAGCCTAAGGTATAACTGAAAAAATCCAATTTTCAAACAGATGTAAAAATACAAAAAAATATTTTTATTCTTACTGCTGGTCGAGGTATAGGCTTTTGTGGTTTCTTTGAACCCAGTTTTTTCATCGCATTGTAATATTTCTTCTGTTCTTCTGTCATAAAAATGTCCTGACCTCCAAAGTAAACCAAAGAGACAAAAACTGGTTACAATCATGTATCTTTATTGATTATTTAAAAATATTAGTAATAGTCACTCTTATTCACATTTTCATCTGTGGGAGAATAGAGACATACAAAAATGTTCTTTTATAATTTTTATAAATTAAGTATTAAGCTACACAAAGGGTTGAGTTCTGCAGCTGAAATACTGATATCTTTTTACAAAGTGCTGACAAAACACAAGGACTAAAGAGCATAAATAAACATAATGCCATGTTTATTATTAAAGTTCAGAAATCTACACTGCTGAGCTCTGAAGGTAGTATAGCAATGAATTTTTATAGCCACATTTTGCTATTTCAATGGGTAGCCTTTTTATGAGTCTACTATAGACTTCAGCTCCCAATCCACATCTTTACAAAGATGACATTGTATATTTCACTAATACTGTATGGTTTCACTAACCATGGACAGACGTATATTGTTGTTTGTTCATCACACCCTCAGAAATTAATAATTTAATGTATTTAGTATGCAGAGCTCATACTACTTTACCACAAAAGAAAAAAAATAAAGTTGTCATGAATAGACCAAAAATAAGCTTTTTTTTTTTTTTGCTTTCTTTTCAGAATAATAATGAAGTACTTATCTTCTTTTTCTGCTGGTTGAAATTGTCTATGATGACACCAATAAAAAGATTCAAGGTAAAAAATGATCCAAAAATGATAAAGATGACAAAGTAAAGATACATGTACAAGTTATCTTCATACTTGGGCTGATCCAAAACCTGCAAAAAAGGCGCAGAAACTAAATGTTAGTTTAGCAATTGGCACAAAAAATCTGCTAGATAGAATTTAGGGCTCTATCACTCTGATCTTTTCTTCTTATGGTCAAGTTCTGACATATCCGTTCCACTGATTTTCAATCCATTAAGTTACACTCTTGATAAAGAACTTTGCTATTAAACTTGATATTTCATTTAAAAAAATGTAACTGACCTGTATGAATTTAGAATAAGTACTGAAGGCATAACTAGTTTAAACTAGTAAAGTTCCATCTGTCTGATCTACAGACAACCAGAAACACCAGCTTGTAAATCTGCAGAATTTTATGTACATCTTGTGGGAGGCCCCTGATGTGGGCAGGTGGAGCTTTACTGCTGTAGGTACTTAGGAAACTGCACAGGGTTTCTGAAGAGAGGCATCCAAGCCATGTTTAGACTAAGCCTATTTTCTTGGTACAGCCATGCACATTTACTACACTACAACAGGCCTGCTGTGAGTGTAGCTGTAGCTTTACCAGTATAGTTTATTCACTTGCCTACTTAGAACTAGAGGAAAACTTGCACCAAGGGAGCAAGGGGGAGGCAAAAGGGTAAGAGAATTCACAGGCTGAATGAACAATAGGCACTGCGCCCTTAAGGAAGGAGTCAGGTGGCTTGGAAAGCACAGTGCAAATCTTTAGAAAAAGATCAGTATTACACTAAAACCTCTCTCTATATCAGTGCCTGTTTCCAAATATAAATAATTTCTCAATGCACAGTAAGAAAAGGTATTTCAGACAATAGTTAAGCCTGTTGTAGGATTGAGGAATTTTGGTCCAACCATTCCATTGAGAACATGGAATCCTTTATGACTACTCCTCTTTTTTCCCCATCTCTTGTATTTTTCCAATGCTTTGCATTTTCTTTCACTACAAAATTATAAGACCTCCTTGTTCTCTCATTTTTACTGTTATTTCTGAAAGATGTTAAAATCACATTCTCAAATCTTTGACCTCATACAGTCAAAACAAATGGAGTCAAGGGAATATACTTACATTACGAGAATCTACAGCTGCATACATGATATCCATCCATCCCTTAAATGTAGCCTATAAAAAGAACACTCGCGTTTACATCACACTTCTCCTGGAAAATGGCTTGTAAGAAACATTGTTTAAGAGCTGAAGACTAAGTATCTTTAGCCCTCATCATAAAAACTAACACAGTGCAATGTTAATAGCTGACTCTTGCTTTCTGTTGTATGTTTTATTCATGTTCAAGAATTGTAAGCAAATTCTAATATCTGACTATAGAGGACTATCAAGAACTTTTATCTGATGTAAAAGTGGGGGTTTTTTCATGTTTTTTTTTAAAATGCAGCTGACGTGTATTAGGCTTGAATTATGTATTTTTTCTCATAGTCAGAATAGCCTCTAGGCCTTGCAGTCATGGATTTATCTCACACGTCATAATTGACACCAAAAAGTGAGAGACAAAATTTCTAAATTAAAAAAAGCAATAAAAATGCCTTTTTACTGTTATAAGTAAACAACAGAGATAGAGAAAGAGAAACAGAAATTAAGGAGTAGTGACTTACCACTTGAAGCAGAGAAAGATAGCCAAGGCCCACGTTATCAAAGTTAACCTTCACGTTCTTCCACCGGGCAGTTTCATTGTTTTGTATGAGCTCCTCACATTGACTGTAGTTGTTGATTTGGCTGATTTCAAATCTCTCATCAGTTGTGGTGTTAACACAGTAGTAAAATTTTCCAGCAAATAGATTTACTCCCATGATACTGAAGATCAGCCAGAATATAAGGCAAACAAGAAGCACATTCATAATAGATGGAATCGCTCCCAACAGGGCATTCACAACCACCTAGAGGGCAAATGAAACCGAAGAGAGACATTGTAAGAACACAGGCATCAGTATCTCACAAATGCATCATCAGCCTTTCTTAAAGGTATCTCTATTATAATTCTAGTATCTGTGTTACACTTGTGTAATCGTTGAGAGGAACAAGTCAGAAAAGCAGCATAAAGAAAAGATAAAATGTCAACATAAAGAGAAGCTAAAAATACAAACAGGAGCATGTGGTAGCTTTAATTAATGGGGAAAATAAGAACAAATTGGTAAAGCAAACTAAAAAAAAAACACCAAACAGAAAAAAGCATTTATAAATTCTTTTTAGAATATTTACCTAATGCATATCTGCAAAACCATATCTATAATAATTATAATCACTGATTGAACCAAACAGACCAAATTTTTATATTACATGTTTACTAGATAAACCATTCAAATCTATTACTGAGCAAAATTTTAATTAAAATTAATTTTAAGTATTTTAAATAAAAAACACCCATTGACCTGTCCATGTTCATTTGGATGGTTACACATAAAATCAGAAAAGCAGAAATATTCAAACCAAGAAACCTGCTGAGTATCTGAACACACCAAAGCTGTTAGTGTTCAGACAAGTGGCAGATAAAACTTGAAAAAGAGATTTCATTTAATTTGCAAATGAATTTGGGGAAAAAATAGGCTTCAGGAAAGAAAAAGGTGGAAATGAGTTTATATGTGATGATGAACAATGATTAAAAACATGCCAGAATGAAAATAAAACAGTACGGAAAATAAAATTAGGGAGAAAGTAGGTCCATTATGATAGAGAATTATTAATTTAGTAATGGAATTGATGAACCTCTAAATTAGTTAATTCCTATTTTAAATCCTTCTGTAAATAATTGTAAGAATATATAATTTAGTAACTGTGGAGCACTGCTGCCAACTTTGCCAAAACAACTGAATCAGATTCTTAGAACCCAATGAAGACTTTTTTATTTAAATGCAGAACACTAGCATTGATGGGGTTGTTTATAATTAATTTAGTTTATATGATGTAGGCACTAGGGATGATCCTTTAGCATACTAAGCTAATTGTTTCTGTCTGAAACACAAGCATGTAGTTAAATCCTGTAAAGTATTTTGGTATTACAATTATATCTAAAATTAATAGCATTCATAGAATCAATTAATTATAAAATTAGTCATCCAAGTAGATCACCTTTCATTCCTTGCCATTTTACAGACCAGGAAACAAAACCTTCGTATGTTAAAGTAGGCAATGAACCACCATCGTGTGTTGGTGAAGGAAAGGAGAAATACATGGCTTACTTTCAGGCCTCCATTCCTGCCAAAGCACTGCCTCTTTTGGATGATACATACTTTGGAAAACATTTGAGATCCTATAGGACTACAATTAAATTGTTATGTTAAATTTAGGAGCTGGACCATATAAGGTTCCTTTCAGCATAAATTACTCCATGACTCTACAAAAGCATAGAATGATGCATGAAGTCCAAATCTCCCATACTTTTTTGTTTGTTTGTTTGTTTGCATGTTTTTGCTTTGGCAGTTGTTGTTGTTTTCCCCTCCCCCCCCCCCATTTGTAATTTAAATCACTTTTCAATAAGTAGTTATAGTGGGGAAATTGAAAAAGAATCAGAATAGTTTCTTAATCAGACTAAAAATCTCCTTAAAAATACCTATTACAAATAATAAGCAAAAATAATATAGCATTTTATCACTCAGCAGCTGGGTAGAGAGGATTCCCTGACTAATGGATAAATCTCTTCTGACTATGTCAACAGTGCTGTCTTATGTTGACAGGATGTACTCAGCACTGTCAATGACATGACTGTGGAAGGCCATAAGGAGTTGTTTGACATCATCAAAGGAATAATGTAATAACAATGCTGAATTACTTTAAATTGGAAATTCGAAAACTCACTGATTTTAGTGGCAAGTTTGACTGGAATAATAAACAGCAAGATCATTTTCTCCCAATTTGGGAATATTTTCCAAATATATTAGTTTTCACTCTTACATTAATTTTAGTTAAAGTTATCTGAATTCTTCTACTTAAAAAGTATAAATTGATGTCTTAAATGTAGTAATATCATCCATCAGGAATAATTATTGAGATATAAACGCATAGTTAATGAAGTAAAAACATTTGTCCTCAAGCTTTCAGTCTCAGAACACCTGAGAATTCTGCTCCTCTTTCTGCTACAGCTGCAGGTCCAGTCATGTTACTGGTTTAGTCTGGGCCTGAAGCTATAGAGGACCAGCTTGTAACTTGAGTAATTTGAAGACACTCAAAACATACAGCTGAGCATCACTGGAGGCACTGATCAAGACACCTCCCAGCTTCCACTGGTGGTAAGGGTTTTAGAGGGTAAGGCCTGACCACAAGTAGGGGAAGCATTAGAAAGGCATTAGAAGTGTTGGGTTTTGGTTGGAAAAAAAAGGTATTATGTGCCTAGCACCATATAGCAGTAAAGTGATATTGCTTGGGACAGAGCTTAGACAAATTAATTATATTCACACAGGCTATTTTTATGAAGTACTAAATGCAAATTAAAGTATACTTTCCCTAGCAATAACAGTGGTGGAAAGATGGAGGGAAAAGATCATGTTTTTCATAGGGGCAATTTTTTTCTATTAACTATTAGTTTGGGTAGTTTCAAGTCCTGATCCTAGAGAATAGTACAGGGAATTAAAAATTTTATATGTGTAAATGGAATTTCCTGTTTGTATATTGGAAGTAATTGTAAGTGCCTATGCAAATATATGCATCATACTATACTGTCATATTTTCAGGTCATACATGTTAAACACCAATGAAATTATTATGTTTGAACAGACATCTCAAATTTACATGTCTTAGACTTTAAAATTTTCTCATACTAATTCCTTCATCATCTTGAGCTATTGTATCTTTAAGACATGAAACCTGGAATTAATTACTTTAAAGAAGACAAAATTCATTCTGCCTATTGGAAAACTTCAATGATTAGTTGCTTAATAAAAATTTAGATCATATTTCTAGTCTGAAGTTATCTAACTTCATCCAATACTTTTTATCATATCTTTTGCTAAAGTCATAAATCTCCTCTGTATCAGCATATTTTACAAAGAGATACAGTTGGCAGATTAGAATCAAATCCATAGGCAAAGTTTATACCAACACGGAAGTCATGGGATTGACAATTACGCATGAACTTTCATGACAAAGCTCCAGAAATTTGTAAGAGACAAGGAAATAGTCTTTCCTATTTGGACTTAAAATGTTTCACCAAGACCCATTTCCTTTTTGGCTGGTCTCTTCTTTTACTTTCCACATAAGTAAAGCATCACATTTTCTTCAGAAGCTCATCAATTTGTAGTTGACTTACAAAATTGCTAATCTGTTTATTACCTGGGCTGCCAAAGATCCTTGATTGCAGCAGAGAGCTCACACAAGGATCCCTTTTAATTCCAGCAATAGGGTTCCAGTTCAGGTCCATCTGCTGGTTAGATCTATGACAGATGGACCCTGAAGGTGTAAGTCAGATATCTTCCTGTTGCTGGAGCTACAAATAGCTATCATCACCAGTTGTTCACTACTACTCCTAAGAGAAATATTTCTAGAGCTCTCAAGTCACAGCAGAATACATGAGCTCTTTGTCCATTTCAGTGCACTAAAGAAGCGATCTAAACTAATCAATTTGACCTTGCACTGGAATAGCCTGAGCATGCCCCATTGGGCAGCTGAGCGTCTCAGCTGTGGTAACTGATATGGTGCTAATGAACAGCTGGGGAAACATTATTCTCAAATATACCCAACTCTGAGAGCAAAAGTCTGATATGTTTTCAGACTACTTAGTGCTCCATAGATTCTAATCAACATTTTAAAATCAATATGGAAAGCAGTAAGCAACTAGAAATCGTAAAACTAGCTCAATCTCTGAAATGCTAGAAAAGTTTTCTTAAATAGGATAAATTGTTCTAATAGGAGAGAAGGAATTTTAATAGTTAGTTTAATAGAAGGAATAGTTAATAGTTTAATAGAAGGAATTTTTAATATTTATTACCATACAAATTCATTATAAAACTTTTAGGTGTAACACATTCCCAAGTAAGATACACAGAATAGTATGTTAAAAGATAGTTGATAGACTATCTATGATACCCTATACTTGTAAGAAATATACATGTGCATATATACATGGGTGTATGTGCACACACTTTTAAGAGGAGGTATTGTTTTTAATCTGTTCTGACTATAGCAGGATGTATTTGTATGGGATAAATTCAGTTTTGTAGTATTATGGCTTAGATCCATGCAGTTAATAAATCCTTGGGCCATCCATGAAAATACAAAATAGGATGAAAGGCCAGGGAGCCTAAGTAAGTGTAAAATGTGTGCAGTAACACATGAATTCATATAAGCAGATGAAGCCTTTTGCTTATATGTTTGTGATAAATGTGAAATACATAGAATGATGATGCAGCATTTCTGCATGGGATTGCCGCTGACTGTTCCGCATGCATTGTCTCCGTGTATGCATGCACCAGGTCAGTCTTTCATGTGGTCTTACCCTCATCCCTTCAAATCGCGACAAGGCTCTCAGAGGTCTCAAAGCTCTTAGTGTCCTAAGGGATTTAATCGCACCAAGTTCTGAGTAGCCCAAGGCATTAGCTGTTAAGCTAACCAAAGAGACCTACATAAAAACAGAAAGGCAATATTGCTCATTCATCTTGGATATCCTTTCAAGACATATGGTGGGAATGATGTGTGCCCTGAACTTCTCACGAAGATTCAAGGCTGGACCTCTTTCTCCAGGAATCCCTCTATAATTCAGAAAGATCCTTCAAGTCAGACAAAGTAGAATAAAGTATATATATTCTAGGTACCTGTTGATGAAATCATGTTGGCAAAACGGTATAAAAAATGCCTTCTAAATTCACACAAACCAGTCACCATTTGGTGGTATTTAAAGAAAAATGCAGTCACATGCAAAAGGAAAACTCCCGAGAGCTGGGTCAATTGGAATGGCCAATTTAGGTCAGGACTTCCCATGGTATCTTCAGAACTTGATGAGAATGCAAAAGCTCCCCAAAACCACATCCAGACCTGGCCTTTGGTCAAATGTAACTTTCTAGTGTCCAGAAAGTATTATTCAATAGCCATAGCTAGAGTGCTGTTCAGATTTAACCAGACTAATCAAGACTGAGAACCAACTGTTTGTTAGACAATGGTAGAAGCTTCATTGTTAGGCATATCCACACTTCATTACATTCCCTGTGATTCCTTTAACCACTTCATCAATTCTGGCTTGCATAACGCTGGTCTGGTCTGCAGGCAGATGAGTAAATAAACTAGAATAGCTGTAAAATAAATAATACAATTATCTTTCATCAATAATCCTTGGAAATGTATTTATAATAGCCATTGGGAAGGAGTGGCCCTAATAACTAAAAAATAAACCAAATCACCCCCTAATTTCCTCCATTTAATGTCCTTCCCTTCTCTCAATTCTTTCATCTCCAAATTGATCTTTTCACTTTTTTTCTCTCAATTCCCTGACTATAGATTAAAAACAATGTTTCAGATAGTCTTTTTTTTTTTTTAAGAAAAACATTGCACCAAAGTAAGGTTACCATGAAAAAGTAAGTTATTTATAAAGTTCAGAGAAGGAACTAAACCACCAATTATGTAATACAAGTAAAATATTTCTTGATAAATACAAGCTCTAGTGGTCATGCCAATTTATACATCTGATGACTGAGCCAATACATGTTTTACAAAGGTACAGACTCAGTCACAGAATACTAAATGAGCATATAGTTGTCTTTTATCATAGCATTTGCAGTGTTGGTATGGATTTTAAAATGTTAATGTTTTCCAGGCTTTGTATAGTAAGCACTTCATGATCTATCATCTCATTGCATTTTTAGGAAGATACATAGCCATTTCTATAGGATTCATCTGTTTTTCAAAATGAGCAAATAAGTGATTCAAAACACATCCACAGCTTACATCTGTGGAACTCAGAGATGCCTATTAGCACAGTCAGGCTGTTGAGGATGGAAGGGAAATGATTATCTGCTATATAGCAGAAGATCTATAGTCCTCCATTTATGTCACCCAGGACTGTGCAGACATTGTTGAGCATGTAGACTTGGAATTACAAGTCTGTCTCTTTCAGACAATGTGTATCTACTCCTTGGTGCTGCAGCCTTCTGAAAATCATTTGAGATCCTGTTCTAAGGGGACTCATCTATGGTTCTCCAAAGCACCTCTTGGACATCACCCATGCTACAGTGAAAAGTGCAAGGGTACTGAATAGTACAATGGAACTGAGACTTCCTAGCAATATTTTCCTTTCATATTGCACAGAGTGACAAGACACTTACAGTAATTGATTAGAATGATATAAACCTTTAAAGAAATTGCTTCCATATACAGCAAAAACTGAAAAGGATGAACAGCATCCTCTCCATACCACAGAAAAGGGATAGTAAAAAACATTATTTCAATAAAGCACTACAACTTCATAAAACCAGAGAATGTCAATAAAACGTCTCTAGAGTAACAAGTATATCCAAATATTTTCTCCTCCCTGAACAGAATTATAAACCACACCACAACAACAATTAAAATAGAGATTTCATTGAATAGAACAGAAATCTTATTCTGAAAACATAATATTCTGATTTTTAGAGCCTGTCATACAGGTCATAAAAAAGAATACATACATCAACAATCAGGAAGTCCAGCCAGCACCACGCATTAGTGAAATAGGTTTGAAAGCCATAAGCCACCCATTTTAAAAGCATTTCCAGAATGAAGATATAAGTGAAAACTTTGTCAGCATATTCCAACATGGTCTTGATAGTTTTACGTTGCTCTATGTAGATATCTTCAAATGCCTGTGAAAAAGATTTTTGAAGATATAATTAAATATCTTCACAATTTGCAGTGTGGTAATTAATGGCCAAGAAAGAACTTGAATAGAAAAAAATATGTGAAGACAAAGCATATACCCTTCCCTCAAGTATTACTCTGGCTTTCACTCCATACTTTTGCTAAAGCTGGGTCCAAATACTCAGCTTTCGGCTAAGCTGAACAGCGACACAGAAAACTTACTGTAACACCACTCTTAAAACTTCATTTTAATTTGCTTCCATGGATAGTATATTGGGTTTGCATAGTCAGGTTTTGGTAGCAGGTGGGGGGATACAGGTGTGGCTTCTGTGAGAAGCTGCCAGAAGCTTCCCCCCCATGTCCAGCAGAGCCAATACCAGGCAGCTCCAGGTCAGGCCTGCCACTGGCCAAGGAATGATAGCAATACCCTGTGATGACATATTTAAGAAGGGAAAAAATGTTACTGTGTAGATGTAGTTACAACCAGAGAAGAGGGGGAGTGAAAACATGAGAGAACAGCCCTGCAGACACCAAGGTCAGTAGAGAAGGAGAGGCGGAAAGTATTTCAGGCACTAGAGCTGAGACTCCCCTGGAGACCATGGTGAGACAGCTGTGCCCCTGCAGCCCACAGAGGTCAATGGGATGCAGAGATCCACCTGCAGCCCCTGGAGGAGACCCACACTGGAGTAGGTGGGTGCCCAGAAGAGGGCTGTGAACTCGTGGCAAACTCATGCCAGAGCAGGATCCTGGCCTAGACCTGCAGACCCATGGAGAGAGGAGCCCACGCTGGAGCAAGTTTCCTGGTAGGACTTGTGGCCCAGTGGGGGACCCAGGCAGGAGCAGGCTTGCCTGGAGGACTACACCCTATGGAAAAGTGACCCACACTGGAGCAGTTCATGGAGAGCTGTTGCCCATGGGAGGGACTCAGGTTGGAGAAATTTGTGGAAGACTGTCTCCTGTGGGAGGGACCCCACGTTGGAGTGGGGAAAGGACTCCTCTCCCTGATCAGCAGCAGGAACAACCTGTGATAAACTGACTGTAACCTCCATTCCCCACCTCCCTGCACAGCTCAGGGGGAGGAGGTAGAGCTCAGGAAGGAGGGAGGTGTGTTTTTAAGATTTATTTTACTTCTGATTATCCTGCTCTGATTTTCTTAGCAATAAATTCAGTTAATACCCACAATTCAAGTCTGTTTTGCCCATGACAGTAATTGGTTAGTGATCTATCTCTGTCCTTATCTCAGCTCATGAACCCTTCATTATATTTTCTCTTCTCTGTCCCGTTGTGGAAGGGAGTGATAGAGCAGCTTTGGTTAGTGCCTGGCATCAGATAGCTATGGGTTATTGACATAAGAACTTCCTTTATGGCAGCTACAACTTTATGTCAAAGTTATGTGAGGGATTTAAAAATTACTGAGCTACAGTATTTTTGAGAAATAATTGAAACCAAACACTGCATGCTAACCCACAAAGCAATCCTAAAGAGACAGAATGTTTTGTCATTTTCAAAAGAAAATGTCTACAATGACAGCAAAACACTGTGCATTGAGCCAAGTGTAGCAAGAATATTATATTTTGCTCCTGCTATGAGGAACTAATTACTTCAGTACTTACTCAGTGCACCTGATTTAACACCAATCTGTAAAATACCTGACAGAATCATGCTGGCACCTTAGATCTCAGTTTGACAATTCAAGTTGCTGTTGATAAGTTCCTAACTCAGCTATGTTCTTATTTAAATGTGTATCAAAAAAAAAAAAAGCTATTATCATCAATATGAAGAGATGTGAACACCAATCTGATAAAACTATTTATTATTTCCCTCTGCTCTAAATTTTGAACTTGCCAATTTTTTTCACAGCCTGCGATCAAACTCTTATGTATTCTAAAATATATGCCAAATACTTGCTGATATATGTTTATATTACAATATTTATGAATTGGATATCAAATTCTGATTTGTTATACCTGCAGCTATATAATTAACTGTAATTCTAAATATTTGCTGCGTAAAATAAGTCACAATAGTTCCACACTTAACTTACCAGAGCACCGCTGCTGAGAAGAATCATGAAGACTATGAAGGTCTCAAACCAGTTGTGTTCAACAATCTTATAGCAGGTTTTCCTAAGATTCCACCAGATTTTACCTTTTCCATCTTCTACACTGACTTGACAGCATTTGAATCTCCGTACACACCCTAAATGTGATAATAAATTTTGAGATGTCAGAATAAGGTAAATATTTACTAAGAATCACAATGAGCAGTAGTCATTTCAGTGCTGCTGCTATAGATGCTTGTAAATAAGTATCTTTATAAGCATTTTTGATTCAATATTTGAAGTTAAAGCTTTGCATTTTTTATAATACCTCTCAAGGAGAGAATGTACACACAAGAACAGTAAATCTACGGCAGTAACTCTGAAGGAGTTACTAATACAAACAGAAATTGCAACTCTAATCACAAAGCTGCTTTTTGATTTTGCATAAAATCAGAATCCAGCACAAGTCAACAGCATTAGGTCTGTTTATCTTGCATACATGTTGCTTTACCTACCTTCTGTAAAACAAGCTTCTGGCTCCAGAACTTCCTCAGGTTCTGCTTCTGGCTGTTCACCCTCAGGAGGCAGTCCAATATCAACTGTGCTGCCTTCTGATGAACTGGATGCATTTAATTTCTGTGAATGAAATCCCACATAAATTTTTTTTCAGTGTCATTTATTTTTAATAGAAATTAATGTTTGAAATGCCTATCAAAATATTTTGCATTTATTCAGTGGTTTCACATTAAAATAATTTCTTATCTATAATGCCAAATTGCTCTACTACAGGTGAGGTCACAAGATTAGAAACTACATCATGTGCAAAACATTTCAATATTTTCATACAAGGAACCACTGAAGTTATTAGACTACTATTCTGAGCCACACATAAGAATTTTGAAGTGAAATTTCAGTGAGTCAGGAATGGGTGCCTTCCACACTTTGTACTGCTTAATTATTCCAATCATGTGGCTGCATTTTAGATTACACTTCAGATGCCATGTGTTAACACAAATAAATTTCCAACGTCATGACCAAACCAACAGCAAGCTGCACAGATGTATTTTCATGTCTCAAGTAAATGTTATTCTATCAAGTCTGTAAAAATCTAAATCTAAAAAGTTTCAACATAAACTTTTCATTATCATTGACATGAAAACACATGTTATGAATTGTATAGAATAATTTAATTCTCTCTATTTCCAGAAGAGCAGCACATTACTTCAGGAGCAGTAGCTGATACTTTGCATTCTCACTTGCCAATGCATTTTCTGATTTTTTTGTGCATTTTGAAACTACTTATTACTTTGGTACAGTACACATAGATGTCCAATCACTCTAAAAGGCCAAAAAAAAATTTTGGAAGACTAAAGTGAAAATAAATGCTTTTAAAACAACACTGTCATAAAATACTACTGCACCAATAAATCATACTGATAATATAATCCAAACCTTAAAAATTATTCTTTTACACCATCACATTACATTGGCAACAGACAAATATGAGTACTATAGTAAGTAAAAGTAGTTTGATCACAGCATTCTATGACTCTTCTAATGTTATCACTATGTGGAGTATAACATCAGTAAAATGGCTGCATTGATAAGTAGCTAATCTTATACAGGGAATGATGTAAGCAGATTTAGAATAGTCTATAGGGAATTCATACTAGACAGAGAGGTCTATGAAAACATTAAAGATATATATTTTTGCTGACACTTAAATCTGAAGTTAGAGGCATTATTCCTTTAAACATCCTTGAGAAGCTTCACATTCTATAGCTTTTGTAAAGGAAGTGTAAACAGTATTAGTCTATGGATACAGAAAGTAACTTACAGTTTAATGGAATTTTACATTATAGAAAGTATTCAGTATGTTCTTCAAACAAGAAGATTTATTCCTTTCTCCCCCACTGATTCTACTGAATCACACTGACAACAGACTGTGTTCTGATTTTGACATACGCTCAAGTCTGATTTTTGTGTACCATGGTGCACTATAGAGCATATTTTAGAGGAAGGTCAAACAAATGGAAGCATGTATTGTAAGGTGTATTAGGCACTTAATTTCAGAGATATCTGCACACCCATTTTTCTACGTTTTTTTTCTTTTTTTAAAATCTCAGCTTACATATTCATGTCTCATGTTTGTGCCTGAGTTTTAGCATCGATGAGGTCAGATCCAGTGTACAGAGGTATGGATGCACGCTTTTCTGCAGATCATTATTTACAAATTTCCCATTGCAATACGTTCAAAATCTGGATAGTGCATGGCAGTTTAGTCATTATGGAATACTGCCTCTAAAATTGAGAAACAAGTATGGAATAAACACTGTAGTCCTCAAGTAAGGACCACAGCATTGACCTCCATCAGTGGAGGTCAATCATCAGTTTGAGGAAAGGCCAGGAATACTATAAATGTAAGGTACATTTCCAAATAAATTTATATATAATGTGAAAAATTACCATTTATCAATACAGTGCAGAGAATCATTTTAAACTGAGAAGTGACTATCTGGTTTATTATGTAGTGTATTCTTAAAATGTTGCTTGCATCATTCCAATCTGGACAGCATTTCTAGCAGAATGCTGTAGTAGTAGCAGAGCAAACAAAAATTATGAACTGGCTAAACGATAAGTTGGAAGACTGTCCATTCTTTTATAAGAAAATGAAGAGTTCAGTAACTCAGACATTATGAAGTTAGTTTAATAAGTACAAGGGGTAATGAATATCTATGACTGAACCTTACATATGACTAAAAGTTAACTCAGCATGGAAGAACTGAGATATCCACTATAAGGAGAGATCAAAAAGATCAGACAGAAAAGGTAGAAAAATATCAGTAGAACTGTCAATTATCAGGAACATCAAAAAGACAACTTTATTTATGTGGGGCACTATGTATGGTAAGTTGTGTCTTACACATTCTCTTCTCACTAAAAATCTAGTATGCTTCCTTTACAGAGCTGTAGCAATAATCACAGGAGTTAAGCTGAACTGAAAAATTCTAAATTGAATCAACAGCAGTTGATACTTGAAAAGCAACAATTAAATGCTTTATCCCATTGAGATTGCAGTCTTTTGTTGATGTAACACAGTATTTCCTTAGCATGCTGCTCTATTATACCTGAATTTAGCCCCAACCTGATCAGTACAGAAAGAGGAATATTATAAAAATTATTCAATAAATTCAATCTATAATAATTCAGTATCATTTGGGGAAGAAAAAAATTAGACATTTTCAACAGATGTAATTATTTCTTTCATTTTTCTCTATCTAACATTGAATTTATTGTATGGCATTCTATACATTATTTATAAAATTCACTATGCATTACAAACAGCTAGGAAGCTTTTATGATACAAAAATCTTAAGATTTTATTGAATCAATTAAGTTCAGTATGCCAGGAAAACTTCTCAGTAGTAATCACATATTTCCACAGCAAACTTATGCTCTGGCATAAAGCAACTGAGCCAGGGATGTTGTACCCATTTCTATGTATTCAACACAACATCACCTGGAAATGGATCATGCTATTGCTGATTATGTTTTGTCCATATGCTTTAATACACAGGAAGACTTTTTCTACTAGTTACTGTGACTTGCCAGTGTTCACACATGGAATCCAGATGGACATCCAGACTACCCCTAATTGCAGACCTGCTATGTTAGGTATTTGACATATATCCCAGTTCTTTACCTTAACATATCTGAAATTTACCTTTGTACCTGGTAAATTGTTCTTGCTCACCTGCATTACAAAAACCAGATTTAGGCAATGACTATATACTCAACATGTATACAGCTTTTTAAAAAATGAACCTGTAGAGACAAGATAATCATCAACCCAGCCATTAGCTTTGATCTAAGAGTAAATCCCTTTTAAGCTTTTTGTTATACCATGGTTCTAGATTTCAAAAGTATTCAGTCATGCAGATTATAAGAGATTATCAGGATCAAGCACTAGACACTGTGAGAGTTATGATAATAGATTCTTTTGTGAATAGTATGCTAAGGAAATTATTCTCAGAGAAATCTGGTTTTCAACACCTTAGAATGTACATACTGCATCTCCTTTACATAGAAGACAGTAAGGGGACAAAAGTACTTACATGTTTCTAAAGCATGGTTATCAAAGAGATTTATATATCTTTTATATCACATGTACCAACAGCCTTGCCAGTCATGCTTTAGTCAGCAATACAGTACAGTGTGAGATACAGATTTTAGTTTAGCTTTCAAGATAGGAAAGCAGCTTGCCTATCAGAGCAGCATTGCAAAAAGCAGCAGCCAAGATTAGGTCAGGAAGTTTTTTACATAATTACTTTCTGAACCTTGACAACATCTCATAGATTCATACAATTCTGCTTCACTTACAGCCAGGCCACTTTTAACTTATAACATTCCTTTCTTTCTTTGGTTCAAAGATGATTATCTGAGAGTAGCTGAACAGCTCTTAGCTTAACATTTTTAACAGAGCCTGAAATTTTATGATCTACCAGGATGCCACTAATAGCTGTTGAAATTTAAGGGACTGAAGGAGCAAAGAGCACAACAGACATAAGCAGGAAGATGGCACCAAGAGAAATCTCCATTTTGATTTTGCTTTCAATTTCCTTTCCTCCCAAATACCTGTGAAAATGTTAAATAAGGGAAATTACATTGCTTTTATTTTCTCAGGGCTGTGTGGATGTCAGTATGAAAATGAGATGTTCTGTGATATAAACAGCAATATTATACCCAAACTGTCTAGCCTTTTTCAGTACAGCTCTATCTATAAAACCAATTTACCAGTGGTAAATATCACTGTGATTCCATTGGTATAATTAAGTGGAATCTGGATGTCACTCTTTCTAGTTCTTGTACAGTCGGGCATACTCTAGGTACAAAAAAAGCAGAACGCTGCACATCAAAGTAATGCCATTTTGCGATGATTATTTGTTGCAAATACTGCAGAAACCCAAGACTCCCAAATTATAATCCACTTTCTACTTATTGATCTTCATAATTACTTCAAACTACTTATTTATGAGCATATCATCAATGAAAATATTAGCAAAAAAAGTTGTATGAAAGCAAAAGCATCGTAAGTAGCAGTGAAGATATGCTCCAGGGGGAAAAAGGTCTCCCACAGGAAGCTACTTAAAAGGCTCTTTACTTCATACAAGCAATAGTGAATGGGTATTTCTGAAACAGAGTAAGGGACTGGTGTTTGCAGAGACTAATTAAGTAAACTCCAATTAACTTTAAGTACTTAATATCATCCACTATGAATCACAATATGCCAATATAATGGGACCAATTCACAAACAATACAAAGCCTACATTCTTCAGAGTATCAAAGGATTTTGAATAATGAGCATTTTTAAATCAAAATACAACTTATCAGATAAATCATTCCTTACAAAATATAAGAGAAAAAGCTCTGCAACAAGTATATTTTAATTCACAGATTTACCAAACTGAGGAAAGTATCATACAACTGTGATGTTATAAATATTATGGCAATGTGTGAGATGTAAATCACACTGAAGCTGTGGACCTTTTGATCCAAACTTAGTAGCTTCTTTACTAGACTGCTGAACTTTATTACTTATTAGATGAGAAGTTCGAGGGCAGACAATCTTAGATGTTTTGGGAGGTAATTAATTTGTGAGCATAAATTAAAGAGCTATAGTAAGACTTAATGGGGCCAGATCTTGCTATCAGTTTTCTCTTTGCACCTCTACACCTGTAAGTGTGGGTGTAAGTAAGAGCAGAACTGATCTCTGAATGTTTGACCAGCCAAATACCAGTTTTGTATGAATTTGTTTAACCAAATTATGGTCACATGCTTTGACTGCAAAAATTAAGTTAATTTCATGCTTAATGGTGCTTCAAGTACTGCATATTAATCTCCAAAATAACTAAATGCTTATAAAAGGACTAAAGAAAAGCATTTCTAAAGAAAAAAAGAATAAAAACGTGACTATCATGAGTTTGCAAGTTACCTCCATTATAAGATAAAATAGAACAGTATGAATGTTTTCCAAAACAACTATCAGCTTTTCATTATTAACACGATATACAAGCTTCTGATGAGAAACACAGCATACATGTTACATGATCTGTCCTTCAGAACAAACGAAAACCCTTCAAAAACAGAATCCTGAAAACTGTACCATCAAGAAAAGTACTGGGAAAAGTACATAGCATGCACTGCAAAGTACTATTAAAATCTCATGGAAAGTATAGTATCTGTACCATAGAAATATTGGGGCTGCTGATCTCGCCTGACCATGCTGTGATGCGAGTCCCATGACTCGGCAGAGAGCAGCTGTGCATGTTGGTATTTATTGCAATGGATGGGGCAGGGTCATAGCTGAGGAGCATGCAGGCCAGTCCATACCCGCTAAAAAGTGATTCAATAGGATATACATATAGATGTATAACTTGTTTAGGTAACCTGTGTAAAATTGGTGACACGATGCTCTGCCTCGCTAAAAGGCACCAGAGCTGCCCGCTTGACTGATCCAGCTTGGTTCTACTCCTGTGAGAGGTAAGAACGGTAGGAAATGAAGTTCAGGACACAGCACCTGTGGTTTTATTGCACTGAATATTGCTTAAAGTAAAATATACATTATTAATGTATCTGCAACTGCATTAGGAGAGTCCATTTCTTTCCCAAACATTTAAAAATATCTTATAATTGGTATATCTTAATGTAATTACTGGCCTAGAAGTTACATTTAGCATAAATTAATTAGTATCAGCTATTCTTATTTTATCTAATTTTTATGTAATCATACCTTTACTACAAAATTTTCCATATAAACCATCCAGGTAGTACTTAAGGACTTGAAATGGCAAAATTATCTTTATACTTTCTACATTGGATAGCAGTAATGCAGTTCAGACCCACAGATCTTTATATATAGGACAACAGACTCAGCACAGGAGTGCCACATTTACTAATGGCCCTACTATCATGGTAAAGTTTTATTTAGCATTTGTTCTCTAATTCCCTTATTACTGCATTCACCCACTGTTGTTCTTGTGGACACAATGTTCTTATAACTAATTTTATTTTAGGTTTCAGGCAATTTTCTGTAAAATTCCTTGTTAATTCACACCTACTAAGCATGTAAAACAGGGTATGTATTGTTTCTAGAAAAGCGAAATCTACTTAACATTTCTATTAAAATACTAGAATGTATGAGTGTTATAATAAAGAATTCAACAAACATTAATATACTTAATTAAAACTTGCTAATAAATCACAAGTACTTTGTTGAAATTAAGCTTATTTCCCTATCTCACAGTGAACACATATATTCACGTGTATACGTAGAAGCAAGCAGAAGCACACAGACGTGCACAGTCTGTGGTAGCTTCTGGGATGCTGCTAGCTGAACATATCTTGGTGGCACTTTCTAACTTCCATTCTTTTCATTTGTAGTGTAAGCAATGAAGTAACTGGCAGATCAACTCAGCAACAAAAGTATTACATAAATGCGAAAATACGAGAGGGCAGAAATATAGGGCACATTATAGCATGGCAAAAAGAGGAAACCTTAAACAAAAAGCCATTTGTAGCTTCCAAGAATGCAGTGAGGACACCGTTTTCTTCTAAAGATGGTATGTGGAGGAGAAAGCCCTTTTTTTTTATTGTGGAAACTTAATGACAGGAACTCAAGTCTCAAATGTGGGATAATCCGCTTCAAAATTTTCCCTATAGGAATTCAGTGTTTTGTCACCTTGTAGAATAACCCACTCAGGTACCTTCCATTGGACAAAAGGAATGATTTGGTTATTGAAAACAGTCAGCAGCCATATCACCCTGTTACACAATGAAGTAAGAGATGCACCATTATCATTGTGGTCGTACTCAGCCCCGCTAACCATTGGCACAGAGATTTGTGTAATGTGCATCCTCCATCTCTTCTATTGACATAATGTTCTTGTGCAGTAAAGAGTTAAAGAATGAGCTGGGGCCAAAAAGAAGCAAATCAGAAAATGTTGGTGACCAACGAATTCATGTGGGTTTGGTCCCTATTTCAAGGTAGTTTAGCCACTGACCACTGACTGTTAAAAAAAGTATTAATAGATTTTGTGGCAGGAAAAGATTTCGTTCTTGAAACAGATGCTTTAACCATTAGGCAAGTTCCCTCTTGCTACCACTGTTCAGTGAAAATGAATTATTTTCTGCACAACAAATGTAGTTTCAGCAAAAGAAATGGAGAATACTCCTCTAGAATGGAACAGTCCCATGACTGCATTTTTAAAAACAGACTTCAGCAACTTATTAATCTAATCATCACTACTGAAAATACTTTAAATTACTTTTCAGTCATTTTAATTACATATAGTATTTAAATTGGTAGAATCCAATTACATTGCCAAATTAGCTTTTGCAGAGAAGTTGTCAATTAAAACTTATCAGAGCTATGATCTATTCTGATAAAACTTCAGTTAATATGTACATAATTTCATAACTTTAAAAATTAGAGAGCATGCATATGAAAAGTATATAGGACAATTTAAACATGATATACTACTACAATAAGCAGAATCAGTAACATTATCAGAATTAATCTGATGTGGGTGGGAGCACAAAATAATCAGTGAAGAGAGAAGCGTTTTCTTGAGTGAATACTTCTGACTGTACAGGAATTTCACAGTATTTCACACCTCACTGCATTTGTGTCAAACTTTCTTTCAATGGCATTCATACAGTAATATCATCTGAAATATCCTTTACAATGTATCTGCAGAAAAACAGTATCTTCTTCACACTTTCCAATTTAGGCATTTCAAGTGTTTTAGGAAAAGTGGTAGATTTAGATTGACAGCACTCTTGAAACCAATAGAAATACTATACTAACAGACTAATACATCTCGATAGATGGATATTTCTTATTCCACCAAGACAGCAATAAATATTTTGTGATGATGAAATCCAAAGTATTATGTTTCCTAGTACTGAACTTGAACTGAAAACACTTTATTCCCAAACTTGCAGGACAACCTCTGGCTATAACTAGTTGCTAAGCAGGGGAAAGGCTGAAAGTGATAGATGGATTTGGAAAGATGAACAAACCCAGAAGAACCAGGTCTATACTAAGAAAGTAAGTGATTCACAAAAAGATGTAAAGATTACCTGTGCCATTACTGCCACATGCAGTTATTAGGGATGATTTCACTGACAGGTGGAATTTCATCAGATTCAATAAAATTTGCTGCTCCTTTGGCAGCAGTAAGTTTTGCAACTGTTAATCGTGGGACAACAGAACAATGGAATGGCAGAACAATAAAAGGACAGAACAATGCTCTAGAACTATGTGGTTTAAAGGTGCCTGAAGAAGATTCCTTTTCTTATTTTTTGTACAAAGATAGAAGAGAGTCAACCAAAATTCTACATTCAGATAGAGAAACTTCCACATAATCACTGTATTCATGACCCAGAACAATCAGAGGTTAAACTACAACAACCTCTGATTTGTTCTACACCCAAGTCCTGCAGAGTAAGATAAATACTAATATAATCAATCTGAAAAAATAAATATTTTTAAAAGAACAATAAAGACATTTGTGATAAGAAAAAACAAAATATGACTAAATGTGTGATATAGATTGTACAAAAAAGTATCTTGGGGTGAAAATTACTAGAATCTTAGCCATATTTATACGCTCAGATTCAAGCATGAGAAAAATCACTTATTAAAACCTTTATGTTAGTTTATATCTACTCCACAGCATGCAATACTGGTTAAAAATCCCCAAACTAACGCCCAGTGAACAGCATCACTTCTAAGCATTGCACAGACTTACTTCACCTGGGGTGATGTGCCTCCACCACTTTCTGTTGTGCAGGACAGAGCACTGGGTTAAACACAGTAACAATGCTTCAGCAGCCACTGTAACTCTTTCAGGGAAAAGGCTGAGTGATAGATGGACTTGGAAAGATGAACAAACCCAGAAGGACCAGGCCTAAGTCCCATATTGGATTTATTGACTTTGGCACCACATTGTTCCAGAAAGAGGTGCATTTTATTCAAGTAGGTAGATTCAGTAGACTCAAATAACTTAAAGCTTTGAAAATAACAATGGATAGTCACATGAAAGGATCTTATAATGAGATATAAAGCTTTTGTTACTATAAGACCATTGCTTCACTTCTTCAGTGGTTCTGTTGCTATCAGGTGGATTATTAGTGAAATTGCTTAGTGATGCTGGTCCAGTATTCAAATATACCTATCTATGATGTATTTTGATATATTCTGACTAAATCAAAAAGGTTAAAAACAACAGTAGGAACTGTTAAGTTGGCAGCAGGCACTCCAGAAAGCAAGGAATAAATAAACTTCACTGATGAAATAAGCATGGAGAAACTTGCACTAGCCACACATCCAGACTTCTAGTATCCAGGGCTATTAAATTGGTCCCTTTGCTTGTTAAAGATTTAACTAAATAAAATAGGGAAAAAAAAGTATTCATTTTCTTAAAAATTGTCTTATGCATTGATTGCTGTAAATGCAATATCGTACCACCATCTCAGTCAAAACTTGTAACCTTACACAAATGCATCTTTCAAGTTTGTATATGCTGTTATAAAGGAATTAAAGATTTGAATTCAACACTAGCAACCTTTGAAAAAAAACCAAAAACATCAGAGTATTTTTAACTCTAGAAATAGTCTTACCTCTTTGCTTTCTTCCAGATCTGACTCACTGCTGAACTCCTCTGTATTTAAATTTTCAAAATCTGACTCTCCAACTGCAATGGGCACTGTCACAGTGAGGCCTGGGTTGTTTATGAATGACATGTAATCACTTTCATCAACAACATACTTTTCCACACTGCTGCCTATGCCACTGGTAGTTCCATTCCCTTCTTTAAGATAGGCAAGGTTTTTACCTATGTCTACTATTGTATGGTTGGAAATACAGCTGTCTTTTTTATTGTTTAGGTCTTCAAGAGGTTTGATCTCATCTAAAACTTTCTGTTTTCTAACAAAGGCTTTTTGGACGAATTCACGCACTTTTCTCTTCACAAAATCTATTCCCTTCTGGATCCTTGCCACAGCAATCTGGAGATTGTTCATTTCATTATCATCATCTGTAGCAGCAAGGTTGTCTGAACTAAATGAGCTCAGCAGCAAGGCCAGAAAGAGGTTGAGTACCTAAAAGACAGTATGGAAAAATATATTTGATCTCTTATTTTTAAGTCATAAAAGCAATATGTTACGAGTTGTTCGATATGACATAAATTTTATTTCACAGTATTATATTTCAACATGACATTTTATTGCACAGTATTTAACCCACTTTCCTGATATTTTTTCCAGTCCATAATCCTTGTCCCCCATATTTTATTATCTTGCCAAAAATATTTTTGGCTGGTGTAACTTCACTAGTATAAGTGAAAATCAGTGCTGTTCCTTGACTTTGTCCTTCAGTCTGGTATTGCAGATCTGCTCCTCAAAACAGAGAATGGCATAAGGAGGCAGGATACAACATAATATAGTAATTTATGCAAGCTACATTCACCATGGTGTTCACCGGCCAGGGGAATGCAGCCTGTCTTCTATAGTTCAATAGACCATAGGGCCAGTGTCTTTACTTCAGAATATAATAAACTTATACCTGGCAAGAATATATGAACCTTTTGGTTTTGAGCAGGAAAACTAGCAAAGTGATAAAGAGTCCTCAGATGTCATACACATTAGTTTCAGGAAACTATTTCAGAATGACTTGTGGGACACTCTACAAACATACAAGAGAAATCTGGATTGCAGGCAATCATGACAGACTGTGCAAAACTGATTAAAAATCAGTTACATTATATTTATCAATTCTTCCTGTTCAAACTTGCAGAATATTTTAAAAGGTATACCATAGGAGTCTCACACTAATCTGGTAAAAGTTGATATTTATGCCTGTGGATAAGCATATTTATAAAATTTGTGGATTATACCAGAAAGAGAAGGGATGCTAGCACTCAACAAATATGAACTACAATTAAGTATAACCATGGTAATTCAGTGAAACGATTGAAAATCAATATGGCATTTAGTTCTGAAGTACTAGTGTGGAAATGATTGTTTAGAAAAAAATGAAAAGTATATATAGGGAAAAGTGGGAAAACCCAGAAGGTGGAAGCAGTACAGAAAAGGGCATAGAGGCTGCATCAGGTAAGCAATGCAGGCACAGAAATTTCATGTCATTTGAGGATGTACCTGACATTCCTATGTCAGGTGTAAGAAATGGAAGTCTGATTATTCCACATTATTCAGTACTTGTGTCTCTATTCAAAATGCTGCTTAGGAGGAATTCAGAGGCAAGTAGCAGAAAAGGGATAAATAGTTTACAAGTCATCACCTATGAGAAAAAAATGAAGAGCTCAGCTTGTTTAGTTTCAAAAAGACTGAAACAGGAAACAGTAAGCCTTTAAGTATTATAAGTGTTGTCACGAAGTCTAACAGTTTTCCATCACCATTGTGACCAGCTAGTCTAATTTGCTGCAAAAGGTAATTTAAGTTACATAGTTTTTTAAAAGGTATTTTTAACTACATCCATAATTCAGCACTGATCTTACTAAAGAGGTTATAAACTTACTGAGATTGAAAAGAAAATGTAGACAAATATTTTTCATAAATGATCAAGGTGTATTTGAACCTGATTTAGAGAAAAGGCAAATGAATTACATGATCTCCTGAAGTCCTCCTCCAGTCTTTTCTGGTTTCTAAATCATAAGAAACAGGAAGTATGTTCTAAGAGTTTTAAAAAATCCCCACTGATTACATACCACTAGGTTTCCAATCACCATGACCATCATGAAGACTGTAAGGCACATGGTTTGGCCTGCAACCTCCATGCAGTCCCACATGGTTTCTATCCACTCTCCACACAGCACTCGGAATACAATCAGGAAAGAGTGGAAAAAGTCGTGCATGTGCCAGCGTGGAAGTTCACAGTCGCTGGAGATCTTGCAGACACATTCCTTGTAGCTTTTCCCAAACAGCTGCATCCCAACCACAGCGAAAATGAACACAATGATGGCCAGCACCAGGGTCAGATTCCCCAGAGCCCCCACTGAGTTGCCAATAATCTTAATCAGCATATTTAGAGTTGGCCAAGATTTTGCCAACTTGAAAACACGAAGCTGCAAAACAGAAGAATGGTATACGGTTATTCATGCTACTAATTGTAGCAAAATCACAGCTATATATTTCATATTTCAGTTACCCTGTGTCTAAATCAAGTCTCATGGAACCTTCAGAAACTTTAGTTACAAAATTTGTTTCCAGCTTTTTGTATAGTAACAGACATCAACAGTCTTAAGTCGTGATTCAAGTGATAAGAAATCAAAAATACTCTATATTCATTTCAACTACATTGCAATTATCAGAGTTATCACTCCAATTCAGACTTTGCCTCTTTTGTGACTTTAGATACTTATAAACAAGTTGTACTTGTTAAACAAGTTGGACAAAGCAGTCTTTCTCCTTTAGTCAACTCTAAGGAAATATTACTAAAAATAAATTAGCACATATGAAATGTGATCAGTTAAATAGGATCATAAGTGTATAAACACTTCCAGATGTCTTTCATCTTAAATGGCAGTGAGATAGACGAAATGATTTTCCTAGAAAGATAAACAAGCTAGAGTTGTTAATGTCAGACATACAAATTTACTCACAAGTATCTTTAACAATATCTTTTGTATCATTTAAAATAAACGTAATGTGTCTTACAAAGTTTGTCCTACAGCATTGAGAAAAACAAAGTATAGCTTGAAACAGACATATTGGAAATTATTGGAAAGTGGAAAAAAAATTACAGCAAGTGTTCAGACACTTGGAAGAGGAGAATACTAAAGTAAATCTAAAACTAAATATTATTTCATGGGTTGAGATATAAATAAAATATATACATGCAGATTTTAAAGAAGAATTCTACTACTGCAAGAGAAGTCAGTCCAGACAGATTTTAGACAAGGTGGAGTATAATGCTACACAAAGAACCAGAAAAACAGACATATTTAAACTCCCTCCTTTTTAAAAGGGGATTTATTTAACTTTTCTTTAAATATTTTTTTCTTTACTTAAGGCAAAAGTTGAGCTTGATGTCTAGGAACTCTACTCTTACTGTGTAGGTCTTTTCAGAAGAGGATTTGAACATCTACTTGCATGCTAGCCTAGTCTGCAGCAAGACCAAGGTTTTTCAAGTTCCTGTTCAGAAAGAGAATATCTAATAACAGAGAGAGATACTGTAGTGACTTCTGAACAGAAAATTTGTTAGACAGCAGATGGACCCTTGCAGAGGATGGCAAGATGGCTGGTAGTGATGAAAGACTCCTATACAAAGGAAAATCTTAACACTACTCTCATTTAAAACTAACCACACAAGTCAATTGGTAATGGGAGTCTATAAGGTAAAACTGTCAATAATTTTTTATTAACTAACCCCTTATTTACTAAGTGATTTACTTCTCTTCAGTCATAGGTAGTGAGGGCCTGTGGCTGTTGCTTTTTTTAATCCCTCATCTAGGGAGAAGACTCTAAGAGATACTTCTATTAAAAAAAGTTAATCTTTGAAGCGCACTTACTGCAAGAACAGAATTGATGTTGACAATGTCTAGAAGGAGAAACAGACGTTACTAAGATAATATCTAAAACAAACTTGACATAATAGATACATGCCATCTAGTGGGTATGAATTTGGTGTTTTGTAAATGCTGAAAAGATCTGTCTTAGCCAAATATATAATGTACAAATGAAAAACGGCACAAAATATATGGGCACAAATACAAAAATATAACACAGAAACATATTTATTCAGTATATTTACCAATCGGAATGACCGAAGAACAGATAATCCTTCCACATTTGCAAGGCCAAGTTCCATTAAACTAAGACTCACAATAAAACCATCAAAAATATTCCAGCCCTCTTGAAAATAATAATAAGGATCCATGGCAATTATCTTGAGAAACATTTCTGCTGTGAAAATTCCAGTAAATACCTGCAAGGAAGATACAGTTTCTTATTCCAGTTTAATGAGAAAATATTTAAAAAGTAAAACTAATGGTATCAACTTTTGGTAAGTTGTATTTTCAGCAAGCAATTACTGACAAATCTGAATAGCTTCTTTATATTGCCATACATTGGGGTTAGGAATAAAAATCAGATTTGAACCTTACATACACATCACAATGTTTGGTCTCCAAAGAAAGAAAGGGAAATTGGAAACTGGGGGGGTTCAGCTAGCCTGCTAACATGCATGTATGCCAACCCAGAGCATCTCTTCTGATTTTAATGCCCACTTTTGCCTCCTTAGATGTCATCTTTGCCCTTAGCCCATTTTTTCACTTTTAGAGATAAAAATAAGTTTATGATAGAGACAATTAATTTACTAGGGAAAAAAATTACACTTGAGAACTGTTGTTCTTCAGGATGACCTGTGGAAGGCACTGTCATTCCATTTCTCCATTTCCTGCAGAGTTGCAGTAAATCTGCCATGTCTCTGGTTCTTTCCCCTCTACAATTCCCTTAATACCCAGAACCTCAGGAGGTGCTAGTGAGGAGCAGAACACGTGTGGGAATGGAACTGAAAGTTCTTATGATTTTTAACTATCCATCGAAAAAAGTAAGTCCTTTAACAATGTCTATGACAAGAGCTGAAGGTTTTAAAAATCAAAATGCATATTGACACAGTGAATATTACTATCTTTTGGTCTGCAGTGCAAGAGTAGTGAAATCCACAAATGTCAACAGCTTAAATTTAAATTCAATCACGCCAAGTCTATAAATATCTAGTCAACATTTTATTTTACACTCGTGCACAGGTCACAGAAGAATTAAATAAAAATGTATTTCACATACATGGCACATCATCAGAGACTTACAAGGTTTCCTACTGAAAGCACACCACTGAACTGTTCTGTCATTGGATAGTGCTCCATGGCCATGAACAGAGTGTTTAGGACGATGCAGATAGTAATGGCCAGATCAACAAACGGGTCCATCACAATCAGATTTACAATATGTTTGACTTTCAGCCAGGGAGTACAGCAGTCCCAAATCAAGCAAGTGTTAGCAAATTTATACCAGCATGGTGGGCATTTCTGTCTGGATTCTTCCAGTTCTACAGGGAAAAAAAAAAAAAAGAAAACATTTTAAATATATTTCTCTATTCCAGCATCACCTGGGTATTTCTTTGAAGCCTAACTGCTGTTTTCTAAGGTATTGTTGATAAACTGTGTTGGTATTTTGAAATCAAGACTGCTGTCAGTCAAAAGAAATTACAATTTCATTTGTAATCTGAAAGATTTCCAAAAGAATACTAAAGATTCAATTGATAAAAGAACCACTCACAAGCTAATGCTACACAGGATGAAAAAGAGAAATATGTCTTAGAAATCTGTCAGCCATGCTGGGTGATAAGGGGATTGAGAGCAGCCCAGTGGAGAAAGCTCTGGGCAACTGGGAGATCAAAAATTGAATATGAGCCACCATTGTTGCTCATAGCCCATAAAACCAATCTTCTCCTGGGCAGCATCAAAACCAGTGTGGCCAGCAGGTTGAGGGAGGGAATTCTCATCCTCTACTCCACTCTTGTGAGACCCCACCTGGAGTGCTGTGTTCAGCTCCACAGTTCCCAGCATAAGAAAGATGTAGACCTCTTAGAGCAGGTTAAGAGGAGGCCACAAAGATGATCAGGGGCTAGAGCACCTCTCCTGTGAGAACAGGTTGAAAGAGCTCAGCTTGTTTATCCTAGAAAAGAGAAGGCTCCAAGGAGACCTTATAGTGCAGTTTTCCAGTATTTAAAGGGGATCTGCAGGAAAGATGGAGTGAGACTCTTTATGGGGGAGTAGAGTGATAGGACGGGGGCAATAGTTTTAAAGAGAAAGAAGGTAGATTCAGATTAGATATCAGGAAAAAGACTCTTTACTGTGAGGGTGGTGAGGCACTGGCACAGGTTGCCCAGAGAAGCTGTGGATACCCCCTCCCTGGAAGCGTTCAAGGCCAGGTTGGATGGGGCTTTGAGCAATCTGGTCCAGTGAGAGGTGTCCCTGTCCATGGCAGGGAGGTTGAAACTAGATGATCTTTAATGTCTGTTCCAACAAAACATTTTAAACTCTCCTCATGAAAGATAAACATTTAGAACAAACCTCAAATCAGACAACTATTTAGACAGCATTATAGTCCACACGTGCACAACTGCTCACTATTACTTTCTAATCCATTATTTTGAACACAGTCATTTAAGCCCCAAGGTAAAGTTTCATCCTTTCTTAAAAATGGTTGCTGAATTCCATGATTCACGTTCATCATATTTAGCCTTACAGAAAGAAGAACATGATCTGTCCTTTGTGAAAAAACACGCCGACTGAATTGGTAGAAGGGGATTGTTCTACTGCAAGAAGCACAGCCATCTCAATAACCCAAAAAGAGCTTTTACCCCAGAACATAACTTTACTAGAGAAAGACTATATTGAACAATCACTTTCACTTGTATTTAAGTTGGAAGCTTACTGCTTCCACCTCAAACATAACCATGTACTGCAAGCTTAACTGCTTTTCCAAATTTGTCAGTCCCATACTAAAAAAAAAACCCAACCAAACAAAAAATCTACTTCTATATAGTAATCTCTTCTTGTCTGTAGCCTTTAGATGGAAATAGCTGCCTTAACACACCACTACTACTTAACGTATCACACATTTAATAGCACTTTAAGGCACTGTCATACAAAAAACCCTGTGTTCCATACCTTCCATTGTGTTTGTGAGCATGCTGGCTATGCTCATTGCTCTTTGCCTTGCACTAGGATCTGTTAGGTAGTCCATAGGAACATGGTAAGAACTAGACCGTCTCTTTCTTAAGTCAGTTTCTGTAGTAGTGCCCTGAAAATAAAGCACCAATAAAACATATAATTGATGGTTCATTTAATAACACCGTAAGTTAGTGCAGAAATACACTGTTTTAAAATGCTGCTGTCCTACACCATACTCCATTTATGCTGTGGCTTTGCAATAGATTAAAGTATGTCTAAATTTGTATAGAACAAAACACTGCCATAGGATTGCTCTTGTGCCTCAAGAATATGTTTTTAAGTATTTTGCTGAAACAGGGCTGAGACATTAAAACAGATTTCAGACAACGAGCAGTTTTAAAACTATATATTTTTCACTATGCTTGCAATGAGCTCTGCCACAAATATCTTCCTAATTAGGCAGTGAAGTCTTTTTCTAAACTTGAAAATGCACAGCCCAGACAGCTAGCAGTGAAAGAACAAAGAGTAAGTCTGTTTTAAGATAAAAGTTTTGAATAAATTATCAATTTCCTAGTATATTTAAAAAAAAAAAAAAAAAAAGGGAAAAATATTTAGTAAGGCTGAAATAAAAAAAAAACAGAAAAACTAACTGTGTTACAGGAACACTATAACAATCCATGTAAGTTGTACTATCAGGCTTATATCAAAAGCTTCATGTATGGTCAGCAGGAGGTTGAATAGTCATTCAATATATTCCATTAAGTAAATATAATTAAAATACATATATATAAAACAAATACATAATTATATATTATATAAAATAGATAACAATTTTATTATATATTGTATATGTGATAAATTAAGTAAATACAATTTTTTCCCCATTTTTATATGCTTTGAAGTATAGAACCTTCCAGATAAGTCTAAGACTAATGAATCGACTGGTGTAAGGCTATGCAGACTAAATTTGTGCTATTCTGTTAATTCCCAGTAAACTAGCGTGTACTTTCACATATTTAGTCAGTGACAGCTAGACAATTTCAATTTCTCATTTAGCCTCTAAGTGGAATATATGAAAGGAGCATTCACAGCTTGGCCAGAAAGGTAATCATTGCCAAGTGACTAAATTTGGTAAAAACAGTGGCTGATCCTGCAGGGAGAGAACATCATGCCTGAGCTGTGGCAGACTTCCTTACATTGCTAGCAGTGGCTGCTTTATCAATCATCACCTCTGGCAGGAGCTGTCCAGTAGGCGATGTCAGAGCTGGCGGCCCTCCGACTAAAGACACTACTCCATTGCAATCCACGGTGCTGTGCATCTTCCCATTTGCTGGAAGTGCAGGTACTGTTCTGGATGACCTGCTGGCCTGACTAATATTACTGTTGCGCCGTTCACCGTGTCTATGAGGAACAAAGAGAGAATCTCTTCTGCTCTCATTGTCTTCAAGAGTGCTGTGCTCATCATCAGCAAAGTCATTTTCTGATCCTACATCCTTTGCTCGACCTCTGAAGCTGAAAAGACTTGTTCTGCTGTTCCGCCTTGGGGAGAACAGGGAGCCACGAATGCTCAGCAAAGACTGTAGGCAAATAAAAACAATTATTATCAGATGAAAATCCTTTGAAATACAATATTTTCGTACAGAGGAAAAACCCACAATGTCATAAAGGGTAAGGTCATCTACAAAGAAATGAACTGGTACACTCCCCCCCTAATACATTCCCTTTTGGGTAGTAAACAAAGAGCACATAAGTGACAGACAAAGACTAGTTATTTTACTACTTTGGATATATGAAATCAATTGGTTTCATTAGAATAAAAGAAACTGCTTTACAGAATTGTTTCCTCTGCTATTCTGCCTATGTTATTACCAACTGTTCATGAACTGAGTAAGTGTATCTAGACATTTTTTATCCCAGACTGGCATTAGTCTGACAGGCTGAGTAAATAAAATTTTAGGCAAATTTCTTGTGACTCAGTCGACACACAGAGGTATCGCCCAAATACTGCCTTGTTTAAAAAACATACATATCTTTGCAGATACTAGCCAAGCAGGCCATAATAAGGTTTTTATTTCTTTTTCAGTCTTAGCTATCCTGAATATTCAAAGATATGCCTGTAATTTTGTATAAACAGCTTTTTTAATCTTCATCAGTTTACTCATGTGAATAAATGTTCTGCTATGCAAGGATATTTTCAGGATCAGAGTAAAAATAATGCTCTAATCTTACAAATAATTATATGTGTTCTTAGTTTTAATCTCCATCAATAATTGCCTTACTTGATTGATTAGCATTAGCACCTCATTTCACCCAAGTCCTCTATGAATAGCAGAGATTATATGTAACAAAGCAGTCTCTTTGTTTCTCTTCTGCAACTTATCTTTGTGGACCTGAGCCCCATTGTTCTAGGTACTGCAAAATGCAGAACTAAAAGGCACTCTGCAAAGAACTTATCATCTAAGTGTAACACAACAGATGGATACAGTAAGAGAGGGAATACAAGGAGGAAAATTGATGAGTATGATAAACAGTCGTCTTAGCTCACCTGAAGTCACTTCCCTGTCAAGCTTTCTGTAGGCAGCATGGTAAAAGAGAGTTTTAAAGAGGGATTTGAGGAAAGCAATGAAGTGTTCTGTGAAAACTCATGGGAGCTTCTTCCAAGCATGAGGGGCAGCATACCAGAAAGAACTCAAAGAAACTAGTTTGAAAATTTAACAGGAGATTATGGATGCTGGCATGGGTCAGTTAAAGCTGGGACTTGACTTGTTTACTGTAAGTAGACAAGGTGAGTTGGGGAGAACTTTAGGTACAAAATGTTTCATGGTATTAAAAAAATTCTTTAGGTAAATATGTTTACTAGCAGATTAGATAAAAGCAATGGGATAGGTTAGTGCTCTTTGCAACAACTTTCTTGATGAATACAGCAGTAACTGGGATATGGAAAGAGGTCCAAGTTAGACATGATTCACAGTTGTGGGTCCAGAATAGAGCTCAANACTAGGAAAAGTACTTGTGGAAGTCCCTTAGAAAACTGTATAAGGGGTAAAAGGATCTTCTTAAGCATAACTAAACCAAGAGAATTGAGAGGAGACAAAATCATGAATGTTAGGAAGAATAAACTTTCAAGAGGAATAAAATGGTTATTTACATAGAAGGAAAATGAAATGTCAAGGAAAGAGTCAAAGATGAGATATAAATCTTTTTCTCTAGGAAAGGGTAATTAAAAACTGGTGAGAGGAACTTCTGTTTAGTGGTTAGAATCCAGAGTGAAAAGGAACTATGGTTGGAAAACCAGAGGGGAGGGGATTTCTATTTCTAGACTGTCATAGTCAAATAGCTGTAAATTAACTCGGGAGATGAAAAGGTTAGAAGAGCAAGTTGTATGAGGAATGCTTCATTTCTCACAAGATGGATGAATTGAGCTGCAGTTGAATAAGGCTGCAGTCTGAATGAAGACACAGGCAAGAATATGCACCTAAGGGGTCAGATGGGTCTTCAACAAGAAGTTGAAGTCAATTGATACAGGTGAGAAAATTTGTATAAGAAACAGAATGAATTATGAATTAACTAAATTCAGCAATGAAGTCTTACAGAGATTAGTTAGACAGTTAACAACATAAAATGGTAGCAGACCAAGGAGGTGAGATGGAGTAAAGGATGCAGTACTATTAAAAAAGGAAGTACATTAGGAAGTGAATGGAAGGAGTGGCAGAAACAGAAAGCTGGAAACATTATATTCCCAGTATGGTCTGATCTAAGGATAGCCCTTAATGAGAAAAAGAGGTCTGACCTTCTTTGAGAATGGGAGCTGGAGAACATGATATGTGAAGAGAATATGAATGTTCATGATCTATTAAGGGATGAAACAGGCTTTTCAGAGACAGTAATAGAAGAGAATTAAAAAAGACAGGAATGAGTTTAGTAACAATGACTAAAAAGAGGGAGAAATCAAGTCATAAAGACCAGGGAGAATTGAGAAGGTGGGGATAAAAGGAAGAAGCATATTGAGGCACAAAAAGAGGCAGAAAAAGGAGAGAATGTATGTGAGATCTGGACTTGAAGTACTGAGGGGAGAGTGAAATGGGAAAATGAAGTAGAGCTTTGAAAACTGCAGAAGGGATAGCATAACAAAAGTATCAAAGGAAATAAATGTCTGGATGGGAGATGCAGATGGCACTCTGAATCACTGGTGTTTCAATGTAAGAGAACACATGCAAGGACACATCACCACACACATTTCTATCTTCTTTAAGATAACACAATTAATGGTCTAATATCAACTAATTTCTCAAATTTCAAAAGAACATAAAGGTAATTTCTATTGAGCTTTTTGCATCCCACTGTTTAGCGCTTTTCTCATTTGAAACATAACATCTCTTTGTATGTATGCACCATATTTTAAAGCAACTGATCATGTTGAACACATCCAACTTCATGGGGAGATAGGTTCATTTTCGTTAAGAAACTTGAAATACTACTCAGGTTAATTAATATACAAAATTTTTTGTTTTCACACAAAAATTTAGAATGAACTCCAAATCTCTCAAATTCTTACACTTTCATATCTGGCTGTAAGTTTTAACTTGGTCATACTTTGATTTAAGATGCTAATGAATCTTGCAAGAATTAACCAAACTACTTTACAGGGTTTTGTTTATCTGATGAGTAGACAACAAAGGTGTTTAAGAGGTAATAATACTATGGTACCTGGTGTGGGGAAGAGAATCTCTTTTCATATGTCAGTCTATTCCCCTCAATGGAAAATCGGAAACCTTTCTTTTTGATGCTGTCCTCTGATCCAGACTTGTGAAATTCTTCCCCATCCTTCTCCTCGCCTTCAGATTGTTCTTTTTGCTTTTTTTTCTTTCTTCTATTCCTTCTCTCTTTAGCACTCTTTGAGCTCAATTTTGATGCCTCAGAAGAACTTTCGGAGAATCCACCTATGCCACCTACTCCACTATAATCTCTCGAGTCAGCTGCTGCAGCTGCTGCTGCCGCCTATACATACAAGCACATATGCAATTTACATTTATACACACATATCACTACTTGAAATTTATTGCCATTCTTAAAACAAAAGAATATTATTTTAAAATAAAAGCAATGAATCCACTTCACTGAACCCAGCATATCATAAGAAATGTAATTTGTGAAATACACAAGAACTGTAATTTTGCTGCTGCTCCATAAACCAGGAGTCAGAGTAACCCATGGGAAAGCTGTGCTGTCAGATAAACAAGTTAACACGTATCTGTTTTAGATTGGAGCAACATGTTGCAATGAATTTTTCATCTGAAATACTATGTAGAAATAAGCAATCAAGGCTCAAACAACTGGTCAATTTCCTCTTAATAGGAAGTAACACTTTCTTACAACATTTTGATAAATTTTGAGTACTCTCTATTAAAAATTCAGGTGACATCTCAGTTTTGCAAATCATAATCAGAGATTTGAGTTAAACTGAAGACTATTAGAAACCTGTTGCTGTTTGATTTTCAAACTATGTGGAGAATTTTATTAACATTTATTTACAGGCTGTGGTAAGGATAAAATCCCAAACCAAAATAAAAAACCTCAACAGAGAGCAACTAACCAATGAAAACAAAATGCCCTGAGTGCTGATTTTAGTCATATGCTTATATGGAAGACATAATTCAACCTCTGTGGTCTGTGGCCACATGCCAAGTAGACATTACCAATTATCCTATTAAAGATTCGAGAGCCTTCAAAAATGAAAAGTAATTTAAAAGCAGTATATTGTCATTACATCTCTACCACAAAAGTGTTTTCTTCAGTTTCTCCATTTTCTCCAGTGTTCTTTAAAACTGGAACACTATGGCTTTCTGTTGTGAGAGATGAGAGGGAATAGAAAAAGCCAAATATTGCTGAAGCAAAATATTTCTCCTACAGCACCTACAGTAGTTTTGATTCTGTTACTTATATAAACAGAATTATTGTTGGAGTAATTCTCCATCTCCATTTCAGACAATCACAGAATGGTTGAGGTTGGCAGGAAACCTCTGGAGGTCATTGTGTCCAACTCCTCAGTACAGACAGGGTCACCTAAAACTAGCTGCCCAAGGGCCATATCCAGACAGCTTTTGATTATCTCCACAGGCACTCTGGGCAACTTGTTCAAGTGCTCAGTTAAAAAGCTGATTTCCATCTCCAATTTGAAAATCCAGTGTTTTAGCTTGTTGGTTATAATTTTTGTCACAAATTAACAAGTTCACTCGAGCCAGAAGAAACAGTGCAATTGAAAACATTAAAGATTGTTTGCAATAAGAAGGAATTTATGAGACAAAGTAAGATATTGTTAGGAGTAAGAGAGTAAAAGTATTCTCATATCTGGACATAAAGCATCTGATGACACTCATGAATGGAAGAAGAAATTTTACTTTACAGGGATACCTGAGCTTCTTCCTGTTGCTTTTTCAGCTGTTCCAGCATTTGCTGAAATTCTGCCTCTTTCTGCTCTGCTTCTTCCATGGTTGCTTGATTCTGTTCTTCATAGGCCATGGCAACCACAGCCAGGATCAAGTTGATCAGATAGAAAGAACCCAGGAAAATGACCAAAACAAAAAATATCATGTATGTTTTCCCGGCAGCACGCAGTGTCTGGAGGAAAAGAGGTAATATATATTTTAGCATACTTTAAATACTGTTACATAATGTGGTAGCCTCTGTGTTATAATCTATAAATACATTGTAAGACTGCTTTGTGTCAGCATAAGATTATTTAGTTACCTTTGCCATATAGAAATAATATTATATTCTTGATATATACGCAACAATCTGAGTTTTGTGTCTACTACTGACAAGGTAAACCAGATTCTGAATACTTCAGCACTTATACCAAAAGGAATCTATACATCTATGCTATAGCCTTCAAATGTAACAGTAGTGAGGCCACTAATCAGCATCTTAACTTCTTGTCTAATCAGTCCTAAACTACACTGCCACAAAGACAGTGCAGGATACAAAATGACACAGGGGAAAAAATTACTGTCCTTCACTTTAAGGATATATACAGTTTGGGGACAGGATGTAAACTTTTCAAACAGAGCATATTTGTACTAGACTACAAATCAATTTAACTAGCATTTATTCACAGCATGTCTGGGTAAGAAACTTTAACAACTTAAGTTCATTTAGTCATTTGGGAAAGCAAACAATGTTTAACTACCTTCATAAAATAGCAGCTATTCCTTGTTATGTATTTATTTAGCATATGGGAACCTGTATCACGAACAAGGGTCTTATTGTTTAAGACAATAGCTTACATATATGAAATTAAAGATGATTTCAGTTCCAAAGACCTTAGGGACATGTGAATGAAAATAACTATGCAATTACTATGTAATAATGGTATTGGTGATGGTGCTGTTTATTTTAAGAAGTCCTCACCAGCTGGTAAAGATTCTCCCAAAAGTCCTGAGTCATCAATCGAAACAGTGACAAGAATGCCCAACTGAATGTATCAAAACTTGTGTAGCCATAGTTGGGGTTTCTACCAGCTTTCACACATATATATCCTTCTGGACATTGACTACAAAAGAAGAGGAAATGCTATTTTTAACAACTACTCTATATTATGATATACTGAAGTAAAACAAAATTGTTCAGGAGTATCGTTGCTAATGAAACTATGAACAAGTAAACTTTTATTCTACATACCTACAATAAAAATACATATCTTATTGTTTTTCAATTTTTAATTCCATTTCCTAATGGTATTTCAATGCTTTAATAATATAACTAGTATTATTCTACCCTTCCCCACAATTTGTCATGATAACACACCTGTACCAGGACAAAAGAAGAACATCAAGTAGCATGGCTGATGACAAACAGCTGGCAGTGAGTTGGCAGCAACATTTCTGTACCAGCATTCATGTGATTACTTTTACAGAACTAGCCTAAGATGCTGATAGAAGTGCCTTTGTAAACTCAAATCACATAGATGACTGTATTTAGGTAAAGTTTCAAATGCAAAACATTGGTAATTTGCAACTCTACTGCACAGTTGATATTAAAGTTGTCCACCTGAGCTATTTTAAGCAGCTAATTATTTTTCCTTGATGCAAAATGGAAAATTATCATTTTCTTACCCCGCATCTGAGCTATTCCCACACAGCAGTGCATCATTTTGTCCTTCCAAGAAGTAGAAATGACCTGATTTTAAAGAAAAAAAAAAAGAAAAAGGTGATGAGAAAGATAACATTAATGCCCAATGGAAACTGAGCACTTATACAGACTTCTACACTTCAAAGAAATTAGCAGAGCTATTAAACTTTTTAACTGCAATATATAATGGTTCAGAATGAAAAAAGCATGGAAGATACTGTTTTGACAGGAAAATTACTTTCTACAGAGTCTTAAATTGGTCTTTCTCTAGAAAATGGAAAGGTATTTGTACAGTTAATTCTCAGCAACCTAACCAAACTAATAACATGGGTGGAATACAAAGTGCATATGACAGTAAATGGAAAAAATAGCAGGAAAACAAGGCTAAGTATGAGGGCAACTCTCTGCCTTTGTTAGTGCGTTTTGATACCAAACAGTATTATTAATTTATAATTTTTCATTACATATTATTTTATCCAATTATTCCTTGAAAAATACTGAAATTTTGCAGCATGAAAACAGAACACAACATGGTCAAGAAATTGGTAAGTGGATCTTAATTTGAGCTACTGGGGGAGATACCAAGTTTTTATTGTCCATTACACAAAATTCTATAGCAGAGGAATATACTCAAAGTATCCATTTTTTATCTGGCTATCTATTAAAATGAGGTAAAATATAATTTGAAGACACGGAAGTCTTAAAAGCCCCTGGCACATTCTTTTATTTTCTTTGTTCTGCTTTGTGGCAGAAAGGGAAAGACAATTTGCCATTGATTCCTAGCTTGGGATTCTTATGGGAAAATGGGAATCTCTAGTGGATATTTTTTGGGTCAGGTGGCATATTAAGCTAAAGTTGCCAGAATTAGGTATGTTCTGACTGTTTCCAGGAAGCAGATGGTTCCGTGAGATTCAGTGCCAGCTGGCACAGACTAGCTTAGCTGGCATGAACTAACTGAGGGCTAATGCTAAAGAGACAAGGAGCAAATTGCAACCAGTTCCTATTGACTGCTTCTACTCTGTCACCACCTGTATATGGTAGAGGCAGCATAAAATCTGCTTGTTTGACACAGAGATTATATGCATAATTTATACATCAGCAATCTAGTCTCAGATATCAGATAAGAACTCAGTGGACTTTCAGACATTCTGGTGATCTCATAATCAGACCCTGTGAGAGATCTAACCCCTACTTTAAACTTTAAGAAGTTTAAAGATGGACTTTCAAAATCATCTGTGGGCCTAATTCACATTCTTATGTGGCACAGCTCCTCCCCTGGAAAGCAGAGGATCCAGTTAAACCATCCAGTCAGCTCAACTCTCAGCCCACTATTTTGGAAAATAGTTAAATAAAAAATTATAATAAAAATAGTCAATATGAATTTGCAAAAAATGTATCTCATATAAAACTACTCCTGTGTCCTGCCAACTTAATAACAGGGCAGCAGTCATGTGTACAAGTTCTACATGATACTTCCCTATGCAAATAAAGGAGATATGTTCTGGCCGGAAGTATCACAAAATACTTGAAAAAAATTCTCAGAGAGCAGTCCCCATTAACCCAGTGTCATCCTTCTGACAGAGAGTGGCATTTCTCTGAAGATCCTCCAGGGATCTGTGTTAGACATGGTTTTCATAAGAAGTTTCATTTACCAACTCAAGGCATGAAACAATAGAAAAAAATGCATCAAGGATTCTGAAGACATCAAGCTAGGGGAGAAAATAACTGAGATTCAGAAAGACCTTTACAAATGGATGAGTTGGTCCAAAAACAACTGGATTTATTCCAATAGAGACAAGTGGAAAACGCTATACTGGACAAGGCAAAATCAAATAAGTAAGTGCAAAATAGACAGGATGTGGCCACAGCCACTACAGTAGAAAAAGATGCAGTGACTGTCACAGTGGACATTGAATCAACAACACAGTGCTGACATAAAACTGAGGTAATTTTGAACCATGTTAGTAGGAACACTGCATATGTGGCACATGAGGTAAAGACACAAATTAGAAGTATTTGTGGGAGAAGTACCCCATTTGAGCATTTCATAAAAAACCCCAACCAAACAAATTCCATAACAAAAAAAAAAAAAGGCAACAGAGAAACAAAATCAATTAAAAAAATCCCAGACTGACTGAAAGAGTTCAAAACAGAAAAAAAGAAAAGTGAAAATAGGTACAGAAAATATAGACCAGAAAACAGCATTGCTTGGCTGAGAAAATACCAGAAAGAAAGAAGATAAGAGTTTTTCAATGTCATGAAAACTTATAAAGTAGTCTATCATTATCTTATTTCTAATTTCATGGGAGAAGTAGTAATATATTCAGTCTGGAATTAGGAAAATGTAGGTCAAATATTTAGGAAAAAAAAAATCTATTTGTGTGATATAGTACCAGAAACAACAAAAGGGGAATGAAATGGAATCTACTCTTCAAACTGGATTTAAGAATAGTTTACCATTCAAAATTTCTCCTTGACACTTGCATACTGCAAGCATGCTGAGATGAAAAATATATTAAAAGATTAACAGGCAATGAGACTTGGATCCAAAAGTATGTAGCTCTTAAACTGAGGTTTCCTAACTTTCAGTGATACAGTCAGCAGTTATAACATTTATACAGACTTTAAAAAAAAACTAAGATTATACCTAATTATGAAGTTTAACCACTAAATACCATAAATAAATAGAGGGGGCTGAAAGATAAAGAGGGGAGATTGACACTACCATTATAAAAGACAAAATAACAATCTACTATGGATACGTTCAGAGTTTTCTATCTGAATTTTAAAACAGTTTTTGTTAGAACAGTAGTGGTGTTAACTACCTAAAATGATGGAAATACGATGTTATGAGGTATGAAGGACGCCAAAAGGCTCATTTCTTTTCCAAAGATAAGAAACAAATTAAAAGGCAGAAATTTGGAATCTAGTTCTTTTGCAAGAATGAGATAAATCACCAGTATTGGCATAAAATTATGTATGTGCTATGCAAGGGAGTGTGATGCAGAGACACCAAGTTCCAGAAGAAACAACAGAATTGTAGTTATGTGCTATGACAGGATTCATGGGCTGATGTTCCAATGTGGGTTTATGGTATCAGGCACTATCTTGCACTAATCTAGCTATTACATTTCAGATCTCATATTAGGGCTGTCACAGTATTTCAGGAGGCCTGAAGCTAGCATGGAGATTTCTGGCTTAATCAACAATGTGATTTTACTCTAAAAGTCATATTCAGTAAAAGGTAAAATCATATTTTGGTACCAGTATGATATTATGAGTATGTTAAGTTACATTATGACTGTTCTTTTATTTACTAGAGAAAATGAGTGCTCTTACGTCTGTTGGTCAGGCTACAAACTTTGAAAGGCAAGGGAGAGATACTAATGTTCCTGTATCTGTTTAAATAAAGTACAGAAAATCAGTGCAGCAGATTATATATTTGACTCTTACTTTGATCTTCGATGTACTCATCCCAGTTAAATGTTGTCATTGTTGTATTAATAAATGTACCATTTTCACCTATAGAACTATTAAAGACGGAAATAACAGTTGTTTCAAAAGTAGAATTGTCTGGAGGCCACTGCAGGCATTTGTTCCTCAAGTTGCCCATGAACAGCTGCAGCCCTATTAGTGCAAACACACTCAGACAAAACACTGTCAGGATCATCACATCCGAGAGCTTCTTCACAGACTGAATTAGGGCTCCCACGATAGTTTTCAATCCTGCAAAGAGAAAAGATTTTTATTGTGATGTTAAATAGATACTAAATACAAAAAAAAAGATCATGTGATTTTTTCCTGATAAGTTTTCATGCAGAAAGACTAGTAAATTACTCAAATAGTTGTGATGTAATAACTTTAATGAAGGCATTATTACTTGTGAGGATGAATGAAAAGATGAAAGTTTATGCTTACTTTATAGTGTACAGAAATAAAAAGAAGATAATTCCAAACACATTGTTTATGCCAAAACAAGTGTTTTTATTATCCATGCTGTATTTCAACCCTATATAGAATACCACTGTTAGCTTTTGCTGATGCTTCTTGCCCAAACCTTCCTTACATGAACCTTTTGTTATGTATTCTACATTAGTAAACCCATTATAAACCCATTATAGTGCATATTCAGAAGATGTCATAATAATCATCTTACAATATAAGAGAGATGATGGTTTGGAGAAGAAAGACATCTTTAAAACAATACCCCATGCATGGCCCATGCTATCCTTTAGAGTTTAATTTTTCATACATGACGTAAAACTGAATTAAGTTGCTGTATCAAGTGCTTTCAATAAATGATAAAATTTGCATCACTATGAAAGCTTAAAATTAACTTATATTTAAAACATTTAAAGGAAAGCTTGATGTCATAAGATGCAAATCACATAGGCTGTTTACTGGAAATATCCCATGCAAGAATTTGTTAAACTCAAAGGCTGATTTTTTTTTTTAAAAGAAAATACAACTAATACAAGCATGAATCAGTTTAAATAAAATTACATGTCTTGATTCCTGCTTTTTTTTTTTTTGTTAACAGTGCGTAGCAAACAAGGCATGTGCTCTAAAATATGTGAATACAGCCTTTGTAGAACAAAAGTCAGCCTCAGTGTTTAACCTCGCTCTCACCTGGAATGACTGATATTGTTTTCAAAGCTCGGAGAACTCTGAATGTTCTCAACGCTGAGACATTGCCCAGGTCCACAAACTCTGTCACATATCTGTAATAGGGGAGTTCACACACAAACACAATGACAGCACACAAATAACAGTTGGAGATACAAGGGGCCTAACACCTTACACCGACTTCTTCTTACCTGGAATTACAGAAATAGTTTTCAAAGCTCTCAATACTCTGAAAGTTCGAAGAGCTGAAACATTGCCTAGGTTTACAAATTCTGTTACATACCTGTAGGATTAAATCACAGTTACTCAGAATTGAGGCAGATTTTATTCTATTTGCTTGGGTCTTTGATCAAGACCTCTTGACCGTTCACTGTATTTTGCCTGTGTTATAATTATACTTCTGACCATAAAATTAAATTTTTATCAAAATAAACCACATTGACTTGATGCTTGAAACCTAATTTGGTCAGTTACTAGCAGGAAGTCAAGAGGATTCCTTTTAATTCTGGTATGCAGAAAGGAGACAGGATATGAACAGCTCAGGCTGATGGCATTCACAATCCTAATGGGCTGGCACACCATGCTGGCCTCGGCAGCACATGCTTGGTTAGAAATACTAAAATGTGTAAAAGAGGTAGAAGAAACATATTGAAACCGCAGGAAGTCCAAGCTCCAAATGTTCTGGCTGACAAAATATGAGGCAATTTTTAGTCACTAATCTTATGCTATCAGAAAGAATTTTTATAAAAAATAAGTAGGAGACTTACGCAAATGTTATGACGGTGAAATCAAGCCAATTCCATGGGTCTCTAAGAAATGTAAAATCTTCTAAACAGAAGCCCCTTGCAAGAATTTTAATAAGTGATTCAAAGGTATAAATTCCAGTGAATGTGTATCTGAAGAAAATATGCAAGACAGAGTTTATAGGTACAAATAGTATCTTCACAGTTTATGCCCTCTAGTTCCTTTATTTTCATTTCTTCTAAGTGGCATAAGAATTTAATGGCAGTTACAAGCAACTTTAATCACATGTATAATTTATACCATAAAAAAGGAGTGCAATTAGGATTAAAAATATATATGACAACTCATAGCTTAAGTTCAAATTCTGTAATCTATACCAGTAAGAGAGATACAAAATTCCCAGTAACTTCAGTCGTGCATGTTTATGTCCTGTTTCAATCCATGTTATAACAAAACACACAGATGAATTATGTTAGGATTTCAATAGTTGCTTCTAGACTAAAAATTTCTTCAATGTTATTTTTATGCTGAAATGTTGCTTAGTACCATGACCTGCAAAGTGCCAACCCTCTTCAGTCCTAATTGATTACAAAGTAGGTATATCCAGAACTTTGCCTTCATTGAGACATAGCGTTGGAATGGAACAAGTGGGTTTAGACGCAAAAACATGTACAAGAACAATGACCAATATTTATGAATACCAATAAAATTCAGCTACTCATTTAGACTAAAAACTGTAGTTGAAATGTAAATTAATATATATAATTCTGAGTAATTTCAATCTTCTGTGTTCACATGATGCCATCTTGATATTTAGTTTAATTTATATCTTTAATGAAAAAGAATTCAAATTAAACTGCTTAAAAAGTTTACTCTAACTGAGCCGACCTGAAAACAGTTTTTTCCAATGTGAATCTTTTCAGTCCAATTATTAAAAAATTTCTTTCCTGCACAACTTTGCGTAAGAGATGAGGATATCTGTTGTACATCTAAATGGCACAATACAAAGACATGAAGAAATATTCAAGCAACCAATCTTTATCACAAATATTTACTACATGCTAGACATCCAGAATACATACATGTTCACAATGAACTCAAAATGAGAATGCCTTTGTTGACTTTAATAGCCCTATGATTTCATTTTTGGTTACTGGAGATTAAAAAGGTATGTATCACCCCAAGCACTAAGGAATGAAGAAGCAGCAGAAATATAAAATGCTACTGCAAAAATTAAGCACCATGAAGAGCAGAGTTTCACACCGTGCTCTACAGCAGTGTCACTGTCCATGGGCACCACACAGCTGGCATCATACAGGGCCAATCAGCCAACAAGCTGACATCACATTGGACCAATGATTAGCTAATCATTTAAAGACTTTTTTAATAGCTTACTTTCCATACATGCAATGTTACATTGGCTTTGGTAAAAGAAAGCTGCAGTATGGTGAACACAGGAATCCGTAAGATGACCCCTTTCTCTGTTAATGGTTACTGCAATGGAGATGAAAGAATGCATTTCCTGCATTCTTGGTCAGATGCAACATAGAATGCAATAAAATATATTTATAACCCACTTTTTCTATATGCTCATAAGACTAGCTTTCCTTCTTACACCCATCTAGTCCTGCAAACAAAAGATAGACATTAAACAACTTATCATGAGACAATTATATGTATTTAATGCTACAGCAAAGAAAATAGCATCAGAATAGCTGTTGAAATGATATGCCAACAAGGTAGCTGCTGCCAGTGGATGCCATCCTAATATAAAATAATTTACAGCAGTTTATTTCTGATTACTGAATATTATTAAGAGAAAATCCATTTAACTTACTCTACATTCTTTGTCCAGTCTGGAGGGTTACTCATGGTCATAAATACGCAGTTGGTCAAAATAGTGCACATGATAAGCATGCTGAATAATGTAGGTTAAGAGTTAAGGAATATAAACCAGAAAATCTCATAAAAAGAGTATCAAATAGCACACTGCTTTGGTAGATTTTCACTTTCAGGAGATATTTATCCCTCCACAGCCCTTTTATTACCCAGGGAAAAGGCCTGAATATGTTAAAGCTTTCGTGGTCACTAGTTCATAGGTATAAGAGAACAATCGTAGACTAAAAATCAGAAAATCAGAAAGATACTAAAAGGAAGGATCCAATTCTTAATTTTAGAAAGAGCTTATTTTTTCTTTTCAAATAAAAATGTTAAAATTTGAAGTACTAGTTTCTAATTTCTTGGAATAATACAAAAAGCATTACTTTTAGATGATCTAGACAAATCTGATATACTTTATGCATACAAAACAATGAAAAACACTTTTTCTTCACTTTTATGTTTCACCATAAAATTTGCCATGTATCAACATCTTTGCTTATCATTATGATACATATATTGAAAGCTAGCTGTGACATAGTATGAGAGAACATAGGGAAATCTTTGCAAGAAAAGTATTTTATTGCTGTTCGCTTACTATATGACTTTTGTAGCATAAATGCTGTTGGAAGGGAAGGCACATGTTGTTCTCAAAAAAAAAAAAAAGTAATTTAAAAAGAATTCCTGAACAGGCCCAAGTCATAACTAACTTCATTTACTTTAACAGAACTCCTCTAGATCTACAACCTTTCACTCTCAGAACAGTTGACATCCTTCTAAGATACAAAAATACAACCACAAAAATGAAAACCACGAAGGTGAATCACAAAATGTCCACATGATGGCACCGTCACCTAAACCTAGAAAGAGGACAATGCTCAATTTTGAGAAGAGCTTTAGCTGAAGGTTCATGTGGTGCTCCTAAATAGAAATCAGAATATAACGGGGAGAGAAGTACTGTGAAGTTCCCCTCATTAAGTTTTCTTTTCAGGTCTACATTAATTAAAAAAACCTTCAAGCGACAATAAACACCTCTGCCTTCTGAAATGTGTAACAACTGTGACATTACTTCAACAGGTCTTTGGGTTCTCTGCTCAGTAGATATATTTTAAATCCTATAGTCAGAAACTAGTTTCTTGTTATGTCATTCATATATGAACAGACAAGAGAGGAATATATTTTTAAAAGCATAAACTTTTAAAAGCATTATGAGTGTTTCCCCAGTCTGTATTTTACACAGGCTTTCAAAATCCTTTTTGATGAAATGTCCTCTGAGTTGCAAATCCTCACTATTCTTCCACAGTGAAGAAATAACTGTAATACACCTTCCCACAAGTTTAAACAATGTTTTCTATCATTCAGACTTTAGTGACTAGCTCTGCACTACCATCTCAGTGCCACGATCTTCTGTTATTTCATGTAACGGAATAACGCTCCAGAATGTGCCAAGGAGAGTCATATAATTGCAAAATAATTACTTTAGTGGCATCTCTAGCAAGAAAATTCAAAACAGGCTATGTAGTATCACAACTGATTCTGAAGTCATGTATAGTCTAGCCATTGATAACAAGATCCAACACATAACAACCATTGTAATTATCTGACTTCCATTATACCAAGACTCAAAGAAATAATTTCAAGATTTACTCTATGGGATCCTAGGATCCCTACATGCAATGCTACACACAGAACTATTTTCAGTCTGCTTATGTGAGATTTTTGTAAAATATAAGCGTGTAAACATTTGTATTTGCTCCTTAAAGCAAGTAGATTTTCTGAAGTCATTGCCCTCATATAGGCATTTGGGATCAGACCAATGGGATGCCTACTACAGTCAGCTATCAAGACACTCAAAAATCCAAGTAACAGGTAAGCAATTATAATAATATAGCTTTTCAAATTTCTACCTGCAATGTAGAAATCTCATGACCTACTTGAACAGGTTATGAGTGAATAATGCAATAATGATCAAGAAATAAAATAGACAGGTGAAATACATATAGGACTGAGAATGTATAACAAAACAAGAAACCTAAGCTGTTTATGAATCTATCTTTCTACAGTTGTTATCTGAATCAGAATATGAAAAGGAATAATGAATCCAACCATATTTTCACTAAATATTCATGCAAGGACAGACCTGAGATCAAAGATTTGATTTTAACACAGTGTCAGTGAAGAACTGAAAGTATTTTGAGCAATATATCTGCAGCTTATGAAAAATGTGGAGGAGGGGAAAAGATGAAAAAAAGAATTGATGATTACAGGAAAAATAAGAGGGAAGGAAAAAATATGTGGGGGAAGAAAGAAGACACAGAAAGAGATTGTAAAGGATGACGTCTGGTTGTCTGGCTTCTGCTATTACTATATTAGAATCCAGCAAGGAACATAAATGTAAAAAGAGAATAAGAAAAAGAACCGAAGACAGAAATAGTAGAGAGAAAAGGGACAAAGCACTACAGATCATATTGATCCTGGGACATGTGCCAGAGAATGTTTTAAATACTAAGTAACATCTCATTCATTACAGTTTTAGACCAACCACTTGAAAAGGATATGAATGTACCAAAATTTTAATAGCTATTTTTCTAAGAGGATTGAAGGGAGTTAAAATGTACAGGGCAGAGGTGGCACTGAATCGGAAGATTGCCTTCCCTTTATTCAATACTATAAAGGTCTGGAAAAAGAAAAACAATGAAAAATAGCATTTACAAGATACCAAGTTACAAATCTAGAATAATTTTCATTTCATAATTAATTGTATTTGGTCAATATGCTTTTATTTACAAAACTGCCTTGTCCAGTTCAAACATTGTAGAGTCCAGCCAAATTACTATACATATAATTGAAAGAAAACATTTGAATAAGTTTATATGGAAACCATTAGACAATAGTACCTCAAAGTATCCTAAATTTCCAGAGTGATCATGAAAATATGGAAATTAAGTGTTCAATAACAAGTTTTTCAATGTAACACAAATGTACTCAATAACTTTTGCTGTACTCTGAGAATAATGTATTACTTCTCCTTTCAACTACTGCATGTAGTAGTCTTACACCTGTAATTCTGTCATGTTTTACTTTTACCAAATACAGGATTCACTAATCCATGTATTTCACTCTCTCTCCACAGTTTCAGCAAGAATTCATGTGTATTACCAACAATCAAATGAGCATTTCTGAATGTAATGGTCTTCTTAAACACTGGGAAATATAGAAGAATAGAGCCTTTATATAAGGTGTGGGTTTTTTTAATTATTTTGATTCCCACGCATTTGGGGAAATTCCTACCTATTTCTATCATCTTTGCTTTCTACACATGGGTCTAAGCTCATGCTTATTGAAAGGAAGTGGATCTAGCTAGCATTGTGGCAGTCCTATGGAGCCCAAAGGGCACATAAGCCACGCAGACCTGGAACAGTGCCAGCAGTCCTGATCTGCCTCACCTGCAATCAGAGGGCAACATTTGTGAAGATCATGCTATGCTTTCTGAGCAGGTGTGGCAAATAGAATAGCTGAAATCCTGAAAACACAATGCCTCTCCCTGTCTGAAATAATTAATTTCAGCACTTCCAAACTAAGCATATTTGCATTCTCACATAGCTATTGATTATTATTGGTCCTTTACTCTAGAGGAGAAAGGTTTGGTCTGTGATGTGCTGTTGACTACCACCTCTCTTACTATTATTCCAGGAGTCCATGAAAATATGACCTCGAATAATCAGAGTTCTAATGTTTTCTGTTCCGTTTACTCTGACAAAACCTCTGATGAAGTATCATTTGTATGATGCTGACTCATCAAGATACATTAAAAAGTGAAAATGGAGTCTGACACAAGCAATGATGTTCAAAGAAATTCAAAGAACACCAAGAAAAATAATAGGAGAAATTATGATTGCAACATATAGCTTGAAGTCTTGCATATCCTGCTAGAAAACACTATGCTTCTGGAAAATATCAAGACAACTGCAATGCATTTCTCAATCAGGAACAAGCAATTAAGAAGGACTTTACTTAATGTCCACACTTAACTGAAGCATTATGTTTACAATTTCCAAAGCCTGATAATATCTGCTTTAACTTTAGGATTTCTGGCAGTGAATTTAGATTTTTACTACTACAGAATGGGTCAAGAAGGAAGGAAAGGAATCAGTACTTTGACCCAAATTCTATATGCCTTCCAGACTTCAACAGAGTAAGTCACTTGAGTAAAGAGAGCAGAACATGATATTTAATTGAAAACCTTGTTTTCAAATTTAACTCATGATTCTCCATACATGAACTGAGTTTCAGAAATTCTGCAATGAACATTTCAGGCACAGCTTATTTTTTTTTGAGCTGTTATGTTTAGCTCCTCATGGTATGCCTATATCACTATTGTTTCAACATATTGCTGATGAGGCATACCCCTAATTCCTGCAGGAAATATCTTCATTTGTATTTTTTCACTTAGTTCAAGTTTGACTCATGACAATTCTTGGGGGTTTTCTTCATTTTTCTTTGAAGCAGTTTCTTCACTTTCATGTTTTTTGTTTGTTTGGTTTTTTTTAATTCGCTTGGTTTTGTTCGCTAGCTAGTTTCCACAGAAAAAAAAGAAAAGAAAGCACAAGAAAAAAATTATGAAAACAGAAAAAAAATGTGTTAATTTCTTCTTTACTGGTAGAATAACGATGGTGCAATACATATGATGCCAAAATCTAAGGGACCGAAATTCTGGAGGAAACCCAAAGCCATCTGGACACAATTCTGAAGTTCAGCACTTTTGTTCTGGCCACAGCACTTGCTGTTACTTTAAACAAAAAGAAAATATGTGTTTTGCTTTTCTTTTTTTAAATTAACATCTCTAGAAAAAACATTTTTAAAGTTACGTAACATCCTGGCAACACTCCAAGAGTAACTCTTACCTCCTCTTTATTTAAGTCCCTCTTTAAAGACCTCTTCTTTGAAAACAATCATAAAAAAATACAAAGCTGGATGTCAAAACTTTTTCACCCAGACTATCTAAGCTGGACATATGATGTCTCTACACTGTACAGTATGGAAGAGGATGATCTTCATTATATCCTGAGAAATTACCTTCCCACACTTCCCTATCCTTCCCAGAACCAAGAGAATGCAACCTAGACTTTCCACATGACAGTGAAGAAATCCAGCAACAAGGTGTCTAGCTACCTTTGAAGTGGGTTTCATATTGAAGATCTGCTCCTTTCACATCGATAATACAGCAATTAGTAATAATTCTAAAGATAACTCCTTCTTCAGTTCTCCTGTGCGTAAACCCCTGAAAGTTACAGGGTTTTGTAAAATGCCAGATATATTAAAATAAATCTAAATGCACCTTTACTTGACAAACCAGATCCCACAAACTTGCATTACTAAGTTCTGTTCTTACAATGGAGATTCCTGCCAATCAGATCAGCTGTTGGGGGATTATATGGAATGACTCAAGGACTGGGTCAAAAATACTAGAAATACTATGTGAGGTGTTCTTTGTTATTTAATCTTCTTAAAGTCTAATAGAAATATACAACACACTCACTTTTTTATTGATATAATATGGGTCCAAGTCTTCCAAGGGCTCAGACACCATTCCTGGAGGTATGTCGCCATATATAAACGGCAGTGTCTTTCCTGCTTCCAAGTCACTGTTTGGCTTTGGGCCATCTTCATCATCATCATCTTTGCGTTCTTGTTTGGATTTTTGAGCTTTTTCTTCATTGATACGTTGCTCGATAGCTGCAAGTGATTCTCTTGTGAAATAGCGGAAGCTGTCGGGTCCTGGTGGTACCAGCACCGATTGTGCCATCTTTTCATCCTGCACCTCTTAATTACTGTTTGGCCTCTCTCATAAAAAAGTGCTAAAAATATAAAAAATACAGAAAAAATTTAGAGTGACACAGAAAGCTACAAACAATGTAGAGCAATATACTTTCATAGACTTATCTGTGGGACACATTGCTACATTCACTAATTATCACCCAAGAGGAAGCTGCTGTGAAATCAATTTTTAAATTTGTTTTTATTTCAAGACAAACCATTTTCCTTTGCAGCCTGCCTCTTAGTGTTGTCTTGAAGGTATCAATTCTTAGAACATTTAGTTTAAAATTCACTTTAATTCACTTAGTGCTTGTGACAAGAGATTATCAATTTTACGGACTTATTTAAAAAGTCACATACAATATAGTAACATCTTTTTGCCTTTATCAAGGATAATGTTATTCATTCCAGTCAATAAAGTAGGAAATATTTTCTACTACATTCAGTGTGAGGAATCAACAGTTCTGAAGTGTTTGGTTTGGTGTTCAGAAGCAAAACTCCAGACAATTCACCTCCTTATTATCCTGGACCAATTATCTTGGACCTTAATATCTTGGACCAACCCTCCCTCTAACTATATGGACCAGAAATGACTCCTAGAAACCCTACTGCCATGTAAGGCCAGAGGGATCAGTTGAAAGCACTACAAGATGCTCAGTCTTTTCAGGTACAAATATGCTGCCTTTGCAGAGCTGCCAGCTCAGGAAACAAGATCCAGGCATAAGCACCTGTATACAGATCCCCTGCGTGGCAACACATCGGGCACTGGAAGAACTGCTGAATTGAATAAAAATTATCTTTAATCACTACATGCTGCACTTAGACCTTTTATGTCTGATATCATACCAATTGTTCATATTTTTCCCAAATTTCACTAGCAAGAGCAAGACCATCTCTTCTTAATGTCTCCAAACAGTTTAGTTAAAAAGAACAAGTGGAAAACATTCCCAATGCAAATACTTTGATCTGAAATCACAAACAGGATCTCTGCTGTAGCCTACAAGAATTTTTGTCAAGAGTCCTTCTGAGTAAGCACATTAAAAACATAGGAAATGCAATAAAGTAACAAATTCTGAATAAGACAGTACACCCAGAAAGAGTTATCAAATTAAAATTATACAATAGTTTGAACACAATCAGCAGGATCCTATTTTGCTGTCTTGTTGAACACACACACTTGACACAGCCGCAACAAATGCTTATTTTTGAAGGCTGCTAAAAAAGCTGCAGCATGATGCTTTCTCCTCCTTTTCAACCATATGCACACAGCCATTTACACCTACACAGACATCCACACACATCCCAACTCCTGCAGGTCTCCCTGTGATCATGCTATCCCACTGCAGGAAAAAGCACCTGGTGCATTCTGTCATGGACGGTCTGTAGCAAACTGCTGCTGGAAGCTGCACTGACTAGTAGCAGCAGCAGAAGGGTTAATTAGGAAAATGAAAGTGGTCCTGCAGCGGAATCCTCTTAGATTTTATTTTTAATTACAGAAGGAAAAAGAAAAAACAAAAAAACAAACTGAAAAAGCACAATTCTGTTTTAATACTGCAGGAAACAATTAAAAATTCATTACCAGTGAAGAATCTTGCACTTTATGTGGGTTTGGAATGGCATCAAGGAAGACTGCAGCTAAAATTCCATCATGTCTTCTTTTTTTACTCCCCCCCCCCCCCCCTTTTTTTTTTTTTTTTTTTTTTTTTTTTTAAGTCTCCTTGTAAGACCACACCTAACTTCCTGCTGAAGGATCTTGGTTGTTGAAGTAAAATCTGACATTTCCTGTGCCAGACTACTAAGCGCTGTAACTCTTATTGCCAGTAGATGGTAGTGATATACACCCCCTAAAGTCTTGTCAGAAATGCTAAAGAATTTTTTCTCAAACACTTGCTTAAACCGATATTCTGGGACTAAAATACCCGATTTTATATAACCAGCCAAGTCTCAGGATTCTCAAAAATTCTTTTGAATACATATGAGCTACTGGTGAGGGGACTATAGCAATTAAAATTGTGAAGGTGAGACAGAAAGAAAGTAGGAAAGATAGCAAAGTAAGAGAAATTGAAAAATGTAGGTTACACTGGCAGTGTACAAACAAAGCAGTTGCTGAAACCATACTATTGTCAGTCTGGATTACTTTACAGCTTGTGTAAATTTTCTAGAATAAATGTACACAATATTTTCAATGTGTATTCTTCTAAATCTGGGAAAGCCAGCAACGAGAAGGAAGGAGGGCAGTTTTGAGTGTTCTCTGCAGTGGCGAGTTCCTGTACAGGAATCATCTATTCTTGCTCCCTCCTACAGAAGGTGATCAGGAGCACTGTAAGCCTCTTTTGAGCGCCAAATCAGTAAGACACCACCCTTGGGTATCACTCCCCTGACATGCCACCTTACTTCCTCCCTCCCACTCTCCTGCTTTCTCTGTATTTTCTATACTTATGTATTTTCATACTTTTTCTCCCATTGCACTAATAAAAGCTTTTTACCTCTCTCCTACCTCATCACTGCCCTTCTGCCCTTCCCTCCTTCTGTCACATGCACATGAATCCCTTCCAAACTTTTCAGGCACACAAGTCTTGCTGTATCTATACATTCAAATGTTCTGGCAGTCATTTATTCCCTGCCATCTCCTTTCCTTCAGCTGTGAAGAGGACAAAAAGATGTGGTGGAAAGCAATAAAAAGCAAAACGTGATTCTAAAGTGGGAGAAGTTGGAGAAGGAAAGGACACAATAGCTGAAGAAATGCCACTGTGGCTTTGGAAAACCGACAATGAAGAGAGGGAAATATATTGATAATTTATTTCTCTGGTAATCATGGTGAGAGAATGAATAGTTTAACAATCAAAATAAGGTTTCTGAAAATTTTCAGCAACCCAGAAAATATGTGCCAAATGAGAAATGCAATTCAAACACAGCAGGAGTATTTATTTGGTTTTGATTCATGTAAATATTACACAATATTCTAAAATAATGTTAAAAGCTTTTGTAGGAAAGTGATTTATTTGATAGGGTTTTCTAACTTTACAGATGATTCAATGAAATCAACAAAAAGTTTACAAACAATTCCACCTAACCATTTTTTTGTTGTTGTTAAAAAGAAGCTTTGGATGAAAACTTCTGGCTGGCTCTAATTAGGACTATGGTTTACTTAGAGCTGCTCTGAAGTCTCAAAATAAGAGGATTGTGAGACAGCACAGATTCACAGAAGGAGTAAAGGAGCTTCTAACTACAAAAGCATTTTGATTATTTATTTGTGTGGTATGTACATATGTATTTATGCAGCGGCTTATGTATGAAGGTTACAGTAAATCAAGTACCTGAAAAGCCAAGCTCATTCCCTCAACACAGAAAAGGAGCGTCATTCTTCCATCAGTCATATATTGACTTAGAGCACCTGATTATTTGTTTCTTATTGTATGGGACTGAAATTATCCAGTATCTCAATTTGATTTCCACTGGTGCCATACAATCTACTGCACAGTGTTAGGAAGGGCAGTGAAAAGTGAAGTGAAAAAGGAAACAGCCAGTGGCACATTGTGTCCCACCATCATAGATGCTCGGGTCCACGGTCTTACTAGGCTGTAAGGGGAAGTGAACAGAGTAGACAGGAAACCCAATATGATCTTTGCAGTTTAAAAGAGAAATATATCTACTTCTAAAGGGGAGACCACAGTATACATCTAGAGATGCTAGTAACAATCCTTAAAATACATTAAAATAATTAGATAGTACATAGCTATAATAAATGCAACAGATAAAATTAGTAGAAACAGAAAGGGAAAATAATTAAATCAGATTGAAAACATCAATCAAAACCCAACCCAACATAGTCTGTATTTAAAAACTATTGTTCAAATATGGTCAAACTGTCCCTGAAATATAAATATGAAATTACAATTCTGGTAATAGATAACTTCCAGCTGCTGTCTAGCTTTCAACCTACAGCCATGGGTACATTTTATGAACAATTTTATCACTTGTGGCATCCATCCTCCCTCTGCTACAGCACGTCTGAAAGTAATAAAATTAATAAAATTAATAAAATCAGAAGAAAAAACACATTGCCAGTTTCTCCTCAGAAATCTGTAAAAATTAACTTTGTTCAACGGTAAAGCGGAGCATTACAATCCACAACTGGTAACTAGCCATCATTCTGTGGTTCTGTGATCCTTTTCAGCTGTGTGTTCCTGTACTATATTAGATTGTCCCTAAGTGCATGACTTTTCATTTATAGTTCTGAATTTCATCTCATTCCACTACCACCAGTCATCAAGCTCATCTAGTCCTTTCTGTATAATAGCTTGCTCGGTCTTTGACAGTGCCTTCCAACTTTGTGATAGGAGCAAATTACATCAGCTTATTTTCACTTTCTTCACTGAAACAATAAATTAAATAAAATCTGTCCCAAAATTTTAACAGTGACAAGCAACTTCAACTACTTGCTGTAGTCTGCAAGATGTGTTAATACTGCTCTAAGAACTTTAATCTTTAAAAGGTCTGAAGTTTATGCTTTAAAATAGTTTTTCTTTAATTGAAGAGCAAAAGGCACAGAACAGTGGAGCTTCTTGTAAATGGTATCCACTTAATCAAATACACTGAAATCTAACAAATTCCTGTAACCTCTTCCCCGCCAGTGCTACTTAAAACACTCTATTATACCATTAAATTATTTATGATGATCTAGATGACTGAAAAACATGTTTGCTGGCTTTGAGATCACATGAAACTGAGAGGGCTACAGGTAAACAGGAGGATATTACTAGAATTTAAAATGCCCTGGCAAACAACAAAATGAGCTCAAAAAGTGATGCAATTCAAGAGGGTACAGTTCTACCTTTTTTATTTAGGCAAGAATAAGTAACTGAAAAACCACAGGATGTGGGGAAAAACCCCACCAATAGCTCTACAGGAAAAGATCTAGTGTACTTACTATATCACAGACCAAGCACAAGTGAAAACTGTCAGTCTTGCAAGGGAAAAAAAAAGGATTGTACTTGGATTTATAAACTTTTGCACTGATCTATTCTTCTACTTGGAGCAGTATGTACAACTTGGGTAATACATTTAAAAAAGTATGGAAACAATTCAGACCACAGCAATAAAACATAAGTTACAAGAAAACATCCAAGGAAATGTAGGATTTGAGCTCTTAATTTTACAAGGGAAAGATTGACTGAAGATACATTGACAGTCTTTATATGTCCAGAAAGCTTCTCTGAGGAAAAGGAGGAATTTGTTTTCTTTTTATCTAGCATATAGGCAAACAAGTTGTGAAGTTAAACTGAAGCAAGAGGGGGCTGTTAGAAAAACCCTTTACAAGTGAAAAAGAGTAGACACAGACCATCATTCAAGTGCTTTAAGAATGGCTAGACCTTGAGAAAAAAAAGATCAGTGGTGAGTGTGAGTTTTGTAGCAAAACTGTTCAGGATGAGAATCCAGAGACTTGTAATAGGCCCTCACTGTTTTTCAGTTTTAATAAGCATAGGTTTCTCATTGTTTTGTGCTGCTTCATCTGTTAGTTTTCCCTGAGGCTTCAAGGGAGCAAGAGCTTATTGTTTATATACCAGAGAAGCAGAAAAGAAAGGGGGTTTGATTTCAGTCACTGTGGGCTGAGAAAGTTCTTGAAGAGCCAGTGGGGGTGCAGGATAGAAGAAAATTACATCACATGCAAGAAATCCTAAGGACTTTAGAACGAAAGGGACGAGAGTGCCTAAGGAAGCACTGGTGTGGAATAGGAGAGATCTTCCCCCAGTTTTTCTTTACTCAGGCCTCCCTCCTTCCAGTACTTTCCTTTCCACCTATCCTGATAAAAAGAAATTAAAACAATCAAGTTTAGAAAAGCTGTATTAGTCCATTCTCTTTCCTGCACCTCACATTACTGTTATTCTTATACATGGGTAAAATAAAGGCTGGAAATACCCTGTTCTGTCTCACAGGGTATTATCTCTGTAACCGTTCTGGATCTGTCAGCACTCCATGGCACTGCATGAAAGATTGTGTAACATGCCTTGTCTGAAGGTGGAAGGTTTACAGCTAGTGTAGTATCTCTGCTGAGATATATGGTCTCACTACTCTCCTGCTGAAATTAGACAGCAAATAAACATCAATTTTCCTATGCTTGAGGTTTGTGTGGTTCATACAATTCTGCACTGTCTGTTCAGCAGCCAGAGCTGTGACAGAGGTCTCTTCATACAGTATTGACATGCTGAATTGTGCACTTTGAAAAGTAGGTGTTCCTGCACAACAAATCTTTCCAAACAGCTCTTAGAAGAGCTATATAAAAATACAGCTTCCTACACATTTTCCAACATTTTAAATGGATGTATAACTAGCAAATCACCTTTAAAAATGCAGTTACTGAGAATCTTAAGCCAATATGGAATAGCGCTGTAAGAAAGGACAGATGCGTTTTCCACCCACTCTTATCCTGCTCATTTCCCACTGTGCTGACCTGATCAGCTCGCTGGTCTGGCAAAAACCTTGTAAATAACTGGCCATATTTCAGACAGACTGAAGAGCTGATCCATCACACTTCAGAAAAGAAATTAAGAGGCTTTTAGAGAGCAAAGGACTAGCTGACTGTCTTTGGTGTCTTTCAAAATTTAGTGCTTCTCCTAAGTGCAAGGTCAATAGGGCTTAAGGTGCCAGAGTATGAATAAATGGATTTCCAGTTCTTGAATAAAGGAGCAGAGAAAGGCTCTAACAACTGTAGTCAAGAAATATTGGTCCGAACCTGTACCTACTGCAGAGTGCAGTACAAGTAGGATAAAAAAAAGCAAAAAGTGTTATTAAAATGCCCGAATGCTACCAAATCTGAAGATCAAATCGCATTTGCATTCAGTTACAGCACCTTCAGGACTGCACTTCCAAGATCAGGTGACCAGGATCATCCTTTTCCTTTCAACATAGACATCAGGACATTATTTGATTCAAAATCTGCAGCAAGGATCTTGTAATGTGAAAACGAGTATACAAAGATCCCTATTGGAACAGTTTCAGGGTTCTTCAAAGTAATTTTCTTACTCTCCTTAAAACTTATTTCAGGAAAGTGCCCACAGTGCTATGGGCAAGATGTACTCCACACAAGTATGAAAAACTCATTGGTAAAAATCAGTGGATTGTTGCATGAGTTGCATTTGTGAAAGTTACTCTGTCTTCCTCTTTTATCATAAAAGGCCTTTGAACAATTTCTGACTTTCAGTCAAATGTCAGTAGTGAACGAACAAAAAGCTACTTGTCTTTCCAGATAAGAGGCCCTTAAATCCTTCCTTCTAGCATTAGACAATGTTTTTTTCACTTGATGAAAATACCGTTCTTCACTTTTTTTTTTTTTTTTAAATACTGTGAAATAAACTTACTTCCAGACTTCAACGAGCTCCTCTGGTGCTCCTTGACCAGAGGAAAAAATGAAGGCTAATTCATGCTCAAGAAAGACTCAAAACAACAGTTCAAGTTTCCCTTAACAAGAAGAGAAATACTGTCTCCAAAGCAAAGAGCAATGTGGGAAGACAAGCAAGGCAATTCACCAAATCCCTAATAAAGCTGTTTAAATGATTAAGGCCTTTCAGCAATCTAACTGCAGTGGGCTTTTCTTCAAATCAATCTTTGCCCTGATATCCATTGTGAGAAACGTATCCCCACAAGTACAGTCCTGTGTGTCAGGCTAGAGATATATCCATTTTTAGTGTGTTTGTGTGGGGAGAGTGAACACACAATTCAAAGATGTAATGATAACAGAAATGCCATATGTATGGGATGAGCTAGATATTTCCAGATGCCCGAATAGGAGAATGTGCTGACTACTTATGCTGTTAATAAAACATGCTGTGATTTCTTTCGTGACAAACCAGAACTCTGTTCAACATTCCCAGTATGGGCATTATGTAAAGATGTTTAGAATGAAAACTCCATTAATCTTAACTACAGCACGGCTACAAGAATTTCTTATGCAATTTATATCCTTTTGGATACAAGACACCAGGTAGATAGGGCATTCTAATAATCCCCGAACATCTGCCTAGCAGTTTTGGATGAACAACATAAATCATGACTCTGAACCTACTGACAAGTGGTTGTGGAAAACGCTGCGTGATTCCACTTTTATAGCCTCTTACTGTTCTCTGCTGCAAACACAACCTGTGAACGAGACTGTGCCTTTTCAGCGATCGCTTACATAAGCCCAGCGCAGGCCGC